>QTSX02003660.1:214937-274232 GCA_014839935.2 Entomophthora muscae
CCATTATACTATATAACACTATATCTTCATATTAAATAAAGTGTCATTCTCTTTTTGATTTTTACCTTTATCCTGCTTCATATACTTTTAAGATGTATATAATTGACAATTGAAAACCATGTTTAGTTGGAAAATTGTTCCAACAACTTCACCTTTAAATGAAAACTATATTTTCTATATTTTTATTTTCAGATAATTAGTAGTAGGATTTTGCTTTATTACAAACAGCAACATAAAGCTGTTGTCACTCTTCTCCTTGTTACTGTTCTTTTTTTAAAGCTATCATTCAGAAAAGAAAGATCTGGTACTAAATATATCTTTTCTAAAAAAACCAGCCACTCCACCCAGAATTATCTTTACAAAAAGGCAAAGCTCTCCAATATAGAAGGGATCCAAACCTCTAATCCTTCTTTCATTGCCTGTGCTGATGCCTCCTGATATGTTTTAAATGCTTTGTAATATATTTTTTCCTTAAAATATCTACTCCCTTTGTGAGACAGTACAAATTTTGGGGCTACCTTATAAGCCCTTTAATGATGGGAGTTCTTGTTAGCTCAAAATAAATAGCTTCTCATCTCACTGACATTCTTTATCATCTTGGATTTCTTGTGCCTCAGAATTAGATATCTGCCATCTTGTTAGAGCCTATACTGGATCATATCCTGAGAGGTTCAGGGAAAACCTAAGCTTAAAAACTTTTTTGTGCATTTATCTGCCCAATTGTTTGAGCCTGACCATCATTATTACTGTCCTCAGTCTTGCTATCTATAAAGTGATATTTCTCATAAGAAACACCAAGTAAGAAGGCTCCCTAAAAAAACCACTAGCTTACAAGTCCAAACAGTGATCTTGAATACCTTGTCAAACATCACTGTAGAGAATGGCATAGAAAATGAGATCCTGATCATTCTGCTCTTCTCCAAATTCCTCTTTTAAAACACCCTGTATCAGTTTTAAAAAGAAGCTCAAAATGTTTACCATGTATCTAAAAGATGGCAGAAAAGGCAAGAGTATGATCTTAAAGCTACTCTGCAAGGTGAAGACCTTCTGAGAGGCTATACTCATTTCTGTGATGCATCATTGGCAAAAATAGCCCCAGAACAGAGCAACAATAAACTCAGAGTCAATATATCAAGTCTATACCAAAGGAAAAAGGCATTGAAATACTCTATTGACAATTTTATATGACTCAAGCAGGCAAAAAAATTGGTACTTAAAAAATTACTCAAACAGGCAATTGGGATGATTAAAAACAAAGTCTGCTACCTGTTTAAGAAAAATCTATCCTAAAATTCAAAGCTTTTATTATCTAACACAAGTTATATGAAGAGTAAAATAAAAATTTTCAGGTTTTCACTGGTTGTGTCAGAGATCCACTCATTTGGGTGCTTCTCTCCAATATAATGGAGAAGCGCTACCTAGTTGAATTTAACTAAAGTGGTTCCTACTAAAATTCCAATCATTAACATATGTAATAACTGGACTAGAAATCTAAATCTCCCCAAAAGGGAGTGTTGTGATTTAGCAATTAATATATTCTGGTGTAGCCCAAGACCAACCATGGTGCCTTGGGATGGATAATAGGAGGGAAGTGGGCAGTTTTGACATAAGGGGCATGACAGCAGTGCAGACCAAACAATACCAGATAGAACCCTCAGATTTGTCAGTTGGAGTTGGATCCAGAGTTTTGAAGTTCACATTAGCCAGTTTGTACCATATTAACACACAAAAAATCCACACAAGAAGGAGGGGATTCATGTTATTGAGAAAGATCATAATAGTCTACTAATCAGTTAGAGAGTAAATATATAGAGTTTATTGTAGATGTTGAAAAAAATAAAATTGTTGGAGCAATTTTCTCAGGAAAAGGAATTCAGCTTAAATACCAAAGTAGAAGTGGGGAGGAACATTGTGGTCACCTGTGGCTCCTGCAAACACCAGAGGTGAATTATTGTTTTATAGGACTGCAGCAAGCTGCAGCCTGCAAAACAGGAAGAAGTAAGGCTTGGGTTTGCTTGTAGGATGTAGTTGGGTTCTTTGATATATGCTGGTATTTTGGACTGTGTTGGATGACAAGTAGTTCCAAGGCTTGATTCAGTTCAGAAGTTTGATTGGATCCCTGGCTTGTCTGGCAATTGATTGGATTTATTGTTGCAATTTTATTAAATGCTGATTGGTTGGATGTGGTCTATGATTATTTTTGGATCCATTTATTGCTAATTTATATTTATTTGCTTCATTGTTGTTGCCCAGATATTCCTGGTTTAAGTTTACTATAGAATTTATATTAAAGATGTGGTTTTTGCTTTCACTCCCCTCTGTGGACTGTATAGTAAAAGTGTGTTTGTTTTCTGATTTTAATCACATTTTGTTCAATGATAAATCAACCAATTTAAGGTCTGAGTTCAAATTTTAATCCACATTAATAAATGCTAATTTTTCTGATGTTTTTCCAATGTGATTAAATAAGAAATTTCAATTTTATTGTGTAAAAGGAAAGTGGTTCCTTAAAGGTTGGGAGCCTTTCTCTAATGAAATGAAGAAAGACCATCAGGTTGCTATAACTGTGCTGCTTTAGCAGAGTTACAAGGGGAAAATATTTAGGAACTAGATAATATTCTTTATTGAGAGATAATGATTATATAGTCATTGTGAATCAAGGATAACAGGAACATGATTGTGTTAATCACATGGCTGGATGGTGAAGGGGGTGGCTTGATCCTGGTAATGAGTCAAGCGCCAAAACAAGGTATCCACCATAAGGGATCATCATTTGTTCATGTTGTTGAATTTGGCAATTTGAGTTGACTTCCTAGTCTGGCTTTGAGTGGCTGGGTAATTGGATTGCGGGTCACAAACCTGCTTACTTGGAACCTTGTTGGCGGGTCAAACATGCTGTTTTGACACCCCCTAACTGAAGGTTGGCCTCCTCTGGGGGCAGGTTGTCAGGAAGGTTGTCAGGAGCCTGGGCGCCATACCGGACTAACTGTTATTCTGTGGTGGGTTGAACGGTTTCACATTGTTTCTGTCTTGCCTTGCAGGGTCTCAGGCAATCATGGTAGAGGACCTTGTCTTGTTTATGTTTCCCAAGTCCTTGCACAAGATAAGTGTTGTTGTCATTTACCTTTAGTATGATTTCCGGGCCTACTTTCTCTGGTTTTAATTTAATTTTGTTGATGTTCATGACCTAAACTTTGTTGCCAAGCTCATGTCTGTTTTAGATGGGGACAAATGGCTTTTGTAGATGCCTGTTTTCTCTTTCTGTTTGATTGTTATTAGCCTCTATGACCTGGGGATCTGATTGGGGTAAAACCTGGCTTGGTATTTCCAGCTTGGGTCCTGATAATGCTTGGATGATATTGGGGTGTGTGCCATATACTAACTCTAAGGGGCTTTTTCCAGTGGATCTGTTCACACAAGTCTGGCATACAAGCAATGCAGTTGATAGCTGCTTGTACCATTCCTCAGGTCTCTCAGTGGTGAGTTTGGCCAAGGCTTGCACAAGGCTACCATTTATCTGCTCCACACGTCCATTGGCCTGAGGATGATAAGGCGTTGTCACAGTGTGCTTGACCTCATTCTTGGTGAGGTATACATTGGTGTCTTCAGAGGTCAATTCTTTGCCTCCCTTGGTTATCAGGAGTTCTGGCTTTCCAAACTTGCTGATGATTTCTTTCCCTATAAACCGCCACACGTCATTGCCTGTATGTGTCTTTACTGCTTGTGCCACTGGTCATTATGTGGCAAAGTCTATTGCAGTAATAATGTGCTTCTTCTCATTATGCTTCCCTGGCATGGGGCCCACATTGTCTAGGTCCCACACCTTGAAGGGCAGTTGTGTGCGGATAGGTAGTACTGACTTAGGTGGGGTTTTGCTCTTTGCAAATTTCTTACATACTTTGCATTGGTCCAAGACTTCCTGAACAACTTGGTACAGGGTTGGCCACCATGCTTTGTGTTTAAAGAATTCATAGAGGTTGCAGCTTTTTGCGTGCCCTAGGACGCTATGGTAACATGGGATTATGACAACTTGCTGGTGTGTGGGAACATAAGGGATGGTGGTTATGTTGGACATTTTTTGATGTAAGGTTTCATACACATCTGCAAATAAGTGCTCGTTCTTAATGACTGTTTCCTTTGTTATGTCTGTGATGCCAGAGGGGAAACCTTCATCCTTTGTCCAAAGTACCAAAAGGGGCCAGTTTGGGTTGAGCCCATTCTCTCCTCTTGTGGCTCAGACGTACAGGTGTGAAAGTGCTTCCGCCATGGCAAGTTCTGGACCAGGCTTGTAATGTATGAGCATATTGAATCTCTCCAGGAGTTTCATCCAGCAGGCCTGACGGCAGGATAGATTTGCTTGGGTTTTGAAATATATGAGCAACTTGTGGTCAGTCAATGCCATGAATTCTTCCTGCTGCTCTAGATAACAGCGCCATTTGACTAGGCAGTGTACAATTGCCAACAACTCTTTGCCGTGTATAGGGTATCAAAACTTGCCGTCTGTCAGTTTCTGTGATTTGTAGGCTACAGACAGGAAGTCACCATTATTGTTTTTGATTTGTAGTACTCCCCCAATGGATGTGTCTGAGGCGCCTGTTTCCTTTTGGTACTCCCCATTGCCCTTGAGGTACTATAGGATAGGAACTGTTGTGAGTTTTTCCTTGAGACACCTAAAGCAAAGGTTGCGTTGGGGGGTCCATACAAACTTGGTTTTGGCACCAGTTATAGAGGATAGAGGTGCAGTCAGGATGCTGCAGTTAGGTATAAAACAACGTACATAGGCCACCATGCCTAAGAATGTGCAAAGTTCTAACTTGTCTTTGGGCAGAAGCATTTTGAAGATGGCCTGGATCTTCTGGATGTCAGGTTTAATGCTGTCTTTTGAGACTATGTGTCCCAAGAAGGGAAGTTGCTCACAGAAGAACTGGCACTTGAAGGGTTTGGCTAATAGTTCATGTTGTGCCAAGGTAGCAAAGACTGCCTCTAGGTCTTTGTGGTGTTGTTCCACCAAGGGGCTGTAGATAATAATGTTGTCTAGATATACTAGGGCGTGCTTGCCTATGTGAGGCACAAATACTTTGTTCATGAAGGTTACAAAGGTAGACAGGGCATTTGTCATGCCAAAGTTGAGCACCACACATTTTTATGAGCTGTACTTAGTGTGGAAGGCAGATTTAGGGATGTCTTCTTCCTTGATGCAAATCTGGTTGTAGCCTGCCGTCAGATCAATCTTTGAGAAGACTGTGGCTCCTCCTAAGGCATCAAAGAGGTCTTCAATCAGTGGTAGTGGATAAAAATTCTTGATGGTGACTTTGTTTAGGGCTTGGTAGTCTGTGACCAGGCGTAAGGTACCATCCTTCTTAGCCACAAAAAATACGGCAGCCCCAAAGGGAGACTGTGAGGGGCGGATAAGTCCTTTCTCCAACGCCTCCTTGAGATAAGCGCGTAGGGTGTTGTCTTTGTTTGGGGTCAGCCTGTAGATAGGGCCTGCTTTGTAGACAGCTCCTTTGAGTTGGATGGAGTGTTGGATTTGTTTTTCCAGGGGTAACCTGGGTAGAGCCTCCTTGAAGATTTCTGGATGGCGGGTTACAATTTTGCAATATTGAGGAGTAGTGGTGTCCTGGTGGTCTTTAAAATGTATGATCTTGTACAACAGGAGTCCCAGTCAATTGTCTTGAGGTTCTCCTGTTTGTCCAGGGTCTCTTTGATGCCCACAAAGATGTGGTTGCGTAGGAGTTGGTCCACTGAATCAGTGTAGATCTGGTGGTTGACGCCTTTGCATTTGATAGTCAATACCGAGGTTGTCCAGTCTATGTGAGGGTTGTTCTTTTACAGCCAGTTCAGACCCAGTACAATGTTGAACTTTGGAAAGTCAATGACAGGACCTTGGATAGTGAAGTGCAGGTTCTCAAGCATGACAGAGAAGGGGGCAGTTTCCCTTGTCACGGCAATGTGATGTTCATCAGCCAGGACCACGTTTTTAATCCGTGAAGGATTAGTGGCTAGCTTGAACTTATCAACAAAGCTGCTGTTGACTAGGGTTTGATCCACACCCAAGTCCATGAGTGCTGAGCCTGTGTAACTGCAAAAACAAAAAGGATAGGACATCAGTTTATTGGGATGCCTGGCAATGGTGTACAGTACCAGGTCCTGCAAGGGTACTTGAATCATTGGACATTGGTCCACATCCTCAGGTTGGTATTCATCATCGGGCAAGTCAGGAGCTGTGCAGGGAGAGCTTGGCTTGCTTAATGCTCTCCCCGGGCTTTTCCCTTGTCTTGGTTGCCCTGTGTTGTAGTGATGCAGAAATGGGTACGGTTTGACTGGCCATTGTTCCCGTTTCCATGCCCATTTGAGTCTGCAGGTTTATGGTTTGTACTATTGCTGCTGTTTTCAGGGGATGGTTGACTGGAGCGGCCGGCTGGGTGAGAGTCTTTGGGTCTCTCTTGTTTCTCAATTTGTGCTTTGTGGAGAGCGTTGGATGTTTGCTCTGCTTTCTCTGCTTTGCAATACAGACTCTGTAAATTGGTCACTTGGTCCAGGTTCATGTGCCTCATTATGTGTGACTTGAGGGTATTGTAGTACATGAGGTGTGTGGCTGGGGTATCAAAAGCCATATCAGAGGGTGCACGTAGACGGAGCTCCTTTTAGGCGCGGGTGAGCTCCTTCACAGTGCCTGTCTGGGTAAGGTTCTTTACTTGGCGTATTATCATGAACGCTGTATCCTTAAGCACAAATCTTGCCAGGAAGTCTTGCTTAAAGGTATCCCAGTTCTTGTCAGTGTGCTCTTTGTGGCATTTGTTGCACCAAGTGCCAGCGTCATGGGTCAGGCAAATGAAAATCTCTGTGATCCAAAATTGCTGTGGACATTCCATCTGAGCCAGCTTGCTCTGGGCAGACTGGATCCATGCGGCAGGATTGTCGTCGTTGGCTCCCGTGAAGGGTTCCAAGGCAGCGCTTTGCAGTCTTTGAGCTACATAGGTGGGCATGGTGCTTTTGCCGGTTGGTTGTGGAATAGAGGGGGGAGCCTGAAAGAAACCTTGTGCAGACATGGCATTGAAGGCAGGTAGTGAAATCACCGTGTTCTGGTACAGGACAAAGCCATCGGGTATCTCAGTACCAGGAGTATACGGCGTCCAGTCGGGCGGGGAGGCCAGACATAATTCTGTCAAGGATTTGTTGGCCGCGGTGCGTACGGGCAACAGGCAGAATTTTTCAAGATAAGGTAGGATGGACAACCTACCTGTGCTACCAATGTTGTAACTGTGCTGTTTTAGCAGAGTTACAAGGGGGGAAATGTTTAGAAACTAAATAATATTCTTTATTGAGAGATAAGTATTATATATTCATTGTGAATCTTGGATAACAGGAACATGATTGTGTTCATCACACAGTGGGATAGTAAAGGGGGTGGCTTGATCCTGGTAATGAGTCAAGCGCCAAAACAAGGTATCCACCATAAGGGATCATCATTTGTTCATGTTGTTGGATTTGGCAATTCAAGTTGACTTCCTAGTCTGGCTTCGAGTGGCCGGGTAATCGGATTGCGGGTCACAAACCTGCTTACTCGGAACCTTGTTGGCGGGTTGAGCCTGCTGTTTTGACACCCTGATGGTATTGTCTAAAGCTTTGCATGTCCCAAGCAGTAGGTTCCCGTTGCAGATAGCCACCAGAAGTTTTATGGGGTCAAGATTCTGCCCCCTTTCCAAACCTTTATCCTAGAGTTGGATATTCAGCTATCGTGGTTGTGATGCTTGCTTTGATATCAATCTTGGCTGGGGTGACCTGGAACCTTAGTTTCATCATTTCCCGTCTTTCCCAAGAGAGAGAGAGATTGGGTGGTGGGTCTAGGGTTGGATTGGTACTGAGATGCTGCCTGGGTTCAGGGTTCAACCCGCTGCAGCGGGGTACAATGGATTCTTGGATCCCATAATAAGCTTGGTCTGATCTGAAGGCAGCGGAACCCAGTACAACTATATGTTAGTGATCGATCTCACTACCCAAATGATTTCTTTCTATGGCCGAGTTACCTGGCCGATTGTTGGCTAGGTTTCGGTTAGCCGAGTAGGTTAGTACTTTACACCGACGCTTGGATGGTGGTATCCACCTCAACAGGTTTGAACCTCGCTGTCTAGATTCTACCCTTGTTTAGGTGGGCACTCTACTGGACGGCGTGGATGAAATTTGGTGGCAGTTTGGTTGCAGATGAATGCTGGTGGATCGAGCCAAGCAGGTTTCAGCTGGCGGTATGTAACTTTTTTGCTGTTGGTGGGCTGATCAAGGTTTGATGGCGTAGCTGATATAAGGTAGTTTATAGATGAGGGTGGTTAATGGTTTTCAACAGCTTTGCGTTTGTTCGTCTTATCAGAGTTGGAAACTAATTCACTGGCAAAGGTTTGGGCCTTTATTGGTCTGAAATATTTATTTATTTGATGTTTTTATTGTGCAGGGGGGAGTGGCTTGGTTGTTGCTAGGAAGGGGAGAGTACACTTAATGTTGAAACAGGAAGCCATCTCCCGGGAAGGTGGGGGAGTTTGGCTCGGATGTTTCTGCCAGTTCAGATTTATCAGACTTGGGTGATGTATCGTTGGAATCGTTGTGGAAGTCTCTAATGATGAGGTGCTCGATATCCAAGTCATCTGGCGGGAGGCGATAGTAAGTGTTGGAGAATACAATGGAGCTAATGGAATTGAAGAATGGCTGGAGCTCTTGGATGCTTGTCACTTTATGCATTTTCAAGTTTGGCTTCCGCGTGAGATTGGCGGCGTCCTGGTAAAGTTGCAGTGGGGATTATGGATGGGCTTACCGTTTGGGGCTTGGTGGTGGGGTTTGAGCCTAGCTGATCCAGCATGGAATGGTTGTCTCGCTTCGAAGATACGAAATCCAGCGTTTCGTTGATGAAAAGCCATTGGTAGCTAGAATTGTAAATATGGTTTAAGCAGCCTTTACATTTGAAACTCTTCCACTTGGAATGTGAGCGCAGTGTCAAGGAACTTGCAGACAGAAAGAACCAGGTTGGGCTTAAGGGCATCGGCAAGGGCGGGGTTTGTGGGGCTGGAGCCAGCGGCAAGCGATGATACTTTCCGGACTGACTGAAAGATCTGGACCTAAAGCAGGGTTGAGATCATATGGCTGGAGTTCGTTACCAACTCGGTGAGGAGGATAGGCCAGAAGCTCGTGATGTGATGGCTGGAAAAGCGGCATAGGAGAACCCTGAGGCACAGGAAGATCTATAAGTCGGTTACTGCATTGGTCGAGGGTTACCTCTATTTGGATCAGAACGGGAGTGTTGGACTTGATAAGCTCCACTATTTTCTCCTGGATCAACGGCAGATGTACAATATGGTTGTCCTTGAGCCCGCAAAACACCAGGAACGATAGGCGCCGCAGCATCATGGCTCGGTTGAGCGTCTCCGCCTCCCGGCTTGTGAAAAGGTTCAATGGGGTTGTGGCGATCTTCGCTGGCAAGGTTAGAAGTTTGAAAATGGATCAGGTTACTGATGACTTCGGGCAGCTTTTCCTTTTCCTGGGCGAGGGCAGCTTGCATCAGTTTGATCCAAGTTTCAAAGTGTTGCGGATCCTGGTCGAAGAAGTCGCTATCAAAGAAGGCATCCCACACCTCTCGCTTCCAGCACCTGAACGCAAAGTCCCAATCGCATATCTTCTTAAGCATGCTGAGGGCAAGCTTATGGCACCTAAACGCCTTCAGTATTTCGAAACAATCTACGCTTACGGATGCTGGTTGCCCATGCTGGGGCCAATGAAGTAATATACTAGGTTGGAAAGGAAACCGACTACCCTTTCGTTATCAACCAGATGTTTCTGGATCATGGGAAGGACATGGATGTCTACAAACCCCATGACCTGCTTGACGTGAAGTAGATCGGAATTGTCCCTCTCCGAGTTGAAGTCCTCCTGGCCTCTGCTGGTGGAAAGCTTGAGCCACGAGCTTTGGTCTAGCGGTTTGCATACCACCGTAAGCAGCTGATCAAGCAGCTTCTGGAAGGTGTCCTGGGCATCGCGCTTGAGCTTTCTATCGCCTATTGACTCGGCTGCACCGGCATGGAGGGAGTATTGCTGGTAGAGCCTCAGCAGCGGATAAAGGAGATATTTCTGGTTGCTGAGGTTGTAAAGGGTATCCTTGTAGAAAGTCAAAAGGGGAGCCCAAGTTGAGTTCAACGACCCATAGGTTGAGGTATGCAGCTGGGATAGCAAGGCTTCCAAAAACTCCAAGGAGTCCAAGTCGGTGATGGTGTAGGACCGGAAGCTGGAGCGGCGGCTGCCAGAGGATTCGGAGATTGATTTCCTCGCGAGCTGCAGGCAGTCCTGGAAGAAGGATGTCAAGGAGAAGTCGGGCACTTTGATCAGCATTGAGATGTTGTTCTTGGTGTCGAGCCAAGCTTCTACAAACGAGCCATGGAACTCCTTGGGGAAGTGTACCGCCATGCAGTGGGCTGCCGAAACTATTTTCTCCTGTGTTTGAGACAACGCCAATGTGCCAGAAGTATTATCCACAATCCAGGCCCATGACTTGGCCAGTGCCACCATCAGAGCAACCACTCGGGGGGAGATCAACTGCACTGCTCCAGCGTCCAGTAAGCTCCTGTACATCTGACAAGCAAAGTCTATCAAGATGGAGACGTCGTTCCGATGCGAGGGCCGCCGAATCTTTTCAAGCGTGTAATCCAAGACTGGCACTACAATCTCTTGGAACCTGCTGCTTGATGTACATGAAGGAGTAATGGAAAGGAATATATCACACCAGTACTGAAGTGTTTTGCCAGAATGGACTTCTGTAATCGAAAGCAGGACAAGCGAAGAGATGATATGAGGAACAGATGGAGGACTCTCGGCAGCTTCTTGAGCATTACTAATAGCAAGTGGGTAAAAGCGATGCTGCGAACAGTGCACAAGGTTATCTTTCCACTTCGAAGGATCGATAGGAAGGAAGCTGGAAGCCGGCAATCCCTTCAAAATGGAAAGGACTGGGAGTAGCTCTACTTGAGGCGACATTCTCTCTTCGACGATGAAGTGAGCCAGCCTGTTGTGGAGGATGTTCAGGAGCTCAGTTACCAATGGTGGGTAAAGGGGATTGGCGGAGGGGTCAAGCGAAGGAAGCCATCGCTGCAGGATCTGACCAATGGTGCAATACAGTTTAATGCACTGCTGCATCTTTTCAGAACCATATGCCGGACTCAGCTCGGTAGCCAGAAACGCCATCATTACTTGAACAAAGAAGATGAGGTAGTTCGTTTGAGGTTCGAGTGTTGGTCCACCCACTACGTAATTGGTGAGCTGAGTGGTTTCCAAGACGTGGATGAACTTTATACCCTCGGACCTGGTTAGGTTGAGGAGAGTGGAAAGCAGATACTCGGCCTGGAGCAGGTCAGGGATGGTTTCGTAGATGGCGATGAGATCAAAGCCAGACGGGTCGGCTCCAATGAGCTTTGGGGAAACGATGCGCCGAAACTCCTTGTTGATTAGAAAATCCAGAACGACATTAAAAACTTCGGGATACGAATTCAGGAATGTCCGCAGCCAAGCCTGCGCCTCTTGCTTTACCTCGACGCTCTCGTCCGAAAGGGCATCGATGATGACAAACAGAGGCTGCGAGAAGTGCTTGGCAGGCTCGTGGCCCTTGGCGATGGAAAACTTCCAAAACCATCCAAAGTTTTCAATGTTGGAGGCGAATATAGAAACTCGGCGGGCGACGTGGGCTTCTATCAGATTGAGAGGGAATACCTGCCCTAGACTCCAGATCAGCTCAACTACTCGAGCATGGTTCTCGCCGTAAACAGGATGCAGAAAGTCCCAGAGCCGATCCAGCAGACCATAGATCAGCTGATTGGTTAGGAGACCTGGGCTTGAAAAGCCTTTCAACGAGAGATCAACAAGCGACGTAATAGCGGCAGTCAAGATGGTGATATCTTTTGAATGCAGGCAGCATCTTATCAGAGAAGTAGCACACTTTTGAAACTGGGGCTCTGCAGAAAAATACAAGCCTTTGTTGGGCTCGAGCCGGAAGGATGTGAGCTGCTTCAACAGACCACAGGCAAGCTGGAATCCTATCTTATGCTCGTCATAGTTCTTTGTCTGGGCAAAGACTAGAACTGCTGCTTCCACCAGCCTCGATAATTCTTGAAACAACCCCTTTCCTTGAGCACAAAACGAAAGAGCGTCAAGGTCCTCTTCTACAAATACTCTATCAGCACTGGCGCCATAATACGCATCAATCAGCTCAACCAGGGTTTGCTTGGGCTCCTGCAGCTTTTCAGGGGCATGCTGAATCAAAAATATATCCTTTGGCAGCCTGGAGAAGGTTATAGTACCCATCTTTAATATGTCAATGACTTGAGGTTCGGACTGCAGAAAGCGTTCCTTGTTTTCAATATCCTGATTCTCAGTTAACCTTTAAATCAGCTGCTTACCTTGATTAAACCAAGAAGTGTCACAGAAAAGCACTGCAGATGCACAAACTCAATGGCGTCTGTGTTGGTGAGCAAGGCTTGGATGACAAAACAATAAAACTCCAGACTCTACAAGGGTAAGTCAAGCATCTTAAATGGGGTTACTTTGCTTGAAATGCGATCAATCTTGATATGCTTGATATCCTTATAGATGCTGGCCCAGACAACATACTGGTCAATCGTTTCCAAGAACTGGCCAGTAGCTTGGAGCACTTCATTTTGAAGTTCTGGCCAAGCAGTGAACTGGAAAAAGGCTGCTTTCAGAAGATCATTGAAAGACATTTCAAGCAGCAAGGGGCCGAGTTCAGGTCTGTCCATCAAGTAAATAAGAATGCTGTATGGGTTTCGGATGTCTGCTAGAGTGGGATTTGGATCTTTCAACATTTCCTTGCTGTGGTTTAGTCTTTTCCAAATATACAACTCACTTGGAGTGCCATACTTATGGGGTCTAGAGAGTACTCTGATAGATGGGTCCGAATAGCTTCAGGCGATTCTCCTTCCCCTGTACATCGATAAGCAATACGTGACATACATCATGTACCTAGAAACCAGGCATACACTCTCCTATTGAGGGACATGTCTCGAAGAAGGAAAATGGAGAGGACGGCTTTGACAAGGGTAATAAGATCTGTAGGGGATATGATCCTAGCATTTATTGGATAGTGTTTATAAATTAGGCTTACTTATTTTGCAGAGGAACAAACTTGACCAGTAAGTCAAGTATCCCGCGCTTAACCAGGGGATCTTTATCCTCAAGCGAAGCACAGATCGCTTGGACCATCAGCCCTGAATTGTTTCCCAGAACAAAAGCGACATCTGCTGGTCAATACATGTCTTCTAGTTCTTTACCTTCAGGGGATGTGACGCTGGGAAACCTGCGAGATAAGAAATTAAGGGCGGGCTGCCTTGCTTTAGGAGAAGTCAAAATGGTGAGCCAGATGCATTGGAAGTAATGGCTTTGTCCCACAGACTGGCACAGCAGATCCAGAAGAAACAGCACCTGTTGTGGTATTAACAAGTGCAAACCAGCAGTTTTACGTTTTCAAAATATTCATTCCCCTCTTCTTCTATCCCCGGAAGAATCGCCAGCAGTAGACTTTTGGTGGATGGGCGTAAAGTCTGGCCCAAAGGTAAGATATACTTTTCATAAACTCCGATCAGCTGAGGCTACTAAGGTAAGTTGAATGTCTAAGTTTGCTTCCGAACTTTGATATTCATTGAGGCATACTGCATGCAGGGAAACAGGCCATACGCATATATAGGAAGATCCATGGCCAGGTTATCATTCTAAGTCATTAGAGAATCCCTCTTTCGCATTACCCCAATCTTTTGAAACACACATGCATAAACGCTAAGAGCCTTCTGATGGACACCTGTTGGCAGGGCTGGGTTTAAGCACTGGGCAAGCCGCTTGGCCAGCAGAAGCTTATGGGGAATTGTGTTGAACTGCGGGTATGCTTCAAAGGACTGGGAATTAGTTCGCGTTTGAATCCGAAATACCTTGAGAAGCTTGTTCAGAAAGGATGAGACATCCGCCCACTCTGCAACTGCTTCAAACCCAGTCAAGGTGCGCTCTACTACTGCTGTGAATTTGATAAACTTTGGGTCCTTGGCTAGCTCGGCTAAAGGAAGCATGTTAACGGGTACTATTGCTTAGTTTAAATTACAGGCCGGCATGTTTTTGATGGGCTTCCTTTGGGAAGAAGGGGGAGTCGACATGGTAAGGCTGTTTTGAAATTCTAAAGGGCTAAGCTTCGATTAATACCGTAAACATTTTTTAAATGAATGATGCATCTTTTTGCTAGATTGTTCAATTGTTGAAGCTTTTTAAGATGGCTTTAGGTTCAAAAGGCATCTATTGGACAAGAGTCCTTCTGATTCAAGCCAGGTGTACGCCTGCAAATGAAATTCGCTTTTTAAATATTTTGATATCTTGAAAGGTTTTGAAAATCACTAGTTTCAGCATACTTGATGACTTTAACTTTATAATGCTTGAAGGTTTAAACCATATTATAACGATCAAAGTAGACAGTTGTACATGATAGTAGATTCAAGCACAAGTTAAAAATTCTTCTTTACAACCAGGAAGCTCTGTAGATATGAAAAATAAAAAGGTAACTTTTAAGTTTTAAAATAGATTCTAATGGGTTGTCTTTTGGAACCACTTCAGTAAGATTTACTATGCCTAGTGCACGCCCCTCTTCTTATTAAATCAATACTAGATGAGCACTCAAAACCACACATGTCTTACAATTATGCCGTAGAAATTAGACTTCGGTTACTTCTAAAGCCAATAGAACTATCAGACTACCTCGAGAAAAAAAAATAAGATTGAAATGCAGCCCTTCAGCCTTAAATTTGGGCGAAAATATTTTTGACTCTCCAAGTTGGTTTTCGGTTTAGGCGAAATAAGCCCTATCTCTAAACCTCTGAGAAAAAACCAAAGTGGGTTTGAGCCCTTCCAAAAAGTGCAAACTCTTCTCAATTTGCGCCCCGTTCCCGTAGGATTTAAAAATCGCTGATCTTACGGACCATACCATGAATCAGAACTGAGGGGCGGTAG
Organism: Entomophthora muscae; assembly: GCA_014839935.2. NCBI lineage: Eukaryota > Fungi > Entomophthoromycota > Entomophthoromycetes > Entomophthorales > Entomophthoraceae > Entomophthora > Entomophthora muscae. The sequence continues at coordinate 229,968 of QTSX02003660.1, forward strand.
AAGCTTTGAAATGCTACACAGCTCAAACCCCTATTGTACTTCAGGTGCGGGATACTTTAAATAGCAGGTACTTACGGGTTTTTAAGGCGAAGGTTACGGACTACAGCTTTAATATAGCAGATTGAATATCTCGTTAATTGACAGCTGCTACTTAAATGAAACTTTGATGACTTAATACGATGCCCAGTCACACTCTGGCGAATCACTCAATAGGACGTAGGCACCAATCGGCCCTACCTGCTGCTGCTCCCAAGTGCACCTAGGGCTGCGTCGGCCAAGCCCTAGGTAGCCGCAGCCAGTTTCTCGCTCTTGGGAACCCCATTTCAAATATTTATTTTGAATGTTTAAATATATGGCTATTCCGTTCTGGTTGGAGAACCAAGAGCCGGAAACTAGCCGGGGATTAAGCCGAACCATCCCGAAGTGCCCCCCCTTATGTATCCTGAATACGCGAGTGGATCACGTGGAACGGCTGATTTTTGAAACCAATTATATTCCGCTACCTGCAACGAAGAAATCTGACACATGTTCCGGAATATCCTGAAAAATCCATGGATGGGGAAATTTTATCTAGCCTGCTGGGGAATTGGGCTGCAGCGGATCTGAAATGATAGCCGCTTCATAAAAAACCTGCCATCCGTCCCAGATCCAGCTACGGTTCCGGAAAGTCGTCCTGGCTACAGTTTTTCCGGGATTGTAGCCTTACACATTCACTGGGGGATGTTTTTTTTTCCAGATTTTTTAAATTGAGAAATTATATTTTTTTATCGAATTTTAAAATAATAAAGTACACGGATTTAAATTTAAATAGATTCAAGAACTAAATCTTTCTGCAAAAAATATCTTGTTTTCCAGATGTCTTTTTAGACTTTTTTAATTAAGAAGTTATATTTTTATCAAATTTTAGAAAAATAAACTGCACAGATTTAAATTTTAATAGATTCAAGAACTAAATTCCCCTACAAAAAAACACATTGTTTTCCGGCTATTCCAGAGGGGAAAAGCCGTCTGCAACCCTTTTTTATTTTTAAATCCCAGATTCCCCAAGTAAAGGGAATCCAAAAACAAAAACCTGACAGTTGCATTGTCAGGATTCTCCTTTCTATTTTCGCTGCTAGGTTTTTTTACTTGGACTCCATTACTTTATTTTGAGGAATTGGGTTATTATTGGCTCATTTCTTTCAGAAAAATTCCTTATTTTATTCTTCCTTGATTGGCAACATTCTTTCTATTCCTTACGGTTAGTATTGAGTTCAAAGCTTACCTTGTTTCCGTTCTGGCCAGGTTTCGAACCTCGGATCTATGTTGTTAGTAATAATAATTCAATCCAAAAACTGAATACCTTTTTTCTTGCTTTCCTGCTTACGCCAGCATCCTCAGACTAGGTTTTTCCCGCTCTTCTGATTTTTGCTCTTGCTCTAAACCTCCTGCCAAGCACCAATGCTCTTCCGTTGTCTCAGTTTACGCCGGGCTCTAACTTTTTAAGTTTAAACCACAGGAAACATGTGTTTCTGCAGTTGTTTTCTTCCACCAATTTTTTATAACCAATTTTGGTTAAAGTTTCTCACCTCAATTCTGCACCTCAATACCAAGTAATAAAAGGCTTGGTTTTCCAATCTCAACAGTAAGTTGAGATTGTTTGACTTGCACCTCAAAAAAGGTACTTGTTAGGTTTTGTGGCTTGTGTTTTCTTTTTTTTTAACTTAGTTAACTTATTTCTTTTCCTTCTTCATTCTTATGATTTCTTTTGAATTTATATTTCACCAGTTAGGTAGTTTCTATAATAATACACACAATCTGATTATTGATAGTTTTAACCCTCCAACTAGTGGTGAGCAATTTCCTGACTTAGAAATTGACTTTTTGACCAAATCCTCAGTCATTAAGACTGGGTTCTATTTTATTTTCTTAGGATTAATCAACCGCCTCAGTCCTTATTTTACATCTTATAAGCTTCTAGGAGCCCTAGTCCAGTTGTTACTACAAACTTTACCTACCTTTTTATATTTGACCAACATAAATATCAACGGTATTAAAGCTTTAGTCTATAACCACCTTTCCCAAACTATGAGACCTTACATGCATTTTCCTCCCCTGCAGCCTACTGGGGAACCGTGCCCTGTATAGCGGTGCTGGGGTGAATTCTGATTGGTTACATATGTTCAGCATTCATTCCAGCCAGCTTGGATCAAAGTTTTGTAACTGACTTATATTCTCACCTCCTTGGCCCCCAATAAACCATATTTATCTCCTTCCCTACACTTTTTGGTGCTGGTTGTAACTGATTCACAGAGGCAGGTGCTGTTGTGGGTTGTCACGGTAGGTTCCATCATGCCAGGTATTGTTCGTCCAAGTAAGAAGGCTCAGAAGGCTGGAAAACCTGTATCAAAATTGACCAAGTTAACAGATTTAAACCAAACGGTCGATCAAAAATGGGTCACAGCTGCTCCAGTCTGCCAGCTGAAACCAGCTCCCCCTTTTAAACTGATGTTGATAAATTGATGTAATATGGGGGTCACCCAATATGAGCTTGTTAATCAGCATGGTTGTCAGAAACTGGTCACGCAAGGGTTCTTTGCAACCTGGACTAGATACTTACTTGACAATGTGAAAGGAATAGAAGGTCAAGACTCAGGTGGTATTGCTTAGTCAATTTTTCTGATATATATTGAATAATTTTCCCTGTTTCAACTCTAAGAGTTGAGTCCTCCTAAATTTACTCAATAAAAATCAATTATCCCAAGTTCTAATTTTAAATTTTAAAAATGCATCCTGTGATTGGGTTGTTGTGGTATATTCCGTACAATCTGATTCTGAACCAAATCATTTCAGGAAGATGGGGCCCAGCAGCTGGAACTTTGTTGTCAGTGCCACCAAATGTCAATTTGATGCCAGCCAATTTTGTAGCTCCTCCCCCCATTCTTGAAACTGAAAATTGTGTCACTTCTCAATGCCCATAATTTTACGCTGAAGATGCATTGATGCTGTCTCAGGCCATTTATCTTGGGCTACTTTGGTTAGGACTAATTGTTCTACTTAATCCTGGAGTTACAATTGGAAATTTCACAAAAAAATATCTGAAGCCGCGTTGGTGGTTAATCATCAATTCTATGTGGATTTGGGTAGTAATTCCCCATCACTTAGAAGCAGCTTCATATTATCCAGTGATTTCCGTCACATTACTCAACTCTTCTACTTCTGAGTTTTTGGAAGCAGTTTGTCATGAATTCATGTTTCTTTTCTCCTGCTCTGTTGAGATATCTGCATTTACCATGTTTATTTGCATCAGTTCATTTCTGAGTTTTCAGTTTGGGCTTTTCTTTAATTTGTGGTTTCCATCTCCGGTTGCAGTTGTTGAGACTGGATCCTCTGTTTCCTATTTCCGTCGTGTCATGTCATTTTGGTGTTTGGATTATTTTCCTGCTCCACCCACTGATGAAATTTTGCGTGAATTTTTGTCAGCATTATCATTTTATTCCAGCTTGAGCCTTAGTCACAAATCCCAAGTTTACCATGTGATGACAAAGGTTTCCAAAGATGCTTGAGAATGGTTGTTGTCTGCGGTGGAGCGCAATCCACGTGTTTTAACTGAGAGTGCATCTTTATACCCTCTGTTAAAAAATTTGTGTGTATCTATTCAGGAGCTCAAAGTATATCATAAGCTGTACACCTTCCATTAGGGTACAACTTGGCTTTCGGTATTCCTTCCTCAGTTTCTTACCTACTGCCGTACAATTGATGTTCCCAAGATGAATAAACTCTCAGCTTTGTGGTTAGCAGTTGACCAGACTGCCCAGGATTTGACGGATTGGGATTCCCCGTTAACCACAACTGAGGCCCTGGTAAGCCAAATTCTTTCTCTGGTCTCAAATCTGTCTACTTCCAAACAAGGTATGTTGGTAATTGAGGATAAACCTGCGGCGCGCTCTTAGTTTTCTGGTCCTTGCTCCTTGGTAGTTTCTTCCAACCATAGCCAAGATTGTTTTCCCCCTAGCTCGTCTCAACTACAATTGGCAGTAGTGAACAGACCCAGTGATGTAAAGGAGGTCCCTGTAGTGTCCGTTCCTGATAGTTCCTTGGCAATGCTTCAGCACGTTGTACCTGCAAAATCTTCTGTTATTACGTCCAAAGAGTTGCCCCTTGTCCCCATTGATTTTGAAAACTCCGTTCTTCCAGCTGCTGTCCAAGAAATGATTGAGCGTTACTTCCAGGAGCATCCTGCTTCCTTAGCTGCTGTCTGTACTGCTGATGAAAAACAAGACCCTGCCAAGAATGCTACCTTTGCTGCAAATAAATCCACTTCTGGTTACTTCTTGTTTCATGGTAGCATCAATAATGGTCAGACTATCTATCAGCCAGCCATCTTGTTAGATACAGGTGCTTCCAAAATTTTTATGAGCATGGAGACTGCTGACTTGCTACAACTCAAGTACCATCCAGGAATGCTAGTTAGGGGTGGAAATTGTCAAACGTTTCCCTCTTTCCAGCTGAAGAAGCCAGTTACTTTTGTAGTAGCAGGCCAGTCTTTTACCACAAGATTTTCCGTTTGCCCTACTATGATGTATCCTATCATTTTGGGAGTGAGTTGGTGGAGAGATCATAATGTATCAACCTTACTGGAGAAGAATGAGCTACAGGTGGAACACTCCTCAGGTATAGCTATTTGTATTCCGCTGTTGGTTATGTCTGAATTGGAGCAATCATCACAGACCATATAATTGTTTCCTGTCCCATAAGTTTGGATTTACCAGCATTTTTTGCAACCCTGGTGCGCAGCATTTGAAGCCACCAGAGGCAAAGTCCTTCCCAAGCACACTCAGTTTGACTTTGACTTTAAGGTCACTGTTGATCTGATCAGAATTGTGTCTCCTATTTACCCTTTAACCTTGAAGAAAGATGCATGTTTGGAAGAGTGGACTTGTGAAATGTTGGCAAAAGGCTACATTTTTAAGAAGACTTTGTTGATCTGCTCTCCGTTATTGTTTGTTCAGATTTCTGATGGGTCCCTTTGTCCTTGTGTTGACTACAGGAATTTGAATAACATTACAATTCCGGATCCTTATCCTTTACCTCTCAAAGCACAAATATCTAGATGTGTTGAGAAGGCCAAGGTATTCTCAAAACTGGATCTGTTGAATGCTTTCAATCAAATCAGGATTGCAGAAGGAATGGAATGGTTAACAGCATTAAGAACCAAGAAGGGTATCTTCCAGTTCCGCGTAATGCCTTTTGGATTGAAGAATGTCCCAGCTTGCTTTCAGCAGTTGTTTGATTCAGTCCTGGGAGATCTCCTAGGTGTTTGTGCCATTGCATATATGGATGACATCTTGGTGTTTTCTCTGGATGAGGAGTCCCATAAGGCCCACTTGTTGGCAGTTGTAGAGCGCATTCTCCAAGCAAACTTGATCATCAAAAGGAGAAAGTGTGAATTCTTTAAATGTAAGGTTACCTTTCTGGGTAATATTATCTTTGAGGATGGCCGCACCATAGCCCCTGACAAGGAAGCTGCAGTTTGAGAGTATGCTACGCCTGTGACAGTATCCCAACTTTGTAGTTTCTTGGGTACATGTACGTTCTTGAAGAAATTCACCCCCACTTGTCTGAGGTAGCCGCCCCTTTATATTTGGCTAGTGGAAAGACAACTTTAGTCTGGACGCCTGAGTGTGCAAGTGCCTTCTCAGCAGTCAAGGCTCTTTTGTTGTCCTCCCCAGTGCTAAGACATGTGGATCCTGAGCTTCCTTTTGTTGTTTCCACTGATGCATCTAAATGCGCTGTGGCTGGTGTGCTGTTGCAAACAGCTAGTGATGGGATTGAGAGACCTGTAGGGTATTTCTCCCAGAAGATGGAGGCTCAAGAACGCAACTACATGATTTACGACAAGGAATTGTTTGCTGTAGTAGAATCATTAAAGCATTGGCACCACCATCTCATGTTGGCACGTCATTCATTTGTAGTACAAACTGATCACAAAGCTCTTCTATATTATTGACAACCCAGGGTTTTGTTGGGTTGCCAATCCAGATGGCATGATGATCTGACAAGATACAAGTTCTGCTACAAGTTTATTAAGGGATCTGACAATCACTTGGCCAATGCTCTAAGCAGGAATCCCTCACATCTCCCAGATGCTAGTATGGACGCCAAGTTTAACACACATACTATGGTTCCATACAATGCTGTGGTGCCTTTTGTATTGCCTCCACCAGCTACGTTGGCCACCATGTCCTTAGCTGAGGGCACAGACCTGGACTTTTAATCCAAGGTTAAGTTTCTGCAACCTTTGTCCAAAGGTTATGATAGGCTATTGGAGCTAGCATGTACAAACCCAGTAGGTCAGCCTCAGGGTTATCATAAGATTGGTCCAGTCCTATATCATCAAGGTCACTTGTGGGTACCTGAAGGCACTATACAGGATGAAATCATGGAGGCTAATCATACCTGTCCAACAGCTGGTCATCCAGGGAAAAACAAAACAGTGGAACTTATCCGCTGCCAGTTTTCCTGGAAAGGTTTGACTGTGCAGGTAGCCACTTTTGTTTGAGATTGCCTGATATGTGTTCAATCCAAGGCCAGTCATAATAAGACTATTGGTTTACTGGTCCCACTTCAGCCTGCTGCGGGTCCTTGGACGTCTGTGTCGGTGGATTTCATTGGCAAGCTTCCCAATTCCAATGGGTTTAATGCAATCATGGTAGTAGTTAATTGTTTCACAAAGATGGCACACTTTGTACCTTGCTCAACCACAATTACTTCAGTGGAAACTGCTAGGTTATTTGTGAACAGAATCTTCTCTCTACATGGCATCCCAATGGAGATTGTAAGTGACTGTGGTCCTCAATTTTTTGCTCAGTTCTGGGAAGCTTTTACTGGAATCCTTGGTATCAAATTGTGCTACTCTACTGCTTTTCACCCCCAGTCCAATGGACAAACGGAGAGGGTAGACCAAAGTTTGGAGGTCTACCTACGCTGCTATACCAATGCGCAACAAGATGACTGGTGTGATAATCTACCCATGGCAGAGTTCACATATAATAACGCCCCACACACGTCAACTCAAGTATCACCATTTTATGCCAATGTGGGTTACAATCCTTCTTTCAACATGGGTCCTTGTTTGGTTAGCAACGTGGAAGCTGCAACTGATCAAGCCGCTGAATTGAAGCAGGTCTATCAGGAGCTCCAAGTTACTCTTGCCACCGCCGTGACAACTTACAAGGAATACACAGATTGCAAACGCCAGGAAGGTCCATCTTTCAGGCCAGGTGATCTAGTCATGGTCAATGCTTGCAATATGAGACTTAAAGTTCCATGTCGTGTTTTGGGTCCCAAGCAAGTTGGTTCCTTCAAGGTAGAACATCAGATTGGTCCCTCTGCCTATTGGCTGGATTTACCTCCTGCCTTCAAGATTTTCCACACCTTCCATGAATGTCTCCTTACTCCCTTCAAAGGAACAGAGACCCCCTCTTCCCAACCCATTTTTGTGGAAGGAGAACATGAGTACAAGTTAAAATGTATTCTAGCTTCCCACAAGAATTGTTGCCGTTTGGTATATTTGGTATCTTGGAAAGGTTATCCTGATTCTGAAAACTCCTGGGTTCCCCACTACAGTTGTTCAAATTCCTCTGATCTAATCCACAAGTTCTACAAGCGCAATCCCACTGATATTGGACACCCTGAACTTACCCATGTTGCAATGAAACTCCCACCTGCCCATAAGAATTTCTCTTTATCCCATCTCCCAGATGGTGGTATTGTACCCAGGGCTAAAGCAGAGGGTAATGCCACGGTAAGTCCCATAATGCTGGGCATTGTCTGTCCAAGTAAGAAGGCACAGAAGGCTGGGAAACCTGTATCAAAATTGATCAAGTTAACGGATTTAAACCAAAAAGTCAATCAAAAATGGGTCACGGCTGCTCCAGTCTGCAAGCTGAAACCAGCCCCCCTTTCAAACTGACGTTGATAAATTGACGCAATATGAGGGTCACCCAATATGAGCTTGTTAATCAGCATGGTTGTCAGAAACTGGTCATACAAGGGTTCTTTGCAACCTGGACTAGATACTTACTTGAAGATGCCAAAGGAATAGGAGGTCAAGACTCAGGTGGTATTGCTTAGTCAATTTTTCTGATATATATTGAATAATTTTCCCTGTTTCAACTCTAAGAGTTGAGGCCTTCTAAATTTACTCAATAAAAATCAATTATCCCAAGTTCTAATTTTAAATTTTAAAAATGCATCCTGTGATTGGGTTGTTGCGGTATATTCCGTACAATCTGATTCTGAACCAAATCATTTCAGGAAGATGGGGCCCAGCATCTGGAACTTTGTTGTCGGCACCGCAAAATGTTAATTTCATGCCAGCCAATTTTGTAGCTCCTCCCCCCATTCTGGAAAATGAAAATTGTGTCACTTCTCAATGCCCAGAATTCTACGCTGAATATGCATTGATGCTTTCCCAGGTCATTGATCTTGGTTTACTCTGGTTAGGATTGATTGTTCTACTTAATCCTGGAGTTTCAATTGGAAATTTTACAAAAAGATATTTAAAGCCGCATTGCTGGTTAATCATCAATTCTATTTGGATTTGGGTGGTCATTCCTCATCATTTAGAAATGGCTTCATATTATCCAGGGATTTCCGTCACACTCACCTACCCCAAGAAACCGCGGACCAGCCGCCCAAACTTTACCGTCCACCAGGAGCTCCCATTGCTCCAGTATATTTTAACGAGTACCCACCCAACCCAGAGTATTTGGAGTTTACTCTGGAGGAGATCCTAATCCACAACCCAGAAGCTAGAACTAGAGAGACAGAAATCCTTTACAGAGAAGGCACCAAAATTTATTGGCCCCCTCTGCTATTCCAAGACAAGTATAACTTCCTGCCCGCATAATTGGTTCCAATGACACCGCCCCACACCCTGCGGCCCAACTGCCTGCAAGAATCTGTTGCCACTGATGAGTCCACTTCCACCCAAGTATTTGGGGTGATGTATATCACCCTCACTGGATTGATTGATTCCATGGCGCCTACAAGCGGACCTTGGGCAGTCCTTGGAAAATTGTTATCTTATATTGTAAAGTTAGCCCCAATCCTGTGGTGGGCTCTCACTGCTGGGCCCGCAGGCCGTCTGCCCGCAAGTTCTCAGGAACCCCCCACAGGTTGGATCCCTGACATTATGGCAATCTACCTCAAACACGGTAACCTGGGCCCCAAGATGTTGTTAACTCCTGGGGCATCTTGTATGCTAATTTTATTGATTTCAGCTTACTATGCGTACAAGTTAGCTACTAACCTGATCACCTCAGTGACCCAACAGAAACCAACCCCAAACAGAAAGAAACACTGCCTGGCAAGGAAAAGACCAAGACCCCAAACCTGCAGTTGCAGAACGTCATAGCAAACCAGACCACAACCCAGGTGGATATGCCCCAGATGGGGAAGCTCACCCTAGAAGAAGTCATAAGAGCAATGCCAGTCCTCTGCCTCCATTTTCAAGCCAACATAAACTCATACTCCAACAACACTGAGAAAGTCCTTGGAGTAGCCTCCATGCTCTCTGGCAATGCCCTGGACTGGTTTGGGAAAGCAACCGCCAAGGACGTCAAGTTCTGCCTAGACTACTCCCAATTTGAGAGCAAACTGATGGCCACAGGCAATGGCCAAGACACCTGTCACCACACCCTGATCAGCTTACTGGATATCCGTCAAGGATTACACTTGCTGCAAGCTTACACCGCTGAGTTCCTGAAATTGAAAGCCAGAACCCAACTTGAAGACAAGCTATTGGCCATCCTGTACCGCTGAGGAGCCTGCCCTGCCCTGCAGGAGCTCCTCAAGCACCACCCCCTACTCTTGGCCTGGATGAACTACTCCTTTTGTGCAGAGGGTTGAGCCTCAACCAGGAAGGCACCTCGTCTTTCACCCAGCGCACAAGCCAAGCCCCAACGCCCAGCAGACCAGGAATCTCCCCCAATGAACTACAGCGCCACTACTGTGAAGGCTTGTGTTTCTATTGCCAGAAACCTGGGCATCTCACCAAGGCTTGCCCCAAGAAGAGTAACCCCTCAGTTTCCTTGGCACAAATAAACACCTCTACTCAATTTACAAATTTATCCAAGTTGAAGCAAAAACATCCACAACGTTCCAGACTGTTAGAGCCTTCATTGATACCAGAGCGGAGGAGAGTTTTATCAATACCACCCTTGCCAAGGACCTTGGACTGGAGGCCACCAACAAAAGCGTCAAAGTAATCATGGGAAACAGCTCCCATGACTTGGGCTTCAGGTGCGTGACCAAAATTGCCCCTGAAAATTGGGTGGAACTTGTACCCAGCGTTCCCCATCATCTTGAAAGGGCTTCCTCACCCCCTGATCCTGGGTGACTCCTGGTCCCAGAGACACAGTGCTATTCTGAACTTCTGTAATCAAACGGTTGCCTTGAAGGGAGACAATTTGTTTGATATGGTGTCGTTCCAGTTGGGCCCAACCAGTAAGGAACCCAACACACTCCTGACCCTGGGAATGGAACCCAGTGTGGGTAGTCTTCCTGCCCCCTTGGAGAAGTTGAGCTACGTTTTCAGTGAGGAAGCAGCCACCCAGCTCCCCAGTCACTCAATCTATGACCACACCATTGACCTGTTACCTGGAACCCAACCCCACCATGGCCCCATATACAGCTGCAATCACCGCAAACAGGCAGCACTGAAGACATACTTGGAGGACATGACAAAAAAGGGTTCACTCGGGTTTCAAAAAGCCCTTGCTCCTTGCCCATGCTGTTTGTAGGAAAGAAAGATGGCAGAATGCGTCCCTGCGTAAACTACCAGAAACTGAACAATATCACTGTAAAGAACTGCTACCCCATCCCCAACACTGACGACCTATGTGACGTATTGATGGGAGCCCAGGTATACTAAAAAATTGGCCTGAGAGACGCCTTCAACCAGATCAGAATCAAAGAAGGGGACAAATACAAAGCAGCCTTCAAAACTAGATATGGGTTGTACAAGTACTTGGTCATGCTTTTAGGGTTGTGTAATGCCCCCAGCACTTTCCAAAGGATGATCAACTCTGTCCTTGGCAAGTATTTTGACCAGTTCTGTGTGGTGTATTTGGATGACATCCTCATATACAGCAAAACACATGAGGAACACCTCCAACACCTTGACCAAATACTGGAGAAACTCTCACAGGCCAACTTACAGTCAAGCTGGAGAAATGCAAATTCTTTCAATCTGAAGTTAAATTTCTGGGATATGTGGTGAAGACTGGTGGGTTTGCAATGGCGCAGGACAAAGTAGAAGCTGTAACAGCCTGGCCAGTACCCAAATGCAGAAAAGACGTGAGAAGCTTTTGGGCCTGGCAAATTATTGCAGGGATTTCATCCAAAAAATTTCTCACATCACCCTGCCCCTCTCCTGCCTGTGCTCTGACAAGGTTGCCTTTGTCTGGACCCCTGAGTGCACCGCTGACTTTGAGACCCTGAAGCTTGCCTTCACCTCTGCCCCAGTTCTTGCCATGCCTGACCCTGCTAAACCTTTTGTGCTGGAGACAGATGCATCCAACTTTGCGGTGGGTGGGGTCCTTCTTCAGGAAGGAGGGGATGGTATGCTACATCCTGTAGCATATTACTCCAAGAAGCTGCTACCAGCTGAATGGAACTACCCAATATAAAATAAGGAGATGTTAGCCATAATGAAGACATTGAAGCACTGGCACAGGTATTTGTGCGGTGCTGAACATCCGGTAAAGGTCTGACAGACCACAAGAATTTAGTCTACTTCTTCAAACCACGCCAGCTGAACCAACAACAAGCAAGATGGGCCTTGGAACTAGCCAACTAACCTTGACCATAGACTACAAGCCAGGAAAGGTTAACATAGTCCCAGACGCCTTGAACAGGAGAGCTGATTTGACCCCCTCCTCTACGAAAATCAAGGACTGCAACACCCACACACTGTTAGACCCTGCCAGCCTAGGGATACATCTGAAGTACTTAAGGATTGCCGCCAGCAAACTCAATGTGATAAAAGCCCAGAAACAGGACGCCTACTCAGTCAAGCTAGTTGAAGCCCTGACAAAGGACCCAGAATGCCATCACTCAAAGAAAGGGTACTCCCTGAAAGGTATTACCTTGATGCTCCATAATAGAATCTATGTACCCAAAGGCCCAACCCAAACAAATGTATTGATTGACCACCACAATTCAGAGATGGCCAGCCACCCAGGTAGACACAAATCCCTCTCAAGTATCAAGCGGAACTACACATGGCCAGGTATGGTCAAAGAAGTAGCTGCCTACATCAACGGCTGTAAAACCTGTGGAAGAACCAAGACGCGTTGCTCTAAGCCAGAAGGGTTAATGAAACCTCTGGACATCCCTGCTTCCCCCTGGAAGTTAGTGTTGATGGACTACATAGTAGAACTCCTCCCTTCAAAATCCTTTGATGCAATCCTGGTCATGGTCAACTGTTTCACCAAAATGGCCTACTTTGTTCCAACCACTACCCACTGCACGGCAACTGAGACAGCCAGACACTTTCACAACCACATCTTAACACAACACAGCACCCCAGAAGAAATTATCACCAATAGGGGACCCCAGTTCACCTCCCACTACTGGACCCAAGTGATGAAATACCTCAGAATAAAACATTGTGTGTTGACCCCCTACCACCCGCAGATGGATGGACAAACTGAACAGGTCAACCAAATCCTGGAACAATACCTCCAATTTTATGCCAACACCAACCAGGACAATTGGGCCAAGATGCTTCTTATGGCCCAGTTTGCATACAAGAGTAAAGACCACGCCTCCACTGGAATGTCCCTGTTCAAAGCTAATTATGGGTTTGCTCCATCATGGAACCCTAGCATTGGCAGTAAGGAACAGAACACTGCAGGAAAATCTTGGATTGAACAAATACATGCCACCCAGGAAATCTGTCTAAGGAACTTGACCCGCGCCGTTAAGACCTACAAAGTGTTTGCTGACAAGAAAAGAATCCTCAGGAAACCTCTGGAAATAGGCAATGAAGTTTACCTTGACTCACGGAACTTTCCCCTGTACGTACCCAGCAGAAAGCTAGCCCACTGCTGCCGTGGCCCTTACAAGATTGTGAAGCAAATAGTAGAAGTGGTGTACAAACTAGAGCTGCCGCCTACTTGGAAAACCGCAATGTCTTCCACCAATCACTGCTATTCAAGAAAGAGGGAACCTCCCTTCCCCATCAGAAGATAAAGACCAACCCTCCACCCATTCAAGAGGGGCACTCAACCAAATACAGAGTAGAGTACATCCATGGACACTGCCTTCACTACAAGACCCCACAGTACTACGTCAAATGGGTAGGTTACCCCCCCCCAAAGAAAGCACCTGGGAACCAATCTCCAACCTACCTAACACACAAGAAGCCATACAACAATACCTGGAAAAGGGGACCCAGAAGGAGGAGGGCACCAGGAGAGAAAGGGATGATGTAACAAGTGACAAACTCTTATCAACCATGCTAATCAAAAAGCCCCAACTACAAAACTTGAACCCTGGCATCTTGCGGGCCGCCAGCCCGCAGGGCCAGCTGCCCGGCTGCCCGCAGTTTTTTGGGTTCGAATCAGAACAGGATTTGACTTTGGAAAATTCTTTTAAGCTTGACAAACCAAATGTACCTACACCAATACTCTCCACACTGGGGGTTCCTGTTAAGACAGCCAATCAACAGGCAGGCCCAGCCACTTATTCTGAAGTAACTTGGGCCTGCACAGAAGGGGAAACAGAGAATTTTCCTATAGAACGCAGGCCACCCAGAGGCGGCCAATCCCACAACCTGACTAGGGAATTTGAGCTTCCTCAGTTCAAAGCAGCCAATAAAAAACCCCACAACTGATGCCATCAAAGACTGGGAAGACCTGGTAATCAAGAAAACCCAGGCTGACAAAATTTGGGAAAGTTTTACCATGACAGATGGGCATACTTATACCCTGAGCCTCTAGGAAGATGCCCATTGCCATCCTTGCAATAAAGTGACATGAACCTTTGGTTCAACCAGATCATACCATACTTGTTATTAGTTTTACTTAATCTACAGTCTACTCCTTGCGGCTCTGCTCCCCATGCTCACCTACCCTGTCAGGAAGCCATTCATAGGTAGAGGCATTGGGCGGCTTGGGGTGAGGTGCGGCCAAGCTGGCGGGTAGGGCCTACCATAAAATGGGTGCTAACTTGATAATATAAGATACAGATTGCCCGAGTAAGGACCAGGGTCCGGAGTTGGGGACCACAGAATCTACCAAACCTGTCAAAGTAATGTAAAGTACTCCAAACAGTTGGGTAGAGGTGGTCACGGCTGCGGCAGTAGGTTTCAGCAGGCGGTCTGATTATGGGGTTAAGGGAGGAGTCATAGGTACAAAGTAGGCAGGCAGATAATTGTACTTGTCTTTGAACAATCTTGGCAGCCTTTTGTACCACTTTCCTTTGCGTCCTATGTATTTGGTTTCTCTAGTCCTGGCCAAGGGGTTGGCAATGAGGATGGTCTCCAAGTTGTACTCTGAATAGGCCGGGTTGGGGGGGGTATTCAGTAAAGTGCACAGGTCCAAAGGAGGCTCTTGGGGGCGTTATAATGCCTGGGGCGGTTTAGCAGGTTGGTCTTGGGAAGGGTCAGTTGCCTGGTTGTCTACTCGGCCAGAGTTAAAGTGGAAGATCACTAAGACTAGATAGGGTAAGATTTGTTCAAACCAAAGGTTCATAAACTTTATTATCAAAAATGATGATGGGGTCTTTGCCAAACCGCCAGGGTTTTTATACCCTGGGACTTTGTTTCTTTGATTTTTGCAGGGTTCAGGTTTGCAGACAAGGCACTGGCAGGACATGGGTCTTGGCTTGGGGTCTCAAGGGCAGCAGATCCAGGTAGTGCCTGCTCTGATGAATAGAAGTGGCAATGCTTTGTTCTGCCGCCACTGTTCACTATGTCACCTGAGTAGTTCAATTGTACTACCCTCTCTGGGCGGCATGCTGGCAGGTCATTGGCAGAGTTGAGAATAGGGTTTGGTTTAACCTCCTTAAGGCAAGTTGCAACCTCTGCATAGGTTCGGGTCTTTGGTGGCTCAAGGTTAGCATCAATCTGATGACCATTCAAGGAATTGTCCTTGGGAGACTGGCAGGTCTCAGAGTAACTTGTTAACTCAAGTATGCAATTTAGAAAGTTGGAGGTCCCCTGTCTACTTTGTGTGATTTGAGTTATCTTTGGAGGGTCCTCTGTAGTAGGCCAGCAGAACGCAGAGTAATTCACCAATTTGAGCCCGTCTCTTAATGGGTTGGCGGGTCCTGGACTGGTCTAGAGGGTTGGATCCACCTTCTGTGAACCAGGGTCCAACTCTTGGGTTTTCAATACAAGTATTGAAATGTCATTCATGACATACCCCAAGAAACCGCGGACCAGCCGCCCGACTTTACTGTTCACCAGGAGCTCCCATTGTTCCAGTACATTTTACCGAGTACCCACCCAACTTGGCGTATTTGGAGTTTACTCTGGAGGAGATCCTAATCCACAACCCAGAAGCTAGAACTAGAGAGACAGAAATCCTTTACAGAGAAGGCACCAAAATTTATTGGCCCCCTCTGCTATTCCAAGACAAGTATAACTGCCTGCCCGCATAATTGGTTCCAATGACACCGCCCCACACCCTGCGGCCCAACTGCCTGCAAGAATCTGTTGCCACTGATGAGTCCACTTCCACCCAAGTATTTGGGGTGATGTATATCACCCTCACTGGATTGATTGATTCCATGGCGCCTACAAGCGGACCTTGGGCAGTCCTTGGAAAATTGTTATCTTATATTGTAAAGTTAGCCCCAATCCTGTGGTGGGCTCTCACTGCTGGGCCTGCAGGCTGTCTGCCCGCAAGTTCTCAGGAACCCCCCACGGGTTGGATCCCTGACACGTATGTGCTGTAGTTCTGGGACTTGTTCTATTGTGGGGGGGTTTCCCCAAGGGAATCTTCATATTGGGTTGATTATTGTGGGTGACTATCTCTGGTTTGTATCTGTATGTTAGTTCAAATGGTGAGTAGCCTGTCCCTTGATTGGTGTGTACCTGAGATACTTTTAATGCATCTTTCACATATAGTGGCCATGTGTCTCTGGATTTGCCATCCATTATTTTCTCTAGGGTTCTGATTAGGCTGCTGTTTAGGTGTTCAACTCTGCTGTTGACTTGTGGACTGTAAGGCAAGGTTGTGGAGTGTTTGATGTTCTTTTTTTTCAGATTATCATTCACTACGTGTCCTGACAGTTCCCTGGCTCCATAAGTGATTATGTAGTATGGGGTTTCATAGTCTGCTATAAATGCTTTAATAATAAAGCGGTTGATTGTTTCTGCTTTTGATCTTTGGCTGACCAGAAGATTGGCCAGCCTGTTGCAAAGTCAATGGCTACAATTAGGAAGCGTTGTTTTGCTTTAGCTTCTGGGAAAGGTCCTGCTACGCCCAGTCCCCAAACTTTAAATGGTTCTGGGCCAGGCACTGGGTTGACTGTAGATTGTGATGCTTTGGTGCTTGAGTATTTTTAAAATACTGTGCACTTCTTTAGGACGTCAATGATGTCTTTTTTTAGATTAGGCCACCATACTATTTCCTTTAGGTTAAGGTATAGGTTATTGGCTTTTGTGTGTCCCAATAGACAGTAGTGCCTGAAGATGGTATCAACCCTTTGTGCAAGGGGAATATAGGGAATGTGTTTGTCCTTGATGATATAGTATACTGTATCATTGGACACATGAAAGTGTTTCTCATTTCTTACTAGTGTGTCATAAGTTGACTGGTGGGTTAAGGGAGCTTTTCCTTTGGTTTTGTATTCAGTGTTGTATAGGTTTGGCTGATCTGGATCCAAGTGGTTGGGGTGTCTTATCTAGGCTGACATAGCCTAGAGAGAGCATCAGCTGTGACCAGCTCTGACCCCCTTGTGTACTGGATGTCTAGGTTAAGCTGCTCAAGCATGGACATCCATTTGGTTTGTCAGTGTGAAAGTGTGTTCTGAGTTTTAAGGTAGATTAAGGATTTATGGTCAGTTAGTAATTGGACGTTTAAGTATCCTTCTAGATAATATCTCCATTTCTTGTATGTGTGGTATATTTCTAGCAATTCCTTATTGTGTATAGGGTATTTCTGCTCAGTGTTAGTTATTTTTCTACTTTCATAACATACTGACAGGAAGTCTTGCTGCCCTGGCTGGTGGATGTGTAGTACTGCACCAATGGCAGTGTCACTGGCATCTGACTTGAGCTTGTAGCACCTGTTGTTATTTGGGTATTTCAAGATTGGCACTTAAATTAAAGCTTTCTTTATCAGCTGGAAATTCTTGTCACATTCTGGTGACCAGATGAATTTCTTTTTGGTATTACCCTTGGTTAGATCATTGATTGGTGTGGTTAGTTTCCTGCAGTCTTTGATGTATTTCTTTAGGTAAGCTACCATTCTGAGAAAGTATCTAACTTGTTTAACAGAGGTGGGGTGTTGCATGTTATTTATGGCTGTTATTTTGTCTGTATCTGCTTTGATGCTACTGTCAGAGACAATGTGACCCAAGAACAAAAGTTCCTTTTCCATAAATTGGCACTTGCTGTAAGGGTTAAAAGGTGGGCTGTAAGATGCAATAAAAAACAATGAGGATGGAATAAACAAATTTTTAGCTGCTTCAACAACAATAAACCAAATTGATGAGAGGGTGTTACTAATTTTGCGCCTTTGTGAGTGTAGCAAATGGCAGAAATTAGGACTGAAAACAAGAACATTAACTGAAGGGCCAAATTGGAGGCCAATGCCAGGGGAACCAAAGGGTACAAAGCAGGCCAAGGTGCAATCAAGGAATTGGCAGCAAACTGAAAGAGAGCAGCTGTCATGCTGTCAACCACAGGGGCCAAGAGGCCAAGATACTCTAACATGAGGTTTTTGGAGACTTGTTTTGTTTTATTTTGCAGGGAAATATAGCTATCTAGAAACAAGTTTCTAGAGAGGAAATGGGGAAGTCTTAAGGGAGTTCAGGATGAGGCAGGAGGGGATTCCGCGGCATCTGATTGGCTGGCAAGAATATTTTCAGCAGTTGGAGGTCTTTCATTGGAATTTGAGCCAATTACGTCATAATTTAACAAAATTGGCAACCAGTAGGTCAAGCGCTGCCATCCCCAAATAGTGTATAACACGTAATTTTCTTGTCATAATTATTTGGGGAAAAATAAGGCAGGTCAGATTTTCAAGGGCTATTTGGACAATCCCAGCTTTGACCCATTTTTTGTCTATGACAGCATTTAAGTCATCAATTTGTTTCAGGAGTTTGGCTGCGGTTCTTTGCTGATTTTGGGTTTTACGAGGGCGTACTATCCCTTCCATTTGATTTTCTACCGTAACACTTGCTAGGATTTGCATAGAGTTTGTGCTTTGCAAGTTGATTGAGTATCTTGCAGACATGCATGAGGTGCTCCTCTTTGGTTTTTGAGAATATGATGATATTGTCAAGGTAGCATAATGTATTTGAGATACTGTTTAGTGCTTAGTTCATCATAGTGATAAACGTTGTGGGAGCGTTGGTCATCCCAAAGTTTATTATCCTACACTCAAAGGATGCAGACTGTGTTCAAAATGCAGTTTTTGTATATCCTTTTCTCCTACTTTTACCTGGTTGTGACATGAAGTGAGATCAATTTCAGAGAAAAATTAGGCTCCATAAAGTCTTGCAAACAGATCTTCTATAAGTAGGAGGGGATATTTATTATTTACTGTGCTTGTCTTTAGAGCTCTGTAGTCAGTTACTAGACAGAGTGAGCCTTCCTTTTTCTTTACAAAAAACACTGCTGCCCCCAAGGGGATTCTGTTGGGCGGATGAAGCCTTTAGCTAAGTTGTCCTCAATATGGGTTTTGAGGGTTTGTGTCTCTATGGGGGAGATTCTGTAGAGGGGTGCAGTATGGGCATGGATTTGCATAGGTTGATGCCATGCTTGACCTCCTGCTTGGGGGGTAATTATGTGAGTTCTTCCTTAAATACATGAGCGTATTTGTTTAGGAGTGCTGCAAGTTCTGGGCTTTGGATCTTTTGTGTTTGTATGTTATTGAATTTGGTGTACCTCATTATGTAGAGGGCACTGTCTTTGGTTAGATGTTCTGATTCATCTTGAGTTATGACTTGTACAAATACTGTGTCTCTTAGGATGAGATCATTAGGTTCTTTGAGAATGTTGAAATTGACTCCATTGCGTTTGATGGACATGGTTTTTGTTTTCCAACATATGCTGGGGTTCACTTGGGTGAACCAGTCCATGCCTGCTACAATGTCGTAGTTTATGTTGTTCACAAGAAGTCCTTTGATGGACGTTTGAATGCCTTGGAGGTCAATTCTGAAGGGAGGTGTTTTGCCTTCAAGTAGAACTTTTGATTTGTCTGCCATTCTGGTGTTCTGTAAATTCAGAACCTAAACATAAAAATGCAGGATTGTCAAATCCTTGGTCCAAATTTCAAATCACTTTTGCATGATGGCCTTTTTTTAATTAAATTGAATTTTTTGAGTATTTATTTGATTATTTGAAAATGGGGGAACTCATAGACACTTTGCAAAGTTCAAGTTGAACTGTATATTTCCAATGGACAAAATGAATTAACTGGAATCATATTTGAAGTGTTCAAATCCATCAGCCATTTTCATTAAGTTTACTATGTTTTTTGAAATTGTGGGATTTTCAAATCCTTGGTCCAAATTTTGAATCACTTTTGAATGCCACTACTGTAAATTCAGAACCTGAACGTAAAAATGCGGGATTGTCAAATCCTTGGTCCAAATTTTGAATCACTTTTGCAGGATAGCCTTTTTTTAATTAAATTGATTTTTTTGAGTATTTATTTGAATTTTTAAAAATTTGGGAACCCATAGACACTTTGCAAAGTTCAAGTCAAACTGCATATTTCCAATGGACAAAATGAATTAACTGGAATCAGATTTGAAGCGTTCAAATCCATCAACCATTTCCATTAAGTTTACTGTGTTTTTTTTGGAATTGCAGGATTGTCAAATCCAAGAACCAAATTTCAAATTGCTTTTGAATGCCACTAGTAAACTCAAATAATAATTTGAGAACTGGAATCCAAATTGAATGTACAGTAAGTAACTAGGACAAATCAACCCAAATCAAGAAGCTCCACTCTGGATAAAATCAAATGAAAAATCCAATCTAAACACCCATGTTTAGACATGAAGTTAAGTGAAATGAAAAATTATCTAAACTGGAAATGATGCAATAATCTGCACTTTAAATCACTAAAATAGCAACTATAAAACCATATAATCATTTATGAGCTACTCTCCTGATGACGCAGAATTTTTTTAAAAGTTTCAAGGAAGAAGGAGAGGGGGGAAAGATAAACCATTAGTTTACTAACTATGTATTCATATATTGCTACTAAGAATACTTGATTACAGTAGATTTTAGAAGACGCTAATAATAAAGTAGAGTTATATATTACAATCTATCTTATCACATTGTCTTTCCTTTGATGTGTTGATAATGTGTTTGCAATTAATTGGACAGCTTCACCTCCAGTTGCCTTGGCGATAGGAAATCAAGCTGTCCAATTAATTGCAAACACATTATCAACACACCAAAGGAAAGACAATGTGATAAGATATATTGTAATATATAATTCTACTTTATTATTAGTGTCTTCTGAAATCTACTGTAATCAAGCATCTAAATTTTAGCCGTCCTAAAATGGAATAGGGTGATTTTTGAGAATGCCTATGATTCCTAAAAGAATTAGCACAAATCCACCCTATATCCTTTAGCATCCTTTTTGAGACACCAATAAATTATATTTATTTCAAATTCCTCGCAATTATGAATTGAAACTTGGTTCTTGGATTTGACAATCCCGCAATTTCAGATCCGTTAATTTTTATATGATGTCCATGATTCAATTGAAATACAGGAAATCTCAAATTGTACATTAGAATCCCGCATTTCTGATTCATGTATCCCGCATTTGTTTGCTGAGTTTTGTCTTCTTTTAGTTGAGTTATCTGCTCAAGAGATTTGAAATTTTCCAATTTAAATAAACCAAAGAAAATCAAAATAAATGGTTGATTTTATTAAATATTTTATTTTTCACTCAGCTGAGTTGCCCGCAAAAGTGATTCAAAATTTGGACCAAGGATTTGACAATCCCGCATTTTTACGTTCAGGTTCTGAATTTACAGTAGTAAACTCAGATATTAATTGCAGGAACTGGAATCCAAATTTAATGTACAATAAGCACACTAGGAAACTCCAACCCAAATCAAGAGGCTCCACCACAACCTTAATCAAATGAAAATGTTAATCTCAATAACCATGTTTAGACATGAAAAGTTATTAAACTCTAAATTTATCCAAATCTGGAAAATATACAATATTATACACTTCAAATTACAGATATAGAAACTCTGCTACTATTCAAGGCTAAATAAAGAGAAAACAACTGCTCACAACTAAACCAATAAATCCAAATAAATACATATTTTTTTCTAAAATATATTTCTATTTTATTTTTATGGACTGTCAGTCACATTCCCAACCAGCTCCTGCACCAGCCTGCGGGGCAGCCCATCCACGAGGGCGTCCCAGAGGGTCCAAGAACAGACCCAGAACACAAATCAAAATGAGTCATGCTGATACACAGGCCTCCCAAGGTGTCAGTGCCAGTCAACCACCTCCTGCGTCCCAAGCCAGATCACACAGCTTTAATCCCAGACAGAAGCCGCTCTCAAGGCCTGCAACCAAAGTCTCTTACACAAAGGTCATCAGGAATAATGAGGTTACATACACCTCAACCGTATACCCAGTTGTCACCTGGCCCCGAACTCTTAATCCAAGAGTTGCTACTTCCTGCCCTGCGTCTTTGACACCTCCTAAAAGCCATTGACCACCACTATTGAGCCATCTGCGCCTATTGTGTATTCAACCATTGATGGCGCCACTATGAGAAAGTGTGATCCCACCTTCTACACAAAGATTCCCGTCCCCTGTGCTGAGCCTGCTAGCCAGGATGCTGTGGTACCTGCCAAGGGCTGGCGTAGGTTGACAGATAGTGAGTGTGAAGCTCTCCTCAACTGCTTGAACAGGGGAATGGCGGTTCAGGATATTGCGTCCCAATTTGGTGTCACAGCCAGATACATTGCCAACATCAACAACAAGTATGGCAATACCAGGCAAATTGCCAAATCCACCAAGGCAAAAAGACAGCCCAAACTCCTTCAGCCTATTCACATTGACGCAATCAAGCAGTGGGTAGCCAGGGATTGCCACCTGGACATGCTTGCTGTCCAATCAATGCTTGTCACAGAGTTTGGGCTTTCTGTTTCTAAAACCCTTGTTTACAAAACAATGGTTGATTTGGGCTTCTCTTGGAAGGTGCCTGGAGTTTCTCCGTACAACAGAAACAGTGAAAAGACCATCAAGGATTGACACATTTATGCCAAGACATATCTGGCACTAAAGGAGACTAGGAATGTCCAGTTCTTCTATATTGACAAATTGTTGTTTTCCTCCCCACTCAGGTCTAGGCATGGGTGGGTTGAGAAAGGGTCCAAGGACAGTTTAGCCTATTGTGCAGCTGCCTGTTCCCAGACCTATTCATTGGTTGCACTTCTTGGTCCTCACAGGTTGGACCAATAACAAATGATCAAGGGTTCCCACAATAGCGGGAATTTTCTCAATTTTCTCCAAGTTGTCAAGGAGTATCTCTGTATCAACTACCACAGTACAACAAACATTGTTGTGCTGGATAATGTTGGGCTCCACAAAGTGGATCTGGTTGTGTCCAAGTTCCTGCCAATTGATAAAAATAGCCATTTGGCCAACCACTGCCTGGCTGACTCCCAATGAGACTCCTCTTCCTCCCCCCGTATTCTCCATTTCTGAACCCAACCAAGGAGGTCTTTGGGTGGATCAAAAATAAGGCAAAACAAGGCCTCCCTCAGGACACCAAGGATCTATTCAATATTCTTGAGGTCAGTCAATTTTCAACACCACCCAATGTAGTGGCGGCTTTTTACAAGCACTCAGAATTCTTCCTCCCTAAAGCCCTGGCCTCCAAGCCAATCAGATAAATGGGCGCTCTGGGTTTTATTTTTTTTATTTTTATTTATTTTGTTTTTAGTAGGACTCAAAAATTATTATTTATATATAATGACGTGACGTTTAATTGTATTATAGACATATAAGAGTATGTAGAAAAGGTAAGTAAAATTAATTATACTAGGCATGAGGAATATATTTTTATTATAATGCACTGAATATTATATTGACTGTTGCGCTAACAAATAAATAAATTAAAAAAGATAGAAATAGATTAATTTTATTTAAATAATTGTGAATCCTTGTCAGTACTTTGGCTTTGTTAAGCCACAAATTGGACCTTGCAGATCATAATCTGATCCTTATTAAATCAGTGCCACTATAGCCACACAACACAGAAGCCAATAAGTTTTTATGTATTGCTTACTAATTAGTACCTAGGAAGCGGGTCAAGCATATCAAATATATTTATCAAATCATATTACAAGGGAAAGGTAATTCAAGTTCTAAACAACCACTTGTTTAGAATATAAGTGGAGCAGGCCGCATGATGCGGATAAATTCAATTCTTGTTGGTTGCATATGTAATTAATGAACCTGTATTCAACAAGCTAGTAAATAAAAACATTTTTAACTTATTTTTATTATTTGACGTGGTTACAACTATAACTAATGTCTTGTAATATATTTAGATATATTAATATTATAATTTACCTACTACAATTTAAAACAATCTTAAAATATTAAAATTAAAATTATAATTATAAATCTTAAAAGTTATATATTAAAGTTTAAATATTCAAAATTTAACTATTTTTATTTAATCATGCTATATTCAATATTGAAATATTGTATATTAAAAATTTTAATATTGAAATATGTATTATTAAAATTTTAATATTAACTTTTAGATACTAAAATTTTAATATTTAAATATTTAAATTAAAATTTTACTATAAATTTTTTTAATATTACATATTTCAATATTAAAATTTTAGTATTAAAATATGAAATTTTTTTAAAAAAATACATTTTAATTTGCAAGGGAAAAATATTTATTGGGGGATGCTAGTTGCAAAGGGAATGTGATTATTCCGGGGAATTATACCCCAAAATTAAATTTTCAGCTAATGCGTCTAATTGGATCCACATACTCTTCTCTACATGGTGGACAACCCTGGATGCAATTTCTAGAGGGGTGACGCCCTATACCCTGGTGGTTGTTCAACATTTAATAAAAGGAAGGCGGGTGAGTGAATTGACTAATAGGTTTTTTTCAGGGGGCACATAGTACCTGTACAACGTTGCCAATGCAAAGGAGTTATACAGGACGTGCTTGACTGTCCTATACCCCCACAGTGTCTTCTGGCATTTGAGTGCTAACCAGCATATGTCCATTTGAATAGGTACATCCTCCAACTTTTTGATGTTGGTTTTTAATATGCAGTGGAGGAGGATTCCCAGGTATACCGCAACATGAATTCTTTGCAAGGCATATTTTTCCAAGAACATGCACAGCTTTTTGAAGACTTGAACTAACCTATTGATATAGGATGTTTGATTGAATTTGAAGAGGGTTCCGGGGGCGCCCAACTTGTATCAGCCCCCATGCCTCGGCAAACAATATTAATTAAGGTTTAAATGTGTTCACAAGGACTGTGTCCCCAACTTTGTTTGACAATACCTTGAATACTTCATTAAAATTGTAGATTTTAAATATTCATTTCCAATTTAAAAGTCAGTTTTTATTAAGTTTTTTTCTTCATATTTGTTGATGTTTGCAAATGGGAATTGTTGAATGCTTTCATAGATATATTCATCAAAGTTTAACTTGACATCCCCGCAAATTTCATTCATTTCTTTGAAGTTGATATTTGATCCTATTTCATATGCTTTCCTCAACCACAGCAAGCATCCCACGGGTGGTAAATATTCCCTATTTTTAGCTTCAATACTTGAAAAAATTATTCATATTCTGTTGAATTATTTTATTTATTTGGTTTTTATTTATTTGTTTTATAGGGGCTACCAGTGACTGGTAACACCCGTAAAACCAACTTGGCGTAAAAGCTGCCACTTCTGCAACCTTGTCCCCATTCCTGGTGATGACTAAAATAAATATAAGTAAAACATAAAAAGACTTAATAATTGTTTCTCCTGTGGCCCTCTCAGCCACAGGCGCCACCTCAGCAAATTTCATGAGTGTTGGCTGCTCTTCATTAATTTTTCTAGGCTTAATTTTTCTTATATTTCTTGCAACTTGTGTTTCTTCTTGGTTTTCATTTGATAAAATTTCTGTATTTCTTGAAGCATTCCTGCTTCTTGACTGAGCTTTATTTTTGTCTGTTTCCATTTGGTCAGTTTTCTCTTGATTTTTGTTGATTTCCTTTTGAATTTCTGTTCCTTTGATTAGTTTGATCTTATTGTTTTCTTTGGCCCCATGACAGAACTCCCAAAAATTGTAGGCTGTGTTGTTGAACTTTAGACTTGATAAAATTGTTCCCTGTAGATTAAGTAATTTTTCTTTATTCTTTTCATCTATAATATTTCCCAACTTATCCAGAGCATCTTCTTTTGAATGGATTAGTGGCTGGCCCTTGTTACCCAGCTTCCCTGTCACTATTTCCCTGATATTTCTTTCTATCTCAACAACCTTTTGCAGGTGTACTTCTAATTTGTTGATTAAGTTATAGATTGTTGACATATTGTTTGAATTCCATCAAAAAAACAGGTTTTTATAGTACTACCTTCAACACATACATATTTTTCATCATCATTAATAAATTAAAGACAATAAACGTAAATATTGCATTAGAATATAGCAATTAGACGTCAACTCTTGATATTTAGAAATTATGTGCATAACTCAATGCATTTTGATTAATAAAATTCATTTTAAACTTGGACTTTTTCATTGTAATTTATTAAAACAGATTGTGTTTATATTAGAGAGCCATTAACACTTAGTACAAATATTGATACATAGTGCATTTTATAGCCTGTATATTTACCTATTGGTAATAAATCTGTCAACTTTTTAGTTGGATTTTGAAAGGTAATAATAATGTAATGTGTTAATAAATTACTGTTCATTATCATTAATTGGCTGATTTTTTTGATGTGGCAATTAATGGTAATACATGTTAATTTATTAACCCATTACATTATTATTATCTTGCAAAATCCACCTGAAAAGTTTACAGAATTATTACCAATAGGTAAATATACAGGCTGTAAAATGCACTAATTATTAATATTATACTAAGCGTTAATGGCTCTCTAATATAAAAACAATCATTTTTAATAAATTACAATGAAAAAGGCCAAGTTCACAATTAATTTTAATAATTAAAATGCATTGAGTTATGCACATAATATCAAAATATCAAGAGTTGACGTCTAATTGCTATATTGTAATGCAATATTTACGTTTATTGTCTTTAATTTATTAATGATGATAAAAAATATGCATGCTAATAATTTTAAGCTATTTTTAAAATGTACAACATTGTATTAATTATGGGAAATATTATTAATGTAAAAAAATATTATTAATTATGAATTGAAAGATAGATATCAATTTTAATAATTTGTCACAAGGAAAAGATTTATTTACTAATCAAAGGACGGGGAGGGGAGGGAATGGGCTGAATGAACATTGCCTTCATCTGCGCCTATGAAAGGGACGGCATCAGAGATGGTGGGGAGGGAATGGGTGGTGGCTTGGGAGTCAGGGTTAGAAGGCAGGTGGCTTGATGGGGGGTTGGAGAGGCAGGGTTTGTTGACTGGGAAGGTGCAGCAAGAGCAGTTTTTTTCAATTGCTTGAATTCTTCTTCCGTCACGTATGTGGGCTTGAAAAAATGGATGAATGGGCAAGGGGGAAAGTGAGAGTCCTTTCTGGAATTATCACCATCACTTGCATAGAAGATGATGAGATCAAATAAGTCCTGGACAGACACAGAAGGGAAAATCTCATAACCCTTATCAATTTGAGTGCATAGTTTGTTGTAGGTGGCAGGCTTTAAGCGCCTGAGGGCAGAGGCAAAATTGTAAAGACATACATCTGCAAGATGCATGTCAGCGTGGTTGATGGGGTAGGACCAACAGGTATGCCCCACAGCCCTGATTTCTTGGGTTGCCCATTCCTGCTGCTCCATCTCAGCACTAAGTACAACTGTGTGCATGGCGTTTTGTGTGACCCACTCCTCCAGCATGGCCTTGAGCTCCGTCTGGTAGGCATACCCATCTGCGGTGTTCAATATTGCTGAGTAATAATTGACACCCAATGGGGAAACTGCCAATAAAACCCCAACAACTTGATACAAGATTGGGCCGCGCTTGTACACATCAGACTGGATACGCTTTTCTCCATAGTCTTGGATACTTGCAGAAATCTTAGCATACAAAAGAAAGATGACATCATTACAGGCCCTCATTGCCCTCCCTTTAATAAAATTGATGATGGTCAAATTTTATGGGTTGGTATCCACCAAACTGAGGCCACCAAGAACCTGATTGGATAGGATTCTGGCGGCAACCACAACTCCGTGCATCCACAAATTCACCGTTCTTTTGTTGGTGAAGATGCTGTGGAGTCCCAGCTGGAGACGTACCTGGACCAGGGGCATCTGCGGGTCACTTTTCATAATGGCCATCATAAGGGGATGGGCTGTGTCACCTTTGGTCAAAGTACAGGCACCAATTGAGGTCTTCTTGGTAGGGGGGCCACAGTTGGCGTGGGCTTGCAGGGGCAGCCACAGTGAACTTTGCAAAACCCATTGTGGCCGCAATTTCCCCAAGGGACATAAGCTTGCCTTGCTTTTCAACCATTTGAGAACAATCTCCGGGTGATCAATTTTCTTCTGCGTCTTGCATGCTGATTGGCTGGGGGAGGGATATGTCCATCTTGGGAACTGGTCAATGCCATCTGATTGGCTGTTTTGGGGTTCTGGGCTCTCTGGGTGACCCCATGGCTCACTTGGTCAATTCCAGATGCTAGCATTGCTGTATGATTTGGGTTAGCAGCTACCTGTGTGTGATGGGCAAACAGGGCCATGCTTGAGGACGCAGGAGAAAGAACACACTTCTGGGTAGTGCTTGCGGAGGGGCCTGTGGGTTGGGAGTGGCCATAGAGGGAGGCTTCACTATTAGAAGACCCAACGTAGCCCTGCATAATTTTGTCAAGGCCAGGGAACAGCTTGTTGACTTGGTTGGTGTTGGAAGAAGACATAATAAAAATTTTATTATAATTTTAAACTCAAGAAGAGGAATGTATATTTTAGTCAATTTTATTGTTATATATGTTAATTTTGTGAATATTATGATCTAAATTTTAGCCGTCCTAAAATGGAATAGGGTGATTTTTGGGAATGCTTGTGATTCCTAAAAGAATCAGCACAAATCCACTCTAGATCCTTTAGCATCCTTTTTGAGACACCTATAAATTATATTTATTTCAAATTCCTTGCTATTATGATTTGAAACTTGGTTCTTGGATTTGACAATCCTACAATTTCAGATTCATTAATTTTTATATGATGTCCATGATTCAATTGAAATACAGGAAATCTCAAATTGTACATAAGAATCCCAAATTTCTGATTCATGTATCCCACATTTGTTTGCTGAGATTTGTCTTTTGTTAGTTGAGTTATCTGCTCAAGAGATTTGAAATTTGCCAATTTATATAGTCAAAAAAAGTCAAATTAAATGGTTGATTTTATTAAATATTTTAATTCTCACTCAGCTGAGTTGCCTAAAAAAGTAATTCAAAATTTGGACCAAGGATTTGACAATCCCACATTTTAACATTCAGGTTCTGAATTTACAGTATTTGAAGTTAGATTTGACAACTGGTATTTTGTATTTGGTTACAAA
Organism: Entomophthora muscae; assembly: GCA_014839935.2. Lineage (NCBI taxonomy): Eukaryota > Fungi > Entomophthoromycota > Entomophthoromycetes > Entomophthorales > Entomophthoraceae > Entomophthora > Entomophthora muscae. Next base: position 258,934 of record QTSX02003660.1, read on the forward strand.
TGGTTTGCTAACCATGGTGTGTTGTACACCAGAGTCAAATAAAATTTTGTCTGTATGTGATTTATAAGTGTGATAAGGAGCGCCTTTTTGGGAAGCTTCAAATATAAAAGTAGGAGGAGAAGAAGTATATTATTGGATGATACTTTAGACTTATATAAATTTAGCTGTGGCGGGGATATTAGTTGGACCAAACCCAGGGGCTGGTCATGTGCTGGATGGGTTTGAGTTGTTGGATACCTGGACAGTCATGTGATATTGGTTTGTTGCCATTTCTGGTATGTTAAGCAGTATATTGGAAAGGCATCAAATCAGGTGATGACTGGATGTTAGGTGTGATGGCAATAGCAGGAATACTTGTACATCCAGACCCTTGACACACCCCTCCCTTAAGGGGTTACTTGGGTACATCAGGAGGGGGCTTTGTCTTGACGGCTGCCACCTGATGTTCCTGGAGTTGTTTACTAGTGGGCACCAACTGGGTAGAGTGTCTTCCTTTGCTAGGGCGGAGGCAAGATCTGTGGTACTTTTTGGTGATGGGCTCTTTGGCACCCTGGAACTTAACCAGGTAAGTGTTCCTGTCTGGTTGGTATCTGATGATTCTTCCTGGTCCCCTGTGTACTGAGTCTAGTTTCTTTCTGTTCCCGGCTAGGACCCAGATGGGGGAGTTGATGGGGGAGTGGGTCCTCTGTTCAGGTTACCTTTTGAATTTTGAGTCTCTTTATTTCAGCCAGTTTGGCTTTGAGGTGTATGTGTTGTAGAGCTGGTTTCTGTTCTACTATGGGAGGTTTCCCTGGGGGGATCTTTACATATGGCTGGTTATTGCAGGTGACTATTTCTGGCTTGTACCTGTATGTTAGTTCAAACGGTGAGTAGCCTGTCCCTTGATTGGTACAAACCTGGGATACTAGTAATGCATGTTTCACGTATAGCAGCCATGTGTCTTTGGCTTTTCCATCCATTATTTTCTCCAGGGTTCTGGTAAGGCTGCTGTTAAGGTGTTCAACTCTGCTGTTGGCATGTGGCCTGTAGGGTGAGGTTGTGGAGTGTTTGATGTTTTTTGTTTTTAGATTGTTGTTTACTACGTGGCCTGTTAGCTCCTTTGCTCCATCTGTTATGATGTAGTCTGGAGTGCGTAGTCTGCTATGATTGCTTTATTGATGAATCAATTTATTGTTTCTGCCTTGTGATCTTTTGTTGCCCAGCAGATGGGCCAACATGTGGCAAAGTTGATGGCTACAATTAGGAAACATTGATTTGTTTTGGCTTCTGGGAAGGGTCCCACTACTTCCAGTCCCCAAACCTTAAATGGTTCAGGGTCAGGTACTGGGTTAACTGTTGGCTGTGGTGCCTTGGTGCTGGCGTATTTTTCACATACTGTACACTTTTTTAGAACATCAATTATATCTTGCTTCAGGTTGGGCCACCATACTATCTCTTTCAGTGTGAGATATAGGTTGTTAGCCTTTGTGTGTCCTAGCAGGCAATTGTGTCTTAGTATAGTGTCAACTCTTTGTGCTAGTGGGATGCATGGAATGTGTTTATTTTTGATGATTTGGTATACCGTGCCATTTGATATGTGGAAATGTTTTTCATTCCTTACTAGCATATTGTGGGTTATTTGATGTGTGGAGGGGTCCTTTCCCTTTGTCTTGTACTCAGTGTTGTATAGGTTGGGCCAGTCAGGGTCCAGGTGGTCAGGGTGATCCTCTCTTGGCTGGCATAGCCTAGAGAGAGCATCAGCTGTGACCTGCTCTGCCCCCTTGTTGTATTGGATGTCCAGGTTAAGCTGTTCCAGCAAGGACATCCATTTGGCTTAGCGCCGCGCAAGTGCGTTCTGGGTTTTGAAATAGATTAAGGATTTGTGGTCAGTTAGCACTCAGATGTTTAAGTGTCCTTCAAGGTAAATCTCAATTTTTTGCATGCATGGTATATTGCTAGCAATTATTTATCATGTATTGGGTATCTTTGCTCAGTGTTTGTTAGTTTTCTGCTTTTGTAACATACTGGCAGGAAGTCTTGCTTCCCTGGCTGGCAGATGCGTAGGACTGCGCCAATGGCGGTGTCACTAGCGTCTGACTCAAGCTTGTAACACCTGTTGTTATTAGGGTATTGCAAGATTTGTGCTTCAATCAAAGCTTGTTTTAATAGTTGGAAATTCTTGTCACATTCTGGAGTCCAGATGAATTTCTTTTTGGCATTAACTTTGGTTAGGTCATTGATTGGTGCAGTGAGCTTTCTGCAGTCTTTGATGTATTTCCTTAGGTAAGCTACCATACTGAGAAAGCATCTAACTTGTTTCACGGAGGTGGGGAGATGCATGTTATTTATGGCTTTTATTTTATCTGGGTCTGCTTTGATGCCACTGTCAGAGACAATGTGGCCCAAGAACAAGAGTTCCTTTTCCATAAATTGACACTTACTTGGTTTTGAATAAAGTTTGTGCTTTGCGAGTTGATCAAGTGTCTCACAGACATGTGTGAGGTGTTCCTCTTTTGTTTTTGAAAATATGATGATGTTGTCAAGGTAACATAATTTGTTTGAGAGGCCGTTTAGCGCTTGGTTCATCATGGTGACAAACGTTGCTGGAGCGTTGGTCATCCCAAAGTTCATTACTTTACATTCAAACAACCCAAATTGCGTGCAGAATGTGGTCTTTGGTATGTCTTTCTCTTTGACTTCAACTTGGTTGTAACCAGATGTGAGGTCAATTTTTGAGAAAATTTTTGCTCTGAAGAGCCTTGCAAATAGGTCTCCAATAAGGGGAAGTGGGTATTCATTCTTTACTATACTTGCGTTTAGTACTCTGTAGTCAGTAACTAAGCAAAGAGATTCTTCTTTTTCTTTACAAAGAAAACTGCTGCCCCTCACGGGGATTCAGACGGGCAAATAAATCCTTTGACTAGGTTGTCCTTGATGTGGGCTTTAAGTGTTTGGGTCTCCATGAGAGAGAGTCTGTAGAGAGGTGTAGGTTTGGGCATGTCTTTGCATAAGTCAATGCCATGTTTGACCTCTTGTTTGGGGGGTAATTATGTGAGTTCTTCCTTGAATACATGAGTGTATTCATTTAGGAGTGCCACAAGTTCTGGGCATTAGATTTTTTGTGTTTATATATTATTAAATTTGGAGATCCTCATTATGTGAAGGGTACTGTCTTTGGTTAGATGTTCAGAGTCATCTTGATTTATGACTTGGACAAATACTGTATCTCTTAGAATCAGGTTGTTGGGTTCTTTGAGAATGTTGAAATTGACTCCATTGTGTTTTATTTTCATGGTTTTTGTTTTCCAACATATACTGGGATTCACTTGGGTGAACCAGTCCATGCCTGCTACAATGTTGTAGTTTATGTTGTTCATGACAAGTCCTTTGATGGACGTTTGTATGCCTTGGAGGTCAATTCTGAAGGGAGTTGTTTTGCCTTTGAGTAGAACTTTTGATTTGTCTGCCATTCTGGCGTATTTGAAGTTGGATTTGACAACTGGTATTTTGTACTTGGTTACAAAAGGTTTGCTAACCATATTGTGTTGTGCACCAGAGTCAAATAAAATTTTATGTGTATGTGATTTGTAAGTGCATGGATAGACAAGAAGTTGTGAGCAATCTTTAATTTTTACGTTCATCTAAATGGAGGATTGTGGGACACGGGGGATGCAAGCAGCAAAGTTTGTGCCTTGGTACTTCTTCTTGTTGTGTTGGGGGGAGACAGGGGCAATTAAGCCTGTTACCTCTCCTCTTTTCCCTTTTTCTCTGTTTTGAGACCTTCAAGGTCAGAGAATGTGGGGTCAGATTTGTAGTGGATTGCTACTTTAGCGTTGTTAACTTTGGTGGTGTCCTCTTTCTTGGGACGGGAGCGGTTTGCTCTTTGGCTACAATTGCTGTTGTTACAATTGGAGTGCCGTTGTTATGGTTGGTATTTTGGCGTTTATTGCCATTGGCGTTTTCTCTGCCATTGCTGTTTGAGGAGCAGTTGCTGTTGTGTGCAGCATATTCCATGTTGGCACGTTTTTCAGTGCGCTTGCTTCAGCAATGAGCACGGGCATGGAGGTATTTGCTTCTGGGTGGATGAGGGCAGCAACATAGGGTTTCATTCTGTTGATAAATGATGCTCTGGTGTGTACGTTTTCAGCTTGTGCTGGGTTTTGGATTTTGCAATGTATTTCTTCAAATTTGTTGGCATAGGATGCAATAGTGGTCTTTTGAGGAAGATTACTGAGCTGTATTGCAATATCTTGAAGAGATTTGGTGACGCGGAAATTGTGGGGGATGTTGGCTTTGAACTCTTCCCAGTTGTCAAGCTGGTTATCAGTTTGTGAGCCAACCCAGTGGCAAACCAGTTAGCTGCGGCCTTGTATAGGCGCTTGCTGGCTTCCTGGACCCATTTCTCATGAGGGATGCAGCTGGCGCAGAGTTTAGCGGCTGTGTGGTCTAGCCAGTTAATAATGTCAAAACAGCAGGCTTGACCCGCTAACAAGGTTCCAACCAAGCAGGTTTATGACCCACAATCTGATTACCCTGTCACCCAAAGCCAGACTAGGAAGTCAACTCAAATTACCAAATCTATCAACATGAACAGATGATGATCCTTCATGGTGAATATCTCAATTTGGCGCTTGACTCATTATCAGGATCAAGCCACCCCCTCTTCCATCCAGCTGTGTGATCACCAATCATGTTCCTACTATCCATTGACTCACAATAGCTATATAGTCACTATCTTGCAATAAAGATTATTATCTATCTTCTAAATATTTTTCCCCATGTAACTCTGCTAAAACAGCACAGTTACAACAATAAAATTTTCTTTGTTTTTACCAAAGAACTTGTTGATATCAATGTACTTGGTGTTGGTAACTTTGACTATGATAGGCGGTGGTGTGTTTGTTTATGGTTAAAGAGAGCAACTGTATTGAATTATCTTGGTACATGCTTTGGGCATGACTAGTCCTTTTAATATGGTGCATCCACTAGGTATGTCTTTGTTGATGTTGTGGGCGCAGAATTACGTTTTCCAGGTATCATGAGATGTAGCCTGGTTTAGTATGTGAGTGAAGGTAGGTGGGTTCTTTTCAGCCATTTTCTCTGTCATGGGTGTGGTTGAAAAACTGTAGCTACTACAAGTGATTAGGAGAAACTTTTGAGGACGCTTTGAATATGGACTTAGAGAAGAAAGAAGTTTATTTTATTGGATAATAACTTAGATGTATATATATTGCACTGTGTCAGGGATTTGAGTTGGATTGAAGATAGGAGAGGTCATGTATTAGTTGGATTTGGATTACTGGATACTTGGACAACTCATGTGATATTAGTTTGTTGCCATTTCTGGAATGCTGAACTGAATATTGAATTGGCACTAAACAAGACAATGACTGGATGTTATGTGTGTTAGTAATAACCAGAATACCAGTACATCCAGCTCCTTGACAATAGCAACAGTTCCAGAATATCAGTTTTGAACTCATGGTTTGGTACACATGTTCTCAGAAAATCTTCTCACAAATGGAAGGCTGTCCCTGCCAAATCCCTGCAAATATCATGAATGACATTTCAATACTTGTATTAAAAACCTGGAAATTGAAACCCAGGTCTCAGAGAAAGCCTTATAGTGACCATGGTGGACAGGAAACTGCCCAACTGCCAGTTGGGTCAAGCCCTGGACCACCAGAGATAGATGACCCCAAACAGGGGGAACAGAAACCTGCCAACCTGCCAAGCATCAATACTAGAGGTTTGAAATAAACATTGGAGACCCTGGAATTGATTCCCAACCCTCCAAAGACTACTTAAGTCACACAGAGCGGACAGGAACTTGCCCACCTGTTAAATTGCAAACCCAAGTTGACAAGTTACTCTGAGATCCACCAGTCTCTTGAGGACAATTCCCCAAATGGTCACCAGATTGCTGCCAACCTTGCGCCACCAAAGATCTGGACTTATGCAGAAGTTGTAGCTTTCCTTAAGGAGGTTAAAACAAAACCTACTGTTAACTCTGCCAATGACCTGCCAGTCTTCCGTCCAGAATGAGTAGTACAATTGAACTACTCAGGTAATGTAGTGAACAGTGACGGCAGAACAAAGCATTGCCACTTCTATTCACCAGAGCAGGCACAACCTGAATCTGCCGCCCTCAAGACTCTAAGCCAAGATCCATGTCCTGCCAGTGCCTTGTCTGCAAACCTGAACCCTTCAAAAATTAAAGAAGCAAAAACCCATGGTATAAAAGCCCCAGAGGTATGGTGGTGACCATATTGTCATTTTTTGATAATAAATTTTGATGAACCTTTGGTTTGAACAAATCTTACCTTATCTAGTCTTAGTGATCTTCCATCCTAACTCTAGCCAAGTCAACCATCAGGCAATCACCCCCTCTGGAGACCAACCTGCCAATCCTCCCCGGAGCTATACTGTCCCCCATGAGCTCCCTTTGGACCTGTGCATTTTACCAAATACCCGCCCAACCCTGCCTATGCAGATTACAACTTGGATACAATCCTCATTGCTAATCCCTTGGCAAGGACTAGAGAAACTAAATACATAGGATGTGAAGGAAAAAGGATCAAGGTACTACCCTTATTTTTCAAAGACAAGTACAGTTATCTGCCTGCCTACTTTGTTCCCATGACTCTGCTCTTAACCCTGCAACCTGACCGCCCAATGGAGATCCCCACTGCAGTCAAGACTACATCCACCCAGCTTTTTGAAGTACTCTACATTACTTTTACGGGTATGGTAGACACTATGGTGCCTAATTCAGAGCCCTGGTCTTTGCTTGGGCAATTTGTTTCCTATATATCAAGTTAGCACCCATCCTATGGTGGGCATTACCCTCTGGCCCGGCCGTATTCCGTCCCAAGCCAACCAATGCCTCTAACTATGCCTGGATTCCTGACAGCAAACTTGGTTTGTGCCAGATTGTCAAGAAGCCAGGCATAGGTAGAGGGATTGGCGGCTTAGGATGGGGTGTGGCTAAGCCAATGGATAAAGCCCACCATAGAATGGGTGCTAACTTGATAATGTAAGATACAGATTGCCCAAGTAGGGATTAGGGTCTGGAGTTAGGGACCATGGAATCCACCAATCCTGTCAAAGTGATATAGAGTACTCCAAACAGTTGGGTAGAGATGGTCTCTGCTGCGGCAAGAGGTTCTGTTGGGTGGTCCAGTCTAGGGGCTAAGGGCGGAGTCATGAGAACAAAGGCAACATCCAGAATTAACTCATACAGAATGGAACATCCTCCATGTTGACAATTTCAAAAATTGTTTTTTGCTTTATCTTTTATAATTTCAATTAAAAGCTCAAAATAAAAATCAAACATTGCTTCTATTATCAGTGTCAATTATTTAATCAAGAAAAAATAATCTTTAATATTGAAAATAAGAAAAATATTTCTGAGAATTGTCAACATGAAGGATGTTCCATTCTGTATGAGTTAATTCTGGAGGTTGCCGGAACAAAGTATGCTGGCAGGTAGTTGTACTTGTCTTTGAACAATAAGGGCAGTATTTTGATCCTCTTTCTTTTAAATCATATGTATTTAGTTTCTCTAGTCCTTTCCAAGAGATTGGCAATGAGAATGGTTTCCAATTTAACTCCAAGTAGGCTGGGTTTGGAGGGTACTCAGTAAAATGCACAGGTCCAAAGGGGGCTCCTGGGAGACAGTGTAGTACCTGGGGCAGGACGGCAGGTTTGTCTCCAGAGGGGGTGGTTGCCTGTCTGTCTACTTGGCTGGAGTTAAGATGGAAGATCACTAATACTAGGTAAGGTAAGATTTGTTCAAACCAAAGGTTCATAAAACTTAATTATCAAAAATGACAATGTGGTCCTCACCACACTGCCAGTGTTCTTATACCATGTGATTTTGCTTCTTTGATTTTTGTGGGCTTCAGGTCCATGGGCAGTTTGCCGGTAGGGCATGGATCTTGGCTTAGGGTCTTGGGAGCAGCAGGTCCTGGCTGGGTACACTCTGGCAAACAGAAGTGGCAATAATTTGTTTTGCTGCTGCTGTTCATCATGTCACCTGAGCTGACCAATCACAATACTCTATCTGGACTGGAGACTGGCAGCAGCTGGTACTTGTTGGCAGGGCTAGTAGTAGGTCTTTTCCCAACCTTCTTTAGGCAGGCCATGTCTCCTGCGTAGGTATGGACCTCCAGTGGCACTGATTTGGCAGCAATCTGACAACCATTCAGGGAATTCTCATTATTAAGCCAGCAGGTTATGGGGTAACTTAGCAATTTGAGTCTATGAATTAACGGATTGGTGGGTCCTGGGCCATCCTGGAGGCCCAAACCGCCTTCAAAGGACTGTGGTTCAACTCTTGGGTTTTTAACACAAGTATTGAAATGTCATTTATGACACAGATGTTTCAGCCAATATTATGATGAATTAAACAAACACCCTTTGATAATAAACAAAAATAATTAAAACAAACAGATTTCATTTATAGTAATTTTTAATGCTATTGATTTATATTAGATACTAAAATCTTTACTACTGCATAATTCATTATCAAATTGTATTAAAATATCAAATCAGTTTTGTTATGGATGTAACACGTTCAAAGCCCCAGGCGGGAATCAAACCCTTGCCCAGCCGCCAGGTGGGGCAAGCGGGTGGCACAGATTTGATTGTACCTGGGTTTGCTTTTAAAAGCAAAAATCCAGGTCCATGAATTAATCCTGCCCTGGCCACAGCTGTAGGGCCTGTCCTGGCCCCCAAAATCTATGACCAAGCTTTGGTGGGTTTGGCTGAGCCTGGCAGGCTAATTTTAGCTGTCCAGGGCTCCCAGTTCAAGCCCACCCTCCATTTAGTAATTTGTGGTTCACAATTGGGAAGCTCTTTTTCAATCAAGTTTCCTGCCTCAGCAAATGCCTGTCAAGCCAGTCCAAAAATAGTGATCAAATTGGTAAAAGCCCCATAACCCCAGAAGCCAAACCTGCCAGAATCAATGGCTAGCCAAGCCAAGATTGACCACCAAAAAACCAAACAACTGTTCCTGAAAGCCCCAAAAATGACCATGAAGCAGCCAACCAAATAGCAGAACCTGAGATGCCAAATATTGCCACCTAGATAGCACAAGAAGAATGCCCAGAGGCACCTGCATGGGAATGACTATATAGGCCAGAAGCACCAGAAAGATTCTGTATCATCATTCTTACCAAATAAAGTTGTTATAAACCTTTGGTTCACCAATATGATTCCATACCTAATTTTGATACTCTTACATCTGCATTAACCTAGACACCAGAACTCACCCTCAGTAGTTGAACACCAAGCACCAGTTGGCAAAAACAAAGCCTTTGACTACTACTGCCCTCCTTAAGCTTGGTTTGGCCCTGTGCACTTCACTGAGTACCCCCATAACCCTGATCACAGCCCCTGGACCTTGGAAGACTTGTAGTGGTACACTTGCCCAGATGCTCCCAAGTATCTGTATCAAATAATCTGTGATGGCAGAGAAATTACCACATACCATTTGATCTTCAACCAGAAATACAACAATCCTGCCACCTACTTGAATTCAATGGAACCACCCCTGACGCCCAAACTGTCTGTCTCAGCCCCCCACTTCTGATGCCACTGGCCATAATAGTCAATTCCTGGAAGTTCTATACAGTAGTTTTCAAACCTGTTGAGATAAACATGATTTATTCAGTTTAAAACGCATAGATTCAGTCACAAAATAGATTTCAACTGGAACCAGCTGAAGGTCAATTTACTTAATAAAGCTTTCTTTTATCTAGGGCCAGAAAACAAAAAGTCAATCACACAACAAAAATAAAGTCAAATACTGAATTCCAAAAATGAGATATCAAAAACATGGAACTCAAATTCAAAACAAATACAAACCAGTCACTTCCTGAAGTATTCTACATAAAATTTAATTATGAGTGTGTGGAAATATGCTACAAACAGAGAAACAATGAGGTTCAGTAACAAAAGTGATGATCTTAAACACAAAACGTCTCATTTCTTGAAAATATTGATTATTTTTGGGACCAAATTAGAAATAGTGGATTTCAGAAGTGAATTACCAAAATCTATTCAGGGAACTACAGCATTATTTTCAATGTATGTACATCTGAATTTGGGCATTTAAGTCTGAGAGAATGTCTCAAAAAAGGATGTCAGGATTGACAATTCTCTTACCCCTGAAACCTGGGCCAAAGGACGGGATTCAAACCCTGAACCTAAATCTCTGTGGGCTGTCGGGCCTGGGGATAGAGGGGCTGCCTGCCTGTGTTTCCCTGGGGTCAACCCCTTGCAAGCTGAGGCCAAGAATGATGGCCCAAATGGTGAAGTGAGCCAAACCAAAGGAATCATCACCCCAAATGGAGGAGTAATCAAGGCGCCTAATGGAGACAACAAAATTCCTACCATTAGCTTCATGAGTTTGAAGTCTACACTAGCAACCAATCAAGAGCCAACCCAAGGAAGAGGCACCGGCCTGCAACCCAGCCCCCTGACCACAACGCTAGAGCAAGATAATTAGGTAGCTAAATTGGGAGTCTCAACCAATGAAAGAACTCCCGGGCCAAGTAGAATTTTGCTGCCTTTAGACCCAAGTACCCAATTCCCCCAGCCCTGCCTTTCCCAATGCCCTGATGACCCCCCCCATGGAAAATATTAAGTTTGAAAGTGGGGTGCTAATCAGACCAAAGGACCTCATGCTCTAAACCTATTGCCATTTTTGAATAAAGGTTATGTTAATTTGGCTTACACAGATACTGCCTTATTTTGTCTTTGCCATCTATCAAATCAGTACAAGATCCTCTGGCCCTCATGCCCCTCTGCCCGCAGAATCCTGTCCTCCGGGTGTTCCCTTTGGCCCCGTTCACTTGACAAAGTACCCTCTAAAGCCTGAATATAAGGATTACACCCTGGAAAAGATCCTCAAACTAGATCCCTTGACCTGCATAAAATCCACAGTTAGATACAAATGTCAAGGCTCCTGGATATTCTCAACACCCAAGTTGTTTAGAGGCAAATTCAACTACCTGCCTGCCTACAAACTCTGTATGAAACTGCCTGTGACCCCCAAGCCAATGCCTGCCTCCTCACTTGACCTCCCAACCAATCACACTGGCAAGATGTTTGGGATTGTGTACATTACCCTCACAGGAATGATTGATACTATAATCCCAGCTGCTGGCCCGTAGTCCTGGGCAGGAATTCCTTCTCATATATCTTTAAGTTAGCTCCTCTCTTGTGGTGGGCTTTACCCACAAAAACCCCAGCCCAAGTGACCCCCAAAACCAATGGGCCGTCCACCCAAGACTGGATCCCTGACAAAGGAGCACACACTTAAATAAAATTAATTTTCTATAAATACTTTGCTTTTCTGTTTTCAATAAAAAATTTATAGTTTTTTTGTTTAAGATAGTTTATACTAGGATGAGAACTTTGACATTGTCAGGGAGCAATACCAGGAGTTGCTCCAAGCTCAGACTGCTGATCAAGGGAGTACAACTGCCACAGTCTCCATCTATACCCAGCTCAATGCAAGTTGTGAGGAGAACAAGCTGTATGTGTCACTAGGCTCACCCACAGGTGGCTTTTTCAATAGCCAATATGGTGCTCCCCAAGACCAGGCCCAACCTAAGCCTGTGCCACATTCTGGAGACTAGCAACTGTGGCCTGCTCCAGTCCAATCTAACCATCACTTAAGAATTTGGGCCAAGCAGAGCAAGCCCTGCCTTATCTGGGTACTAGCATTTCAAGCGGGCCCCAAGAATGACGCCTAGTAACCAATGAGGCAATAGAGGAGATTGTGAGCCTCAAACAGAATGGCGTAAATTTTGACAAAATTGCCACCCATCTTCAATTCACCAAGGCGGTGGTTAGACATGAATTCTGAGCCCTCTTGAAGAGAGGTGGTACCATGCTGACCAAGAAGCCAAAGAAGCAGCCAGATTCCCAGCTCAATGATGCTTATCCTTTCATGCTTGACCTTCTGCAACGTGCCCCATACCCCTGATTGACTGAGGCCTGTTGCTTACTTGGGCTTTAGGAAATATTTTTATCCTTCCACACTGCACAGCTCTGGATGCATGGGCTTGTAGTTGTTGATCTGATTCTAACCAATCAGCCAGCCAATGAGTTAGATGTTGGCTATGATTTGCCCTATGACCCTGTTATTGGTGCCACCATCACCTGCTGCATATCCTTAATTTTGGACAATGTAATATTTATATCTTACTATAAATTGTCATTAAAATTCCAGGACTATGGCACTTTGTTAAAAAAGAGCACCCCAAGGGTATAAAGAAGGAAACAAGGGGATTGTGATTGGTGCATTCCTTGCAGCTTCCCCCAAAGGGACTATATTTTACCAAACCACAACCATTTATACCAATGGGTACTGCTATGAGAAATTCCTAGAAGACCTAATTGCTATCTGGAGCACAAGAAATTACAAATTTAGAATTTTCCTGAGCCATCAAATGGGATGCACTGAAGTGGCCTCTAAGAAAATCCAAGCAGAAGACACAACATCTCAATTTCCCTTCTGGACATGCTGATCTTCACCTGGGTGATATGTTGTTCTTCAACATTGGGGACATCATCTGTGGGCGCAACCCCACAAACTTCAGCCAGGTGGTTAGTGTGGCCAACAACTACACTGTGCTGTTTCCCTTATAGAAGGTCACAGAAATGTTCACAAAGATGGCTTGAATGCTCACAGCACCAGTCAATAATTAAAGGACCCACAGCTGCCCCCTCAGGATTCCCTGGTGTACAAGCCAATTGCTGTCCTCCCTGAGTCTGAATATGAGGTCATGCATCATGAATTCCTCCAAGCTGCTCAAGGCACTCAATTGCCACTGGGTTCTCCACTGCCCTAGTCCCCAGCCAACCAATCCAGTTATTTGGAACCCACCCCCCAGCCAATCAAGTCCTCCCCCCACAATCCAGCCCACCAACTAGTTTTCCCCTTCCAATCCATTTTTCCCAATAAAACTTGTCCCCCAATAATTTTTACTTTATAATGTTATTGGTTTAACTTGTATGCATTTAATTGAGATACAATATATTTTATATTTAACTACAGTGATGATTGATTTAATCATGCCACAAGATAAAGTCAACTGCTTTAATATTTATTCATTCTATTTAATTCAATTAGAAGTTTATTATTTTCAAAGAGCTACACTATACTGAATGTAAAAACTACAAGTGCTACAGACCAGCCAATTGGAATGGGCGTACATTTGTGCTGTCTTTGTGGTTGGCTCAGACAAGACACACCTCAGTTATTGCATCCAGTTTAACGTAGTAAATCAAGCCTATTGAAAATACAAAAGCCTTTTTTGCCAATTGGCAAATGCGGCTTGTGATTAATCTAGCACCCAATCACTGGGTTCTCTGGTGCTAGATTGACCACATTTTGGCGTGCTAATTTGTAAACAAATACACATCTTATTTTTAACAGGCTTATTTAACTAAGTTAAACTGGGTGCAATAACTGAGGTGTGTCTTATCTGAGCCAAGCACAAAGACAGCACAAATGTATGCCATTCCAATTGACTGGTCTGTAGCACTTGTAGTTTTTTAAATTACTTTATTGTAGCGCTACAAAAATATTAAAGTTATAATAGAAAATAATATAATTAATAAAAATAATTTATCTCACTTCATATATCTATGAACTGTATGATCTACATATAAACCCTGAGTGTGATTTTTTTTAATAAATTTGTACTCCGCGCATAATTAGCATACCAAGTTAAGAACAAATTATATTGTACTTGGGAAAAAATGACATTCATGATACTAAGAATGTGTTGGTTTATGCACTCTGAAATATGTTATCTACATATAACCTGTGAAAGTGGTTATCTTTTAATGAATGTGTACTTTTGGTTGTAATTAGAATACTGATTCCAGAACAAATAATGTTATACTTGGACAAAACATGTACTTGAATAAAATATGTTGTTCATGATACTAAGAATGGGTTGATTTAAACACTCTGAAATATATGATCTACATATAACCTGTGAAAGTGGTTATCTTTTAATAAAGGTATGCTTTGGGTCAAAAGCGGCATGCTGATTTAAGGCCAAATCATGTTTTACTTGAACAGAACACGTACTTGAACAAAATATGTTGTTCATGATACCCAGAATTGATTGGTATAAACACAATATACATAATATTAATATCAACTGAATAGTATTACTTAAAGCTAATAAAAAATCATAATTAAAAACATATGTATTTATTAAATCTCTATTAGCTACAATATGATAGATATATTTTATAGGGATGTTTTTATTGAGATAAAAGGGGTTGGGATAAGAACAAGGAAACATGTCAGAATTGGAGGCAATGATCAAGGAGTTGGACGCGGCAGTGGCTAAAATCAAGGAGGTCAATCAAAAGGTGAAGGACATGCTCAAGGAGGTGGTGTTAGAAAGTGACAACTGGACAAACTTACTGTGAAGGCCGTGGAGAGAAAGATACCAAATACAACTGACAAACTTACAACCAGGCTTCTTAATGTACAGAAAGATGTTCTCATCAACCTACAGTTCAAGCCACAGGGGTTTGCAACCACAGAGGCGTGGTCAAAGGATTCCAAGATGTTTAAGCAACTAAAAAATAAAAGTAAACAGAAACCAACAGAAGAAACCCAGCAACCATCTAGTGACAAGTCCTGTGAAGCAGCCCCTGTCAAGTGGGCAACAGATGAAGATATAGAAGAAGGTAAAAAATAAAATATTTAATAAATAAAATACTATACTAACTTTTTTTATTTATAAGAGAGAACAGACAAATAGTCTGTCAATACCTAAAACCCTACATGACCCAGACCTTTTACAGCAACTACGTCCCCCACATAGGGTGTCAGCTGGTCCTGACACCAGCCGCCTGCTCTGAAATGATAAAAAATTAGAGCAGAATTACCCTATCATCTTTTTTCAACTTGAAGTGCTCCAACCTAAACCAGAAAACACCAAATGGCAGGACTTGGCTTTGGCTGCGGCTGCGGCCCCTAAGCTCCACCTCAACCAGTACATTCTGCCCCCAAAATTCTGAAAGCTCTTTGTCCTCCTTGTCTGGGACTTTGGAAAAACATGTCATACCAAAACTTACTTGAGATGGAGAGAGGAAAAGAAGAAGTTTGTTTCTGTTTCCCAACCAAACACACAATATCCCAAGTCTCAAAAAATTTTAAAGAAAAAATAACTAGCCTTACCAACAGTTTTTCCTCCGTCCTGCCCGCTGTTGTGGGCGTCCTTGGAGACTTCAGGGCCTCCTAGTGCTCCAACAAGACTGGAATACTGCCAATCATG
>QTSX02003661.1:0-272274 GCA_014839935.2 Entomophthora muscae
CTGTAATAAGTTTGCCAAGTTGGAGGCACCCCTAAATAAGTACTAACTGCCTTGGTGACACTCTCTTTGTAAGGAATAATCCTGAAATTAGCTCTAAACCAACCAATTTCAGTATTGCTTGAAAGGACAAGGAAATTGAAACACCTCTAGCTGTCAATTTTGGAAAACAGAACATCAAAAATACGAGCAGCAGTTTTCTTTATTGGGGGCTACCACAAAAATCCAAAGTTTTGGATTTTGATTGAAAATGGATTTTAATATCCAAAATTTGCCCAAACTGGGCCCTGTCCCTGGCTCTGCCACCTGGCTGCCAGCCCACTCCCACCTCTGAAAGCCATCTGGCTACCTACTCTTTCTGGCCTGGGTCCACTAACCATCCAGCAGTAACCAGGACAACTCTGGGAACCTCAAATTTAGAAAGTTCTCAACTTGGGGTAAAAATTACAAGCCTTTCAAAAAATTATTCATCACCAAAAGCTGCCCTGATTTGGCAAGTGGTCAACCCCAGCTCCCAGGCCAAAGATTTTAACCAGCTGGATCCCAAATAAGTTAGAGTCTGGACAGGCCAAAAAGGCCTGGCCCAACTGAGATGATGCTGATTCACCACTTAATCAAACATTTGGACATGGAAAACTCCAGGACTGTCCTGGAAAGACCACCTACACCGCATTTAACCTATTGGGTACCACAGCCCAGTGGTTCAAGTTTGCAACTGCCCACCCCAGAGCTACTAGACAATAAGCCACAACCTCTCAGCAATAGGTTGCTCTACCATTGTTTGAATATCCCCCTCAATATTTATTGCATGGACTAATCCTTAACTTAACCAAAGCTAAGTTAACCTATCAGAAAAGATCCCCCTTCTTGAGTTTGAAGGTGAACCATCTCAGCCTGGCAGCTGTTATAGAAGCTTGTCTTGGGATTGGGAGCAACCATCATATATATTCTCAGTCTGGGCCAGAACTGAGAGGACTTAAAGGGGTGGGGTGTTTATCAATGCTTGCCTTTGCAGGGCCTTCTACTGTTAATGTTTGATTGTGAGCTTACTGGTACAAAGAATAGTGTAAAAGGTGATGTGTAAGCTGTTAGCATATGAATTGGCTGTTGAGCACCTCAGTAACAAAAGAGGCAAAGGTTGGGTCTCCTAGGAGCAAAGACAAATAATGACTGTTGGTGTCAAGTAAAACAGGGATTGGGCTTCCTGGGTGGGGGGTTCCTAGTCACCAGTCCCCAAATTGTGTCCTGGGTCATAGCCAGGGACCAGCTTGAAGGAGTTGTCATTCCCCAACAGTGGTGAGTAGTTGATCAGAAGCTTGTACTTGGCCTGCATAACTGCAAGCTCTCCCAGCACCTTTTCAATCACTAGGCAGGTATCCCCACCATGCACCTGTACTTCAGCAGGCGCCAATCCTTCTGTGGGTATGTACCACTCTTGTAACAACCTGGTAAATTCATTCCCTATAAACTCCCTTCCCATATATGTCATCTCAAGATGCCTAGTCAATCTCTCCCACTCCTCCTTAGAAGAATTATTAGTGGAAAATCTCCTACAACTCTGACAATAGATACAGTAGTTTTTAAATCTATGGCAACAACCAAAAATACCTCAGATTTAAACAAAATGATTTCAGGTTTGAACAAAATCCAACTATCAGGTTAAATTATACACTTGGTTACAGGGATTTTTGGTGTTAATGGGCAAAATGGGTCAACACAGCAAAGAAGTGCTCACACGCAAAGCAAAACTATTCAAAATACAATCCAAAATACATTGATTCACAAACAAAATGGTGTGAGTTGATTTTTGGTGTACATATGTTTACTATGTGAGTCAGTGACAAAATACACCCAAGAAAGGTGAGTCAAAACTCATTCCAAAAACAAAACACAATAGCAACTCACTATGTAAACAAAATCACTCAAATGCTGAGTGCAATGGATTGTAATCAAGAATGATACTAAGGTATCTAAAATAAGACACAAGATCCGAAACATAAATTCTAAAAATATTGTGTTGGGTGCTTAATTTGGCGTAAAATATGGGAATATTGGTGGAATTTTTTTGGGTATTCTAAAATGGGCGTTATAAAACCAAAAACAACTAATTAAGAAATAAAAAATCTATGATTGGGATATTGGGTGGGAAAAACTCTAATTGAATATCCATATTCAGATAAAAGCAAAAATTAAAATTAGGGAGTAACTTAATTAAATTTTATTTATTATTTTATTAAATTCTCAAAATGGAAGGAACACAACAACAGAGTACCAATGCACCCAATGTGCGCTGCAGTTGTAGTTGCCTCGTGGGTCAAAGAAGAGAGTTAGTGCAACCCAAGTGCCTACTCAGGAAGGGGATAGGAGAGGAGAGTTTGATAGTGACGCTGCACTGACACAGCCAGTTCAAGGAGCACAAGCTGCTAGGGTGCAGAGCATCAATCCTTGGGTCCCCAAGCTGACCTGGAAGCCCACCAAGGTTACCACCACAAAAACGGTTAGAAAAAAGGAGGTAGAACTTACTTTGTATGTGTTTGACGCTGTGTACCTGCAAGAGTTGGTCCTGTCAGCCATGCTGGAGAAGGTGAAGCCTGTACTTGATACTAGCTACAAGCCCTACATCAGTGATGGCAACCAGGAAGAGGACAAGGAGCCTGAGTTCTACCAAACTGATGAGGGACAGCTGGTATTAAAAAAGTTTGCAGCCTTCTACAACAAGGTACCCATGCCCTGTGTTGTGCCCAATGCCAACAAGTTGATCCCCACTGCTAAAAAGCCTGCCCAGAAGTGCATCCCTGACATCAAACACATCATCCTGTTTAATATAATGTGTGAATCAGGCAATAACAAGGTGGCTGCAGCTCTTGTTGGGGTAAATCCCAAGTATACCTCCAAGACATTCAACAAATTCATCAATACTGGCCAAGTCCTTGCCACAGAGAAATCCTTGTACATTTCCACTATGCTAACCAAGGAACACAAATGGGCAATCTGCCAGTGGATAACCCGGGACTGCCATCTTGAACTGGCAAATATACAGGCCATGATCAAATCTACTTTTGGGGTTGAGGCCTTGATTTTCTTTTACTACCATCTGCTCAAGGGAATGTTCTTTTCCTGGAAAAAGCTTGGGGTATCCCCCTACAATTGGAATAGCCCAGCCAACATTGACGTCTGGAAAAATACGCAGAGGCGTACACTGCCCCCAAAGCCAAGGGGACAGTCAAATTCTACCATATGGACAAATTGGTATTTGCCTTGTCTATGCACAATGCATATGGGTATGTTCCAAAAGTCTCAAATGACGGGGTAGCTTGGCGTGCAGCAGTCCGCGCCACAGCCTACTCAATGGTGGCTCTCCTTGGTCCAAAGGGGGTCAAGCTGTATCAAATGATTTTGCGATCTCACAATACCTGGACCTTCCTATCATTTCTCCAATTGGTCCAGGAGCACCTGAGGCGCACAAGCCCTGGCTTCATCAACGTCATTGTGTTGGACAATGTTGGTCTCCACAAAGTGGCTGACATTCTTGAGGAATTCACAATGATTGACACCAGCATTGCAGTGGGCTCCCATCAATTGGCCACAGCAAATTTGCGTCTTCTCTTCCTCCCTGCCTATTTGCCCTTCCTAAATCCCATCAAGGAAGTCTTTGGGTGGCTCAAGCAAGTTGTCAAGCAAGGGACCCCAACTGGGACTGAGGACCTCTTTGATTTGCTATAGGCTGGGATCTGCACCCTCCCAGCTGAGACTGTGGCCAAATTCTATGGCCACGCTGATTTGTCCATCCCCATGTGCCTTTCCAAACAGCCAATCAATTAAAGGCTTAGTGTGTCCAACTTTTTTTATATTCTCTAATTTACTATTCAAGATTTATTGATTATCATTTTATATTTAGATGGTTTCACACCCTCAATCACATTCAGAAGATCCATCAATAGATGTAAGTAATTTATTTATTTTATTATATATTATTTGATATGTCATCTGAGGTTATCCCAAACACCTGATACTGAATAATGTGAATATATTTATATAACTTTTGTCAAATAAATATAAAAATGAAATTAAAAAAAGTTAAATGTAAAGTGTACATGAGAGAAGTAAATTATATTAAAATAAATATATTTATGCTTATATGATGACCTTCTCCATGATTTATTTTGCAAAACTTGTTTTCTAAAATAAGAATTATAGAAATTAATTATTTTAAAAAGTAAAATTTAAAAGTGTAGCTTATAATGAAGAAGGAGATTTTTATTGAGTGCGCCTGTAGTGGGTTTGGCGGTATGTACCACCCCGCAATAGAGGTGGCGCACAACTTCCACTACCACACTGTGTATGGTGGATAAACCCTTCTGGAAGTATTCTTGGCAGCTAGTAAAAGGGAGGATAGTGAGGTGGGAATGGAGGAACAGCTTTTCAGGCAGGGCTGCAACCCTGTAAATGCCAGCCAGGACCAGGGTGTCCTCAATAACATGGTCAACTGAGTTGTAACCTGGGGGGACCTTCTTCTCATCCAGGGAGAGCCTGGCCTCGTCAATCCCTATGAGGACCCTGTCAAGGTCCTCTACAGATGCGCTCATCCCAAAGTAAAAGAGATACCCCAGGTAAACCACCAGCTGAAGCCTTTGCCCAGCAAAGGCTTCAGTAAAATTGCACAATTTATTAAAAACAGCACTATTCTTCTTCTTGTGCTTTGTCTTGGCAAACATGAGCTCCATTGCTGGAGGGACCCCCGTCTTGTTGGCACTCCAGGCTAGCCTGAAGTCCACCAGGAGGATCTTGGTCTTCTTTACGGCTGTTGTGTCTGCAACAGCCAATTTATCCACCGCACGCTCAAAGTTCTACAACAGGTAAGACAGGGTGTGCTCCACTGGGAAGCAGAAGCAAGCAGCCTTATGTGCCTGGCCCATCTCCAGTATATTCTTGAATGGGAGCGTTGCAAGGACGTCCCAAACAAGATCAATGGAGTTTACACAGTAAACTCCACTGAGGACCACTGGGTCAAGGCGGACTAGTTGGGCATCTTTGTAGGCAGTAACTGCCCACTCAAATGCCCCCTCAGTATGCAAAAGCCCAGCCAATGCCTTCCTAGACATTGGGAAGGTACTGTGAATCCTATCCTCAAGCTCCTGCAAGACAGGGGGAACAGAAATAGTTGCCTTGCCACATGATTGGCGTAATTGGCGTAGAAGGTGGGGGGACAAAGGGAATCAGGACCCGGCAGAGTTCACTGTCTACATTTTCTAAAAAAAGGTAAGTAATTGGAACTTTTTATTAATTTTATTTTTGTATGTACCTTTGCAGGTTCCCTCCTTGCCTGCAGCTTTGGTAGGCTTTGCCATTCTCAGTGCAAACAATTGCGCCGGCAATTTGGTGTCCTTGGTTCTTGCGCGCTTTGCAGGTTTGAGATGTTCATACATCTCAGGGTCGTCAACCCAGATGAACAGCGCAGAGAGGGCAAAGGACTTGAATTTGAGGCCTTTCATCACGGTTTTCTGTACATTTAATATGTGTTCAATGGTTGTTTCAGATGTTTCAGGCATCTTGGCCATAAGTGCCTTGGCAGACACCTTTTTGATTTTGTCCCCTGTAAGGACAGCGGCCTTCACTTTTGCCCTGAGCTTGTGTTCAATATCTTTAATTTTGGCAATTGCTGAGTCAAAGTCTTTGAGTATTTTTTCAAGTTCTCTCATATAATTTTTTACTAACCTTTCCATATGTTTTTATAGCTTTCACCCCAATAAAATCTGTGTTATTCTGATATTTTTGCCTCTTTTTTATCCTTGTTTGTTTCCCATTTACTACAATATTCCATCTTTTATCCATTGCATATATGTTTTACACTTAACTCTATGTGTTGTTTGCTTTGTGTCAGCAGTGTTTCCTTAATTGCCTTATTATTTGTGGCACTTTGCATTGCCCCTTGTAAAAATATTAACAAGAATTTGATGATCAGCTAAATTTGAATTAGAAAATTATAGGTTAATTGTGTTTAGATAAAGTTGTTACTGATCCAAATTCAAAACCTTAATGATAAAATTTAAGCCAATCAGGAGCCAAGTGATAAATTGATTGTTGTGATATAAAGGGTCATTCAATAATTCTTTGATGCATGTGCACTAATTAATATGATTTGCTGGATGTTTTGCCATTATACGCCATTGCCACAGTGTCAATGGCGCACAATGGCAAAAAAACCAGCCAATCATATTAATTAGCGCACATGCATCAAAGAATTATTGAATGACCCTTTATATCACAACAATCACTTTATCACTTGGCTCCTGATTGGCTTAAATTTTATCATTAAGGTTTTGAATTTGGATCAGTAACAACTTTATCTAAACACAATTAACCTATAATTTTCTAATTCAAATTTAGCTGATCATCAAATTCTTGTTAATATTATCATATGAGGCTGTGTAAAGAGCTAAAGATAACTGTGTTCTGGATCTAGATACATGGCATAGTAAATATATGATTTTATAGAAATAAGCTGAAAAAAGAATAAAACCAACTATAAACAAAAAGAACATGAACAATTGAAATTCAAAATAAAGATAATATAAATAGAAAATGTTTGGCAACAAGGAGTTTATTGGGTCGGGGAAGAACAATGCCTAGTAGGCAGAATAGCGCAGGAAGGAAGACGTAGAGGCAGTGCTGGCCTGGGGGGTCTGGATTGGGTGGATGGGGCTGGAAGGTGGGTGGTGGGTGGTGGGTGGAGGCAGGAGGATTTCATGTGATGGCTGCCATATACAACTTAGTGTATTCCTTGTCTGTCATTGGCTGGATGAGCTAGTAGGTGGTAGTGGCACGGGGTGGGAGGTGCTTATCTTTCTGTGATTGGTTGCCCATATTCACATGGAAAACCATTTGTGCAAACAAGTCAGCCATCATTTAGTGACCAAAGAGAGAATTGTGGTCAAGGACCCCAAGATAGAGGTCATTGAAAGCCTGAGGGCGGCGCTCCTGTACTGTGTCTCCAATGTTGAAGAAGACAAATAACCCAGATGGATGACTGCATGGCCAGTGAGGTAGACTGAGGCCTGGTGCCTGTGTTGCTGGATGGCCTTGAGGGCAGTGGAGCTATCCTCCATCTGGTAGCTCAAGAAAACCTGGTACTTGGAATTTGAGCCATCTCAGGAGTCAAGTAATCCACTGAGGATGTGGCTGTATGAGTAGCTATTGATGAAATCTGGGTTTGTCTGATAGTAGACAAAACCCTTGGCTGAAACAGCCAGAAATGAACTAATGAAAGTCCCCTTCTTGATTTTTTCCTTTCTTTTTGAGTGGCGGCTCTTCCTTGCTCACCAAAATCATCAAAAGCTATTGATAGCTTGTAGTAAGAGATGAACATGATGTCATCTGATAGACTAGTCAAGCATCAGACCAGGTTGGATTTGATGGCAGGATCATATGGGGAATCCTCAGTGCCATCCCATTGGTTGCTGGCAACATTGGTCAGTACCTGGATTGACACCACCTTCCCATACATCCAGAGCTGCACCATAAGCTCAGACACCCAAATGCCATGGTGCTCAAGTTGCTTCCAGACCTGGGTCAAGGGAAGCTTGGGGTCCCGCTGAAGGAGGTCAAGCATGATTGGGTAGGTGTGGGGTTCCTGTCCACCAGTCCCCAAAGTGTGTCCTGGGTCATAGCCAGGGACCAGCTGGAAGGGGTTATCATTCTCTAGTAAGAGAAAATGTATCTTAGAAATATGTATAGGGGTCAAAATGGGCTTTTATTCACTCTCAGAAGGAATATCCCCTTAGAAACCTTCTGGTATATGGCCCAGGGGGTCAGGGAAATAATTTGAATTTTCCAATACTTGGAGTCCTCCAACAATATCTTGGACTTCTTTTACTTGGTCTTGGACTCCTGCACCTTAGTCCTGGACTTCTGCTCCTTAGACTTGGACTCCTGCGCCGCGCTTAGGATCCAGCTCCTTAATCTTGAGCTTCAGCTCTCTGTATATCTCTAGTAGCCTTGGTATTCCACTTGTATCAGTTCAACCAAGCTCCTGCTGGAAATCAAAAGACTTCCAAAAACCTCTCAGCAGAAAATCAATAGACCCAGAAAAGACCCAGGAAAGACCCTGTAACTTTCTGGCCAGCCACCTTCTTATAGTGTTCTTCTCCCAACAGTTCTGGCTTCAAAATGGCTTTCTTCAGAAGCTTAAACCATTGCCACTCACTTTTTCCTATAATAACTTAAGCTTACATACTTACTTTCTCAAAAGCTTAAAGTATTAATTCACTATTTCCTTGCTTATACTTTAAGCTTTTGTCTTCTAACCATCATTTTCATCAGTAAACCTTCCAGAACTCAACCAATGAATTTAGAGCGCAAAACTGGACCATTTCTGAAGTTCCACTTGGATCCAACTAGGAAAACAATTTCCACTGCTCAAACTGCTCAAATCAACAACTCTTCACGCACCAAAGTGTTAACTGGTCCATTATTCCAGCACCAGTCTTCCCTGCATTCAACCCAAACCAATTAAATAGTAGAACACTATTTAAATTGTTAATTTTGGACCTCTTCAACGTTTTCCCCATATATTTACAAATATTGTAAAATCCAAGGAAAATGTCCCACCAAAATAACTTTGTATCCAGCTCTCATAGCAAAATACCTTCATCTATCCTAGGAACTTAATAAATAAATCTCTTACCCACAATTCTATCCATATTCCTTCTTGATTTTACTACTAAACCAAGGCAAAAATTCCACATTTCACCACCTTGGCAAATCAATTTGGCAAAATCTTGGCTCATTTCTCCAGACCACCAGTTCTTCACCATCATCTTCTGGTCCTTCAGCTAGCTCATTTCAGTCTCCAACAGCTCAGACCAGTACTAAAGCTACTCCTGCATCATGATCAGCTACTCCTGAATCATGATTGGCTAATCCTTCATCAATCCTGTATCATGATCAGCTATTCCTTCATCATGACCAGCTAGTCCTTTAGCTCATCCTCACTAGTCCATCAACAACTTCTCACTAGGAACCACCTTGGTTCCACCTGCACAATGAACCATTTTGGCTCCAAACTTCAGCATGAACCAACAGTCCCTCAACTAGTCTTCACTGTGATCAAACAGTCATTCTTACTAGTCTTCTCTGCTGATTCTGTGAACCACCTTGGCTTTTTATCTCAGTCCCTGTTACCAGAACCTGTATACCCAGGCATGAGTCTATATTAAACTGGCGTTTGACTGGGCCCTTGCAAGTGGCAATCCATTTAGGCCATCCAACCATAGATCATTAAAGTATATGCTTTTGTTTTTACTTACCCAGGTGATTGATGCTGGGCTTTCAGTTGCAAAGTAATCAGCTTTACTTCCCAGAGGCCTGATCACACCAAGTTCTGCAGCTGCTTTCCTGAGTAAACCTCCTTGGTGACACCTCTGAGAAAATCTATGCCCTCCAATGCTCACTTTGGGTTCTCCCCAAAGCTCCCATAGGGACATAAACAAGGACACCCTACCAGTCTGTTAGGTAGGATGCTTACTCACAGACCTCCTATAAGTGTATCAGGGTACATAGAGCCTTCAGAGCTCTTCCCCTCCCTGGCAGCCCGTGCTACCCGCCAGGGGTCTAAAACTTACAGCCCTGGTAGGTGTCCCCTACCATGCTGGCATACTCTTCTATCCTGGCAGCCCACGTTATCCGCCAGGGTCTAAAAATTCTCCAGCCTGAGCAGCAAACACTACCCATCAGGGTGGATCACTCCCCACCCCAAGCAGCTAAAGTTCCCTGCTGGGCTATCTCATTCTTCACCCCAAGCAGCCACAGTTCCCTGCTGGGTGAAGACCTCTAGCCCACAGCAGCCAATATTCTCTGCTGGATGGAGACCAAAATCTTCCTCTAGTAGTCTTCTCACCTACTAGCTAGGCCTTACAGTTCCTAGTAGCCATCATTACCTACTAGGCCTCTACCTGCAACAAACCAACAACACATTGTTAATCTCTAGCATAGTGTCTTTATTTGAAGCCAAATCAACCCTCACCTGCAAAAATATTTACATGTGGATCATTACACTGGGATAGGTCTCTTTGAGCCACCTTTTTCCTTCAGGCTAGACAAGTGTTAGTTCTGTCTTACCATATTTTCAAAGTGTTGAAAGGCAGCAAAGCTTTTGGAGACAAGCAAAATCTACACGTGGTAGAGTCCTTTGGGATAGTGTACCCAGGCCTCAACAAACACACTGGTTGGGAGCAACCTCTGCTTAGTTCAGCAACTCAGGGTGGCAGTTCCAATCCCTGCTGCCTCATCCACCAGTAGTCCAGAACCCTGAGGGTCTATCCATGGCGGGTGGCAAACAAAAACTAAAGGAGGACTTAAAGAGATATCATAAAAGGAGCCAGCGCAGCTCAGATCCTTATATTCCTCCCCTTGCAAACCTTTGGTTTTGTCTTTCCTGACTCCCAACTTGGTCATCTATGTATCCACCTACTGTACGCTACTGTACCTTACCAGCAGCCTTGGGCAATGCAACACCCCAGTCAAAGTTTTCTGTTGAATTATGATCTGATATCCAATTTTTGCCTCTTTGGCTGGCTTATGACTGTCAAACTTGCCCCTACACAACCAAAGATCTACCCTCAATACTTGGGTATTACACTCTTCAAGGTTTGGGATCTAGGCATGGTAGGCCTTGTGCGGGGGAAGCATGGAGAAAGCACTATATTGTGGCTGAAGAAGACCATATTGTCTAATGACTGATAGCTTGATTGGCTAACCAGCATACCAGAATTGGTATAAGTTATCATATAGGCAGAAAGAATTTTCAGAGTCCAGACCCCTAAATTGTTGATTGTTGATAGGGGCAAGGAACTGATGGGTGAGGAAGCTGGTGGGCGCCTTCCTAAAGAAGGTCCCAATTGCTTGGCTACCGCCCCATAATGCCTGCAGGCTTCTCAAAGGGAGGGAAGGATCCATGGATCTGTCAGGGCCATGAATATAAGTAATGGCTGATGTTTCCTATCTTGTTGATATTGATACTAAGCCTTCTGCTTTGATGGTTTGCTTCTCTGTTACCGTCTTTGGTTGCTTATATTTCCACAGATACTGGACCATTTCAACCCAAATAGGTATCTGCCAAAAGCTCTTGATCCCAGCTTTCATATTCTTGCTCCTGAAAATGGATATCTGGTTTGAAATTATGGGTTGGTCTTTCTTAAACATGATTCTCCTAGAATCTCCTTTCCATAAAACTGGGTATAAAAGGCCCTCACAGTGCTACTATATAAAGCAGTTCAATATTCCCCTGTTTAGGCTCATAAACAAAACTATTGTTGCCATCCTATCTGTACCTTTCTTATCCTTGGGAGATAGTAGTTTATTGGTGATAGTTAAGCACAGGATTTGATGCAGCTGCAGCTGATGTTAAAACGGTCCAAAGCCTTACAGAGTCCCCAGTAAAAGCACTCAAGAACCATTAGCAGGCGGTCCAGGAAACTGGGCCACCCATATGCTAACCATGGTGATGCTCTGCTGGATACTCAGGAATGCTGCCACAGGGGTACACCCCTATGGAATGGCCTTTGGTATTGAGCCCAGGGTAACTATTGCAGAAGAAGTTCCCTGGCCAGTATTACCAAACGTAAGCCCCAGTAGAGGGACATGAAATATGTAAAGTACAAGAAGCTTGACCAGCTATAGGGGATGGAAATGCTGGAGCTGTGTAACACCCCCTTCTATAGATATTTGAAGTTGGAGATGAGGTATAGGAATTGATCTAAAAAAAACTGGATTTCAGCCCTGATAGGTGGCCCTGATGTTTAATCAGCTGGAACAATGAAGGGGTCAAGCACCCAATTGCTTACTTCTGGATGAACTTGATAACAAGGATGCTTCAGGGGACCAAGAAGAAGGTTTTGTAACAGGTTTCCCTGGCCACAGATTGGGTCTGGACTTAACTCACCCTGTTACCCAAAGTGGGGATCAAATAATATCAGGACCTCCCTTGATGGACCTAGGATCACTTTCACTATTGCAGTCCAGGTGGGATTGACCTAACTCCATGATCCTGTATGAGATACCCTTACCTTTAATTGTCGCAATAGGGATACTCTTGTTTTGGGTATATAATTATTTATCCTCTTTTCTTCTTCCTGCAACGGTTGCCTATAGCACAGCTATGGCAGCGAGGTTTACTACGTCATAAGTTTGTTATTTTAGAGTGCTACAGAAGTAGATGACATGAGATGATTTTTATTTAGAAGGAAGCTCATATAGATTTGGTGTTGTGATCTTCAGGGGAGAGGTGCCCTGATAATGGAGAGACATATCCTGGCTTGGGATTGGATCTGAGCTATGTTCAGTCAATGACAGGTTTTTCATGTGAACTTGGTTCAAACGGTGAGCCTGGATTCTGGTTTGGGTAGTTTAAAGAGCCTGCTAAGAGGGGAAGTTATGCCATTTAACGCCTTTATCTCACCTTTAGCTAAGGATCTATCGGTATAGGTTTTTTATATGAAAGGGTCGCTGGTAGGTGATTTAAACGGAGCTGTGGGAAATGGTTCGACCTGATTGGTATTAGATCATTTAAGTTTACCGGCCTGGATCTGACCTACCCAATTCAAGGAATGCTAAAGCAGACGACCCCTAAAGTTTGGCCCTTTGATGTCTGGGGGATTGAATGGAGGCTCCTGGGTCGGTAGACTTGGATGGCTTGATATGATTGGTGAATTGTTGCCATGGAGTCATTAAAACTACTCGCTAGTAAAAGCTAACTTAAATTGGTATTTTATACAATGGTTTAACGAATGTATAATTTGGTGGGGTATGCATCCAGTGGATGAAGTAAAAAAAGCCCATTGGAGAGCAACTTCAAGCCACCCATTGGCTGCAGACGACCCATCAGATCGCCATCAGCTGGGGGTGGTTTGGCGAAATTGCCATGGAAAATGTATTTTTGCATTTATCCTGTTGGCCTTTTGTGATATTAGTTGCAGCAATATGGTGGGAATAGGCGTCATGCAGATCATGGCCTGTCGATGTGGGGTACTTGGGTTTACGAAGTAGCACACATGTGGGATTGTGCTTTGGTTGGATTCATATGTGGGCTTGCTTCTGTCACGTTCCAGAACAGTTCTTGGGAGAAGGTGCCCTGTTAAGCTTTGCATCGAGTTGAGCGGCCTCCGTTAGCGATAGCGACTAATAAACGTAAATATGCAGACGCTTGCGTCGGAACGATATGACGTTACGCTCAAGTGCCCCTGAGAATAATGCAGGCAGTTCGCTCAGGGATATAATTGACAGATGCAAGGATGAGGATTTTGTAAAGAATAGCAATGGGCTTCAGCTGGTCGGAAATTTGCTCCCAAAGCCTGATATTAGGGAAGTTAGGAGGCTTCTGATTGGCTCCTTATTCTCAATAAACAGACGCCGTGAAGGTAATACAAATAAATACTGAAATCCTGTATAAATAGCAGACTCCTCTTACGTTCCACAGGAGTTGTTGGCTGCGCTTTTATAAATTTATTGCCTGTTTGATGGGGTTCGATTTCGGCAGGAGTTTACATACATCCAAGATGTAACCAAATTTCGGGATGATTTGAGACACTACCTGTTGCAGTTAAGGTTTGGACTCCCTGATTTTAATCGATACAGCTTAGTTTAGCATTTATATTGATGCGGCGAAAATAGGGGCGCCCTAGTTAAGGTAATATAAATATCTATAAATTTAAATCTAAAATGGAATCGGAAAACAAGCCTGGTCAGGGAGCTCGGTTGATAAGTCGGTTGATAAATAAATTTACAATTCGGTTTTAATACTGGAGTGTGGGGTGTTTATAACCCATCATTACAAGTGCAGATTTGAAGCCATACATTTCGCATAAACCCAACTGTAGAAGGTTAATTGTGGGTTTACAGGGCTCAAATCGACTTTGAGTTTAGTTTACAGGGGCGGCTCCCAATCATTGCCTGCTTTACAACCCTCCAAGGGTCATTACTCCTATTTTTAGTTCGCTCTTCAACAACGGGTTATGATTGGCTGCACTGATTACTACATCTGATTGGTCCGTCGCCTATGGCGCAGGTTGCTTGGGGCTAGTGCCGATGGATCCACATATCCAATAAATCGGACCTATGCAACACTGGAATCCCTGCGATCAAAGCTTTGATCGAAGATCTCTGCCCCAATCCAGAGCAGAGCTTAGTCGTGCTAAATCAAAGCCTGGCTTCTTAAGCAACTGCAACAGAGAGTAAATTCTGCCTTGTTAGCATAATCTACACATCAAGTTATCATCTACTCAAACCACACCTTGAACAACTAAAGCATATGACTTCATTCATCAATCATACCTAAAGAATATGCAAGAATACATCTAAGATACATTTAAATTACATTCTCATTAAACTTAAACTGAAATACAGTCGTCTTCAAAGCTATGGCGCTAAGTGAAATCAACTCCAATTAGGGCTGTGTTGGATTTCAAGAATCTTCTTTGAGAAGATTCTCTCAGAATCATTTCCTTCCACACCCACAGAAGGGCGTGGTTGCTACGTATTTTTTTAAAAATAAAAATTTATTTTCTTTCTATTATTTACAATTTAGAAATATTAAATTTGAAATTAAAAATTTAGTTCAAAAAAGTATTAAAATGATATTTATTAAACTTCTCAATTTCTGGAAAGCAGAAAGCCTTCTGAGACCTTTTTTATAGAAATTTTGGATTCACCCAGTGTAGGGGAATCCAAAAAAAGATTATGGGAAAGGGAAGATGAGGTGATTATGTTATTTACTGTTATTGTCCCTTTTTGGGCCGACATAGCCCTAACTCTGATGCAAACGAAATAAAAACCAATGAGTTTACATTGATTAACAATATATTTGGGACCACTTTGATTTCGCTTGCATGAGTTGATTTTGCTTAGCGCCATAGCTTTGAAAACCACTATACACTTATTTGAGATATGAAAGGGATCAACCACAGCTATCCATCTAATAATCATTCAAACCAAACATTTCTCGCGGTTTCATCAATCAAGGCTAGGCCACCGCGATCTTCAACCATCAAGTATAAATACTACCCAATCCAGATCAACAAAGCTTAAATTTGAGCTCTATTCATCCCCCAATTCCCAACCAAACTGCTACAATCCCCACCCCAGCCAGCAGCTTGGCAGGAGCCACTAACTTCTTTTATAAACAAGCTGGTCTCCTTATTATCTATTTAAATTCATGACTTATGTTGTGTTTGGCTCCTGGGGATGACATCCAGGAGGACACAGCAGGAAACCTTTATAATGAAATGTGTGAGATTGAAGCTAGCCTTAGGTTAGTCTTCAGGGCAAAATTAAGGGCACATACCTTAATTTTCTGGAATGAAAGAAGAGGAATTCCTTTTGGCAAAAAGGAATGAAAAAATCTTGAAGAATATAAAAGCCAACACAAATGTGGATAAACTTGTCTTTATTAGGAGAAGTAATTCTACTTAAATAGTAGACAAGGGTTAGTGATCACTCATTAAGTAGGCAGAGTGGCAGAGGGGGTCACGTTGGGGTGAAGTCATACCAGGATCGATTGAGGGCTGGTATGTTATTCTGGAATGGGTGGACATTGCTGCCAACCCATTTATGGAAGGCAAGGAATCTCAGAAATTGAAAGCAAAACCAACCAGATCTTTGTATATATCACTATTGAAGGTCATATCAAAATAGCATTAATGATGCAATTTACGACAACTCATATGTGCATTTTAGAAGTTTGGGTTGAATCCAAGAAGTGACCAATTGTATAGCTGCTTCACTTCAGTTATACTTATACCATAGCTATCTCTATATCCCCGGAAATTAATTAGCTTAAGGAAATGCCAATACAATATAGTAGGTAAGGTATTGAAAAGGGTGATGATTGTAATATAGCATCAGTTTAGTGATTAACATCACAAGCAACTATTTCAAACTATTCCTATAAACTGATCCCTCTCTCCTATATTGATCAATTTGGATGAAATTCATGCTATGCCTAGCCATACCAGGGTTCAATATAGGTTGAGCCTAGTATACCTAATCAAGCATGGGATGGTTATCCAAATGAAGATTTTCTGGGAAATTATCAACATGAGACTCAGGGAAGCAAGGGTGAAAGAAAAAACCACAAACTTTACTATAAGTTCAGGAGGATTTCATGGTGAATAGTATTATTATAAAGGGTAACTTTGATCTCAGCAATCAGCTAGATCTATATTTAATAAGCAGTCTCCTGGAAATTCAGGATCAGCAGTTGTCCTAGTAGGTAAGGGATAAATTCTCCAGCCCAGATTAGATAGCTCCCTCTTTCCGCAGCATGTTGCAGAACATCTCTTTCAGGATACCAGGAGTACTATGATGCTCCTGCAGGTGAGGGAGAAGTATAGGATGGTACCGGTATGGTCCACCAGATGATGGGACCTAACTTTACCAGGTAGGAAAGGGCCTTCTCAGCCACAGCCCAGGGTCCGACTGCTGGCAAGGCAGAATCAATCAATTCTGTGAGTGCCAGGTATAGCACTTGCAGAAATTGACTACACTGGTCAGCGGCGTCAGAAGTGGGTGAGGTCAAGATGGTTGGTTTGGGCGTTGTGGGTGGTTCCATTGGGATCAAGTAGGTGGCAGGGTTGTTATATTTTCCATTGAAGATCAAAGGGTATATAGTGATTTCTCTGCTGTCACAGACAATTTTATATGGATCCTTGGGAGCGTCTGGGCAGGTGTACCACTGCAATTCTTCCAAGGTCCAGGGTTTGTGATTAGGGTTGTGGGGATACTCAGTGAAGTGCAAAGGGCCAAATGGAGCATCAGGCAGGCGGTAGTAGTCAAAGGCTTTGGTTTTGTCAGCTGTTGCTTGACTATCAATTCCTGAAGATGGATGCTGGTGCTTTGGTGATTGCAGATGAAAGAGTATTAAAAATATGTAAGGAATAATATGGGTGAACCAAAGGTTCATAACAACTTTATTTGGTAAGGATGACAATAAAGAACTTTTCAGGTGCTTCTGAATTATATACTTACTCACATATAAGTGCCTCTGGGCATTCTTCTGGTGCTATCTGTGTGGCATGGCTTGGCATTTAAGGTTCTGCTGTTTGGTTGGCTGCTTCATGGTCATTTTTGGGGTCTTTAGGAACAGTTATTTGGCTTTTTGGGGGTCTATCTTGGTCTGACTGGTCATTGGTTCTGGCAGGTTTGGCTGCAGGGGTCATGGGGTCTTTTCCAATTTGATTGCCATTTTGGGACTGGCTTGACAGGCATTACTGAGGCAAAAGAACTTGATTAAAAAAGGGGTTCCCAATTGGGAGCCCCAAATTACCAAAAGGAGGGTGGGCTTGAGCTGGGGGTTATGGGCAGCTAAATTTAGCTTGCCCAGCCAAACCCACCAAGGCTTGGGCATAGCTTTTGGGGCCCATAATGGGCCCCACAGCTACTGCCAGAGCAGTAGCGGTTCCTGCACCGGGTATTTGCTTTTTAAAAGCAAACCCAGGTGTGGTCAAGCTCCTGCTACCCTCTCCCCCTGCCTGGTGGCTGGGAGTGGGTTCAAATCCTGTAGCGGGATTTGAACTTGTTACTTCTGTAACAATATCCCTCAGAAAAGTTACTTCTCCTTTGGAGTATCATCAGCTGACCAAAAATTGATGGCAACTACTTGATGGTTGCTTAGTTGTTTATATGTAGTGTGGGTATTGTGAATTTGACCACCTTGCTGATCCTGGGATGGATTTGGTGGTTTTTCTTTATGAGGTTTCCACTGTTTTTCTTCTTGAATTCCAATAGGTAGGTGTTGCAGTTAGGTGAAAATTGAATGATTATTCTTAGGCTGCTGTGAGCCAAGTCCAAGTTTTTTCTATTGAGGGCTAGCACTCACATGATAGTTCCCTTGGTGGATGTTTCTGTGGAATTGATCTGTTGTGTGTTGAATTGTTTTTCTGAGGCCATCTTAGATCTGTGCCATGTTGCTTTTGGCCCAGAGTTTTCCTTTGAGTATAAACCACCCTTTAGAATGATTATATGGGGCTTTTTGTTTCTTTTTTAAATTTCTGTTTCTAAACAAATAGGTTAGTTCAGATAAGGAGCTGACATCACCCTGGCTAATACCAACCCTGTATACCAAGAGGGTGTGGTTTAGGTATCAGGGACACATTCTCTAGGGCTTATTCATGATTTTCTCTGGTAATAATATCCAAATACTGTTGAGGTGCTCTGCCCATCAGTTGCTTTGGTATCAGGACCATCTTTTGAAACTGCTATTATGTAGACTTAATACCATTCATCTTCTTCAAGTTACCTTTACAACTGCAACATCAGTTGCTATCTTTTCTTATTTTAAATTTAAAATTACCTCGTCCAGTTTCAAACTTGGGTCCCTATTCAAACAAGTTAGTTTATAAGATCCAAGCTTACCTTCTGCCTGCCCTTTGGATTTAAAAATCCAAAGGCTTTTTGGATTTTGGCATGAGTTTTTTTGCTTACGTTCACCTGTTCCTGCTTCTGGCTCCTCTGTCATTGTCACCAAGCTTTCTTGGTTGCTCCTTGGTTTCTCTTAGCCTGTTATGGTTAAGCTTATTCTCCTTCATTAACCTTTAAATGATAAAAATATTTTTCTCTGTGTGGTAGGGATTCCCAATTTTCTTTCCTCAATAAACAAGCCTCAAATTCATCATGGTTTAGGCTAAATTACAAATCCCCTTTAACTCTACCTCAATCAAACAGCAGCAATAGATACATTCTGTCTTCACTCTCAGCATTAAGTTGAGATTGTTTGACTTGCACCCCAAAAGGTACTTGTTAGGTTTTGAAGCTTGCTTTTTAATCTGTTCAATTTCTAAAATCTTTCCTTTTCCTTGATTGTACTATCCACAATGATCCCCTTTAATTTCCTGTATCATCATCAAAGTCATCTTTAAAGAAGCACATAGGCTTTAATTATCAATAGTTTTAGCTTTATGTCCTAACTGTGCTGTTTTAGCAGAGCTACAAGGGGAAATATTTGGAAACTAGATAATGCTCTTTATTGTGAGATAAGTATTATATAGTTAGTGTGAATTGTGGATAACAGGAACATGATTGCATTTATCAATTGTTTGGGTGATGAAGGGGGTGACCTGATCCTGTTAATGAGTCAAGCGCCAAAACAAAGTGTCCACTGTAAGGGATCAGCTTTTGTTCATATTGTTGGATTTGGAAATTTGAGTCAACTTCCTAGTTTGGCTTTGAGTCACTGGGTAATCAGGTTGCAGATCAAAAACCTGTTTAATAAGAACCTTGCTGGCTGGTAGGACTGTTTCTCTTTGTTTGTGTCTTGCTTTAAAGGGTCTTAATTGGTCATAATGGAGGACTTTATCTTGCTTGTGTTTGCCAAGTCCTTGCACGAGGTAAGTGTTGCTTTTTTACTTTTAAGATGATTGTGGGACCCACTTTCTTGGGCTGTAACTTGTCCTTGTCTGTATTAATTACCCAGACCTTGTCACCAACTTAGTGTCTGTTTTGGATGGGGATAAACGTGTTTTGCATGCCTTTCTCTGCTTTTTCCAACTGATCACTGTTGGCTTATATGATTTGTGGTGCTGAACAAGGGGGAACCTTGATGGGCATTTCCAGCTTGGGTCCCACAAGGGCTTGAATAATATTGAGTTGTGTGCCATAGACAAGCTTGAAGGGGCTTTTCCCGGTGGATTGGTTCATGCAAATACAACATACAAGAAGTGCAGTTGATAGCTGCTTATGCCAGTCCTCAGGTCTCCCAGTGGTGAGCTTGGCAAGGGACTGCACTAAGCTACCATTTAGCCGCTCCACTTGTCCATTGGCCTGAGGATGGTAAGGTGTTGTCACTGTGTGCTGAACTCCACTCTTGATGAGGTATACACTGGTGTTCTCAGAGGTCAGTTCCTTGCCCCCATCTGTTATCAGGAGTTCTGGCTTTCCAAACTTGCTGATAATTTCTTTGCCTATGAATTTTCAAACATTGTTTCCTGTGTGGGTCTTCACTGCCTTCCCTACTGGCCAGCAAGTGGCAAAGTTGATGGCAGTAATGATGTATTTCTTGTTGTTGTGCTTTCTAGGTATGGGCCCCACAATTTCAAGGGCCTATACCTTGAAGGGCAGCTGGGAAAAAATGGGCAACACAGGCTTAGGTGGGGTGTTTCTCTTGGAAAACTTTTCACACACTTCACATTGGTCAATAACTTCTTGGACGTTCCAATATAGAGTTGGCCACCATGCCTTGTGCGTGATACATTTGTAAAGGTTGCAACTCTTGGTGTGTCCTAAGTCTCTGTGATAGCGTAGAATGATGTTGACTTGTTGGTGTGTAGGAATATATAGGATGGTACTCCCATCAGTCATCTTGAGGTGTAGCGTCCTGTATATGTCCGTAAAGAGATGTTAATTTTTGATGATTGTTTCCTTAGTGATGTTGGTATTGCCTGGAGGGAAGCCTTTGTCTTTAGTTCAGAGTACCAGGAGGGATCAGTCTGGATTGAGACCATTTTCCCCTCTAGTGGCTCTAACATACAAGCAAGAGAGTGCACCTGCCATGGCAAGTTTGGGTCCTGGTCTATATTGTATGATCATGTTAAACCTTTCAAGAAGCTCCATCCAGCGTGCCTGGCATCTGGACAGATTGGCTTGTGTTTTGAAGTATATGAGGGACTTATGATCTGTCAGGGCGGTGAACTCCTCCTGGTGTTTCAGGTAGCAATGCCACTTAACAAGACAGTGTACAATTTCCAGTAGTTCCTTGTTTTGGATGGGGTAGCAACATTCACTGTCTGTCAGTCTGCGTAACTTGTAGGCTACAGGTAGGAAGTCACTGTTGGTGTTCTTGATCTGTGTTACTCCCTCAATGGACGCATCAGAGGTGTCTGTCTCCATTTAGCGCCAGTTATGGCTGACAAGGGTGCTGTCAAACACCACAGTCAGGGATAAATCTTCACATGTAGGCAATCATCCCTAGGAATGTATGGAGTTCTGACTTCTCCTTTGGTGGTGGCATCTTGCAGATGGCCTGGATTTTCTGGTTGTCAGGTTTGATGTTTTTCTTTGAAACTATGTGTCCCAGGAAGGGTAACTGCTTGCAGAAGAACTGACACTTAGAAGGTTTGGCCATCAATTTATGTTGTGCCAGGGTGGCAAAGACTGCCTCCAAATCCTTGTGGTGTTGCTCCACCAAGGGGCTTTAGACAATGATGCCGTCCAGGTACATTAGAGTGTTCTTGCCAATGTGGGGGGCAAACACCTTGTTCATAAAGGTAACAAAGGTTATTTAGTGTTGGCCATCCCAAAGTTGAGCACAACACACTTGTATGACCCATACTTGGTGTAAAACGCTGTCTTGGGTATGTCTTCTTCATTGATACAGATTTGATTGTAGCATGCTGTTAGGTCAATCTTGGAGAAGACTGTCACCCCACCCAAGGCATCAAAGAGGTCATAAATGAGTGGGAGTGGGTAACAATTCTTGATTGTGACTTTGTTTAGGGCTCAATAATCTGTAACCAGACAAAGAGTACCATCTTTCTTTGCCACAAAGAATACAGCAGCACCAAAGGGAGACTGTGAGGGGCAGATAAGTCCTTTTTCAAGGCCTCTTTTAGGTAAGCACATGGTGTGTTGTCCTCATTTGGGGTAAGTTGGTAGATAGGTTGCACCTTGGGTACAGCTCCTTTGAGTTGGATGGAGTGCTGTATGTGTTTCTCTGGTGAAAACCCTGGTAATGCTTTTTTAAAGATTTCTGGATGGTGGGTTACAATTTTGCAATCCTGAGGCGTGGTGGTATCTTGGTGGTCCTTGAAGTGTATAATCTTGTACTGACAGGAGTCCCAGTTATTTGCCTTGAGGTTCTCCTTTTCATTGAGAGTTTCTGTAATACACATTAAGATGTGGTTGTGTAGGAGCTGGTCCACTGAGTCAGGGTAGATCTGGTGATTGACTCCTTCATGCTTGATGGTCAATACAGAGGTCACTCATTCTATATGGGGATTGTTCTTTTGCAACCAGTCCAGTCCAAGTACAATGTCAAATTTAGGGAAGTTAATGACGGGTCCCTGAATGGTGGTGTAGATTCTCCAGCGCAATGGAGAAGGGGGAAGTCTCTTGTGTCACAGCAATGTGATATTCATCAGCTAAACCCACGTTCTTAATCTGCAAAGGATTCGTGGTTAACCTGAACTTGTCCACAAAGTTGCTGTTGACAAGGGTTCAATCTGTGCCCAAGTCCAGGAGTGCTGAGCCAGTGTAACTGTAGAAGTGGAAAGGATAGGACATCAGTTTATTGGGATGTCTGGCAATGGTTTAAAGTATCAGGTCCTCTGAGGGCACCTGGATCATTGGACACTGATCTACGTCCTCAGGTTAGTACTCATCATTGGGAAAGTCAGGAGTTGTGCAGGAAGAGCTTGGCTTGCTTAGTCTCTCCCTGGGATTTTTCCTCATCTTGATTGTTTTGTGTGGCATTGATA
The DNA here is from genome assembly GCA_014839935.2 of Entomophthora muscae. Lineage (NCBI taxonomy): Eukaryota > Fungi > Entomophthoromycota > Entomophthoromycetes > Entomophthorales > Entomophthoraceae > Entomophthora > Entomophthora muscae. The sequence continues at coordinate 22,455 of QTSX02003661.1, forward strand.
TGGAAATGGGTAAAGTTTGACTGGCTGTTGTTCCCATTTTCATGTCCATTTGAACCTGTGGGTTTTTAATTTGCATTGTTGCTGTTGTTCCCAGGAGGTGGTCAATTGGAGTGCCCAGCTGGGTGAGAGTCCTTGGGTCTCTCTCTTTTCCAGTCTGTGCTTTATGAAGGGCATTGGACGTTTGCTCTGCTTTCTCTGCCTCACAATAGAGGCTCTGCAAGTTGATCACCTGATCCAGGTTGCCATGTCTCATCACATGAAACTTGAGTGCGTTGTAGTACATAAGATGGGTAGCTGGAGTGTCAAAAGCCATATCTGAGGGGGCACATAGACAAAGTCCTTTGTATGCTTGGGTGAGCTCTTTAACCGTGCCTGTTTGGGTGAGATTATTTACTTGGTGTATGATCATGAGTGTGGTGTCTTTCAGCACAAATCTTTCCAAGAAGTCCTGCTCAAAGGTGTCCCAGTCTTTCTCAGTGGGATCCTTGTGCTCTTGTCACACCAGGTGCCAGCATTGTGTGTGAGTCAGATAGATATTTCTGCAATCCAGAAGCGTTGAAGGAATTTCATTTGTGCCAATTTACTCTGGGCAGATTTAATCCATGCTGTGGTGCTGTTGTCATTATCTCCAGAAAATGGTTCCAAGGCAGCGCTCTGAAGTCTTTGGGCTACATAGGCTTACATGATGCTTTCATCTGTGGCTTGGGGGTAGCAGCAGGTGCTTGGAAGAAACCATGTTTCAACAGGGCATTGAAAGCGGAGATCAGGATTACCATATTCTGGTACAGGAAAAAACCATCAGGTATTTTGGTACCAGGTGTGTATGGCGCCCAGTCTAGTGGGAGGCCAGACATGAATCTATAAAAGATTTGTTGACTGCAGCAAGTACAGGCAACAGGCGGAATTCAAGGGATAAAGTGGGATGGAAACCCTACTTCTGCTACCAATTTTGTAACTGTGCTTTTTTAGCAGAGTTACAAGGGGAAAATATTTGGAAACTAGATAATGTTTTTTATTGTGAGATAAGTATTATATAGTTAGTGTGAATTGTGGATAACAGGAACATGATTACATTGATCAATTGGTTGGGTTATGAAGGGGGTGGCCTGATCCTGTTAATGAGTCAAACTCCAAAATGAGGTATCCACCATAAGGGATCAGCTTTTGTTCATGCTGTTGGATTTGGAAATTTGAGTCAACTTCCTAGTTTGGCTTCAAGTCACTGGGTAATTGGGTTGCAGGTCACAAACCTGCTTAATAAGAACCTTGTTGGTGGATTGATCCTGCTTTTTTGACATTTACGGGTGATGCAGACCAATGTTCAGACTTAGAAGTCAATTTTAAAAACTGTCTTCCACTGTGATGACTGATCTCAATTTCATCCTCTTAGGTTTATTAAACCGTCTCAGCCCCTGTTTTACATCCTATGGTTTGTTAGGAGCTTTGATTCAATTGATTTTGAAAACTCTACCAACATTCTTATATTTAATCAACATTAATATATTGGGCATTAAAGCATCTGTTTATAACCATCTTCCAAAGGGCTTCAGACCTTACATTTGGATTATATGGTGAAGCAGATGAACTTTCTGATACTTCATGTGGCAGATGAGGGAGATCTAGCGCTCAACAAATGTGGTGGGCAGCACAGACAAGGCCACCCCCATACCACAGAGATATTGCTGGAAATTTCCCGCCCTTTGGCTCAAGTGAAGCGCAGACCAGAGAAACTATTAAAGGTTTAGGGAAATGCCCATGGAGAGGGTTGAGAATTGAAACAAGGTTGATTCCAGCATTTCTTCAGATGTTGGAATAAAATATTCTTCCATAACTAATTTTTCAGAACTTATCAAGTTGAATGATGAGAACAGTTTCTATGAAAGTATAAACCGTTTGCTGGGATCTGCTGAATACCGCTTTATCAAGGATTTAGGAAACCAAGATTGCTCCCAAGGAGCTAACATGGTGAGATGTATAGAAATAAAATTCACAAAGCTTGTAATAAATTCATAATGGCAGAGAAACCTCTAAAACAGGAATTACATGGAGCTTGACTATCCAATCAAGGATTCATGATATCTGATCTGAGTTGGGTTTGTTCACTTTATCTTAGAAGTGTTTGTTTAACCCATCTCATTTAAGATCTAATGCACTATCAGTGACAAGGTAGTCAGGCGGCTCATATGGTACAATGATGTCTGGTGTCAGGAATGTCAATTTTTCCTATCCAAAACCCAAGGTATGGAGCAGGGTTTGAACCCTGATCCTAATTCCCTGCAGCCTGCCAGTTCAGAAGGCCAAGAGCTCAGCTATCCATATCCCATCAATAGCAAACCCAAAAGCAAATTTGATGTGAAACCACCAGGAGTAAAACCCTTATCAACACCACAGAGTTTTGCAAGCAATCTACCTGACCATGACAGTAGAAGCTTCCCCAAAGTTTTTTTCTGAAATACTGGCGTTTTGGGCGGTGAAATCAGCAACCCCGCCAATGAGAAATTCCCCAAACCTGCCCAAAGCCCAGGAAATGGTGCTGGCCCTGAAAATCCGCCCAACATCAATTAGAAAGTTGTTAAGCAGAAGGTTTCAAAACCTATTCCGCAGGGACAGCCAATGGCAACCTGCCTGTACCTGATGACACCCTGCAACCCCTAGAATCCTGACGCCAGCCCACCCAAGCCCAAGGAACCTGACCAGACAATGAGACCTGGTAGAGTGGTATAAGTACCTGCCAGGCCAAGATAAACCCTGTTGTCATTTTTATATAAATGTTATGAGATATTGGTTCTCCAAAACATTGATAAATTTTATCTTAGTCATCTGCCAATTTAACTCTAGATCCTCCTGCCCTACTGCCAGCCACATATTGTCTGCTGGGTGCTCCCTTTAGTCCTGTCCACTTTACGGAGTACCCCTTGAAGCCTGAATACAGAGAACAATCTTCTGACAAGATATTAGTGCAGAATCTCTTGTCTTAATCTAAAGAGCTGACCAGATACAACAGGAAGGGCTCTTGGTACATTAATGAGCCCAGACTGTTTACAAGATAAATACAACTTCCTCCCTGCCTACCAACTGGACACAGAGCTGTCCATTGTCCCCAAACCAATGCCTGTGTCTGCAACCAAGCTCCTCTTGAATCACACCAATAAGCTATTTGGGATAGTGTACATAACCCCCACTGGAATGATTGACACTATAATCCTGGCTTCTGGCCTCTGGTAATGGGTGAGCAAATTTATGTCATACCTAATTAAATTAGTGCCAATCCTCTGGTGGGCTCTGCCCACTCCGCCTGTTCCCAGACAATGATGGGCCAGTTGTCCAAGGTTAGTTCCCTAACAGATGGGCTAATGGATCTATTTATCTTCTTATCTTAATCATCTGTTGTTGCCCAGTAGATGGTAAATCTGATTTCAAAGGCAATTTTTACTATTATGAAGGGTTATCCTGTTTTTGAAGCAACCATAAGAATTCAAACCACCAGAATTTAACACCCTCCATGTCAAAAATTCCCAAAAAGAATCTTTGCATTCATATTATTTGAGGATTATTCCTTTTGGGACTGTTGACCAAGGATGTGGCAGTTTTGATGGAGCCTGCAGCTTAAATTGATGAGATTGACCCCCTATAAAACAATAGTGTAGGAAAATCATGGTGTGAAACTGAAAGATGGTCTTAAGCGCTGCTGAAACAAGATATTATATACAAGAGCACCACCAAATTGACAAGAAAAAGTAACCAGTTCCTTCACACCAGCTCAAATTAACAACAGGTACCGCTGCAGCGCCTGGTTTGAAACATGAGCTATTTGAATCCATAAGGGATATTAAAGTATTAATACATGCAAAATATCTCTTGACCAGAAATAAGATAGATGGATCTCAAAAGACATCACAGGAACACACTAGCAAGGGCTACCTATGCTAGGTGAAGAATAAAAAATCATATAAATAGATGTAGGCCTAGGGCCAAACCCAGAATGTGAATATCCCAAAATAAGGGTGTGCTAGAATGTCCTAAAAGACACTGCTATCAGCCTAGGAAGCAAACTGTCAGAGGGATATAAAAAAACATTAAAGAAATTGAGGACACATTTTTAGACAAGATAAAGTGCTTCTACATGATTAGAAGCCATAAATGAAAATTGTTCCCCTGCTTACTTTTAAGTTCTTTCTGTACTGTGCTAACCATATCTTCATATGTGATAGTACATACAATAAGTGTCCTGTGCCCCAACAATTACAAATAAACAGGGTTTTGTGAATTCAAACTATTTAGGGGGTTTATTGGTCTTGTGAATGGTAGTTAACAAAGCAACCTCTGAAAAATCCTTTTCTTTTGCTTTTGTCCTGAGGTGTTCACCTTACCCAAATATGTGTCAATTCCAATACCTGAGACTTCTGGATTCCTACCAGCCTCTTGCCATTTGAAGTATCTCTACTAAGGCTATTAGGATCAAATATTTGGGTATAAAAAGAACACCCCCTTTTCCCAATAAAATCAATTTCATTTTTGCTCATTAATTTTGACATTGAATCTTCAGCGCTCATCCTCCATTTGCTAGCAAGATCCAATTTCTATCAATATATAGATCAAACAGGCTTAAAGCTAGAACCTCAATTTTTATTTATTAAAGACTTTTACCCAAGTTCTTTGTTATATCAAGTAACAAAGTGCAACTTGACATGAGTTACCCCAAAATCCAAGGTGCAATGATTTCTTTTAGCTTAAATATTTTTTTTATTAAAGTTGAATTTAATTTTCATCCTGAAGTTTTAAGTAAAGCTTTAAAAATAAAGCAAAATAAATTTTAGGATTGTTGTTGTAGAGGATGTTACATTCCAACAGGTTAAATTCTGATATTTACTGATTTGGCTACTGGTATGGTGAAAAGCTCATATATCATGGGGAACTTAGAAATAAGGACTTGGTGTACCTGAATGAAGGATAATCCTTTGAGCTGGAAAGTCACAGGCCAGAAAATCATTATTAATCTGGGAATTTGCCACTGGGTTAAAGCGCCCAAAGGAACCACCAACATAGCCCAAGATATAGTACATGGCAGTAAAAGAAGGCAATGTAGGTGCTGAGTAAGGATTTAATCTTGGATATTGAAAATAAACATGGTATTGATTGTGACTGTCAAATGGAGCACATTATAGACTAAGTGGCTGCCCTGTACAAGGACAGATATAAAATTGAATTTAAAATATAAATTCTATATATTATTAGACTTTTAGGTTGGAATTATTTGTCACCAATTTAATTTAAAAATTTCTATTTAGAAAGGCTCTCTTAAAATGGTAATATAACTTTTATTTATTTAAAATAAAGTTGTATTTTCTAAGTATAAATATTGATAGAATCTAAATAAGTGGAGTATTACTATTAATTTTAGTAAAGCTGTGTAAAGTATATACTTCTGAGAAGTATAATAAACAAAATAAAAGGGAAAATTAAGAAGAGAATGATAATTTATTGATAAGAATTTAGAGGATTATATAGTATAATGAGAAGCCAAATGCTGTCTATGTATATCATGACAGTCATGGGGCTTGTCCAGGTAATGTTCTGCTTAGTACTCAAAAGGTTTGACCCTGTATTAGATGGGTGATTGATAAGAGTGTCACTGATTTAATGATTAGCCAGGAAATCACTTGGGGAATTTTTTCCCAAGAAGAAGTAATCAAAGACATTATAACATCTCTTCCTGGAGTGCTGGAGGTGGAACCTTAGGAATTCTCTTGAGAGTGTCAGGAATTTGGGCTTGATATTAATCCAGTTTTGTGTTGAAAATAGGTGGTTGTGAGTTGCTTTGTGCGGTCCTTGCCTTACATAGACAGAGTCAGTCATGATGAATATGTTTCAGTTTAGTACAAGCACAAATTCTCTTGAAAAGGTAAGTATTATTAGGCTTGGCCTCCATGATAATTCCTGGTCTATTAACCTTGGTTTCAATTTGTGAAAGTTGTGGTTAAAAGCCCAAATATTTTCCCTGCCTTGAAATTGTTTCTGTTGGATGAGGACTGTTTCTCTCTCAACTCCTTCTTTTTAGTTTCTTGAGCTTTTCTGGCGTGTTGTACGTCCAGGTTATTGCCAGCAGGTACTTTCTTAGGTAAAGGTGATTGAGGTCCTAACTTAGTACTGAAAATGGCAGATTTGTGCCTGTAGACAAGTTCATGTGGGATTTTGCCTGTATTTTAATTGACTTGTGTTTGGCATACCATTAACACTGTAGGAACTATACTATCCCATAGGTGTGGATCATTGGTAGATAGTTTACTGAGTGTCCCTACAAGGGCACCATTCAAACTTTCCACTCTCTCATTGGCTTTTGAATGATAGGGAATGGCAAATGTATGCTTTATTCCTGTTGCACTTTTTGCATTACAGTGCCACAATTATTTAATGTTATAGGGTACAGGACATTTTCTTGAATAAAGCCAACATGAGGATATGAGTAGTATTGTATCAAAAGATCCAGGATCAAATGATAACATAATTATTGTCAAAGAATAGCATCTGAACATGCAGAAGTACTTTCAGATTAAAAGATTAAGATAAGGGTCAACCAGATTATTTTTATTGTAATGCGTTAATTCCTCTTATACCTTCTTCAAGGTTAATCCCTGGGCTGCTAGCAATTTCTTCTAGGACATTATAACATATCCCTAATTTGGGTAATCAGTAATCTAGATTTGGTACTTATTGCACATCAACCAATAGAATATTTTCATCTTCACCCAGCACAGGTGGCCCTTGCTGACATGGAATAGTTTAGTTGATTCAGGATCACTTCCTAATATCCTAAACATACTTCAGGTTCAATACTTAATAATATAATTAATATGGGAATCCAAGATTACGGGGAATCAAACCCAGCACCTTGGCACTCAATGTAAAAGTAAGGCAGTGCTTTGGCGCCTACAATATTTGCAAAGCAGCAGCGCAACGCTTGCAATAATTTTAAGTTGGTGTGATGGTAAATCATGTATCAACTAGGTGATGCAGTGGCGCTTATCATTGGTTGGTGTTGTGGTGCAAGTCAGCAGACTACTACTAGTTCAATATACATGTATGTTATACTATCAATTTATGGTGTTTGGCTGCTGTAATTCATATCTGCGGGCTCTGACATAATTGACATCATTAATTCTTATACTGCTAATTTATGGTGTTGGTTGCTGAAATCCTGATCTGTTAGCTCTGTCATAATTGGCATCATTGCTTGGTCAAAATTCCCAACATAAGGCTTGATGGGATCTTCCATAAGAGAGGACAAGAAAGCAAGTAATAAGTATTTTCTCATAGCTTCTGGGTAAGTTAGTACCAGAAGATGGTGTTATCTTACTTCAACTTGTATTGAGATTGCTTGTTTAGAACATCAAAGTATCTTGAGTTTAGATCTCAATAATAGCACAATGCTATCCTTATTATTGATCCTTTATTTATAATTGTAGTTGTGCAAGACAAGGTACTGGGCTACCCCAGCCATAGTTTCTTTAAACATTGGGTTAGGATAATTTGAAAATAAACCCCAATTCTAGGGGTAGTGGCATTGCTCTGAGAGCCATTGTTTAAACCTTTGGGACCTGATTCTTGTTTGTTATCTTATGATTGATTAAGTTTCAACTCTGATGAATTCTAGATTAATGAGCTATTTTTTATACATTAAATTTTTGCTTGATTGCATTAGGTTCCCAAAATGATACTCTTGTTGTGTATATACTTCTGAGAAGTATAATAAACGAGATAAAGGGGAAAATTAAGAAGGGAATGATACTTTATTGGATATGAGTTTAGAGTATTATATAGTTTCATGAGAAGCCACATGTTGTCCATGTATGTCATGGCACTCATGAGGCTTGTCCAAGTAGTGTTCTGCTTAGGACTCAAATTTTTTGATCCCCATAATAGATGGGCAAATAATAAGAGTGCCATAAACTTAATGGCTAGTTGGGGAATCATTTGGGGGAGTTACTTGGGAAATTGCTTTCCCAAGCGGGGGTAATTGAAGATGTTGCAACACCCCTGGTCTTTGGTGTTATTTTTAGCCAGTTTCAAAATGAAATATATGTTATGGAGCTCTATACTTGATTTTAAATTGATCTACATTAAATGTTTACTTTGTGCATTACAGTAGTTTTCAAACCTGTTGAGATAAACATATATTATTCAGTTTAGAACACATGAACTCAGTCTAAAAAAATCAAAGTGGATCCAAATCTATTGTAACTTAATATAAATTTCTTGATTTTTGATTTTGTTTTTAGACTGAGTTCATGTGTTCTAAACTGAATAATATATGTTTATCTCAACAGGTTTGAAAACTACTGTAAGATTTGGCTCTTTATCCTCTGTTTTGTGTTTGGATTTGGCTCCTAGTACTTGGGACTTGACTGCAATTTCATCATCTAATTTTTAGTATCTTTTTGCTTCTGTTTGGTTCTCCTAGATACTACTTTTGTTTGTGACATAATCTTTTAGTTCTTGAGTGTGGTTTCTCATTGTTTTCAACATAAATGATTCTCTTATGTCTGTGGTATTTTTTCTTATATTTTTTTCTTGCTTCTAAAGGGCCAATCCTGCTATCATGACAGGGATAACCCTGACACAAATGAGCTCTTTTAAATTATCTACTTAATTTTATGTTAATTTATATAATTTTACTTCAAAAATAAACACTCATGATATTGAGTTTATGATTTTTGCTTGTGATTATATACTTTTTTATTGATGGGCTGGTACTGTAAATTCAGAACCTGAACATAAAAATAAGGGATTGTCAAATCCTTGGTCCAAATTTCAAATCACTTTTGCAGGATGGCCTTTTTTTAATTAAATTAATTTTTTTGAGTATTTATTTGAATTTTTAAAAATGCAGGAACTCACAGACTGTGACAGATCCAGGCAATTCATGCTTGCTTCTTCATTATCCCAGTCTGACTCTTTTACGGTTTGATGGGGAATCCTTTATGTAAGCTTCAATGAGCTTGGATTCCGGGCAAGCAATCTTGGTGTTAAACTTGTTGCCATCTGGTAATCACTTCCACGTTTTTTGCTTCCCATAATCTTAGCTGCAGACCATTTATTTCATTCCATGGTAGTCTTATTTCAATTAAAAGCCAAAAACTCAAAGCATAAAAAGATTGAGGGGAAAGCGACCATTGTCACACATAAGTATCATCTTTTATTAATTATTATCATGTTTTCATTAATATCAATTGGGGTAAATTTGGCTGAAAACCCCTCTGGTTCTGGAATCACACCTGGATTCCTATCATATGATTTATGAAATAACGGCGTCATCTAATCCAGATCTTTACCAAAAAGATCTTCACACTCTTAATCTATAAGAATGTGTCATAATACATTCCAGAATCATCTGATTCTTTCTGTAGAAATGTATTGCTTTGGCTTGCAGCGTTCTGGACTTCTGGCGCCAAAACCCTGTGGAATATATGTATTCCTGATCCAAGCTATTCTTGTTCCAATTGGGAACCAGCTGATCAATCCTGAATGTATAGACACCATTGTCTATATTTAGTTATTTTTGCATTTAATGGTTTTTTCCTTAAAACCCATTAAAACGCTTCAAAACTTGAACTAGGTGCCACTGTGGCACCCAGGAACTTTCCCAAGCGGCGCCCCAGAGCCTCAGCGCCTGAAACATTCACTGGGCGGCGCGGCGGCGCTTCTAACCTAATTAATTTGCCAAAACAGCGCTTTTAAACCACAATTTGGGGGTTTACTTTTGGCTAACATTAACCAAACTTCTTGACACAGTCAAGGCAATTAAACAATATAACTAAATCCTCATTAATTATATTCCCAGCATATATTAATTAACCTTCCCAGTTAATTAATCCGTTTGAAGACAACAAGTCTTTACTTGACACAGTCAAGTTCATTTTGGCCCTATGATTAAATGCTCATCAATCATACTCCAGGGTATCAATTAATTAATCTTCCCAGTTAATAAATTGCATTTGAGACACCTAGCCTCATAATCTGAACCATTCAGATTATTCATTTTGACCCTCATTTAGCACAGCCTAATTGATTCCTGGGTATCAATTAACCTCCATGGTTAATTAGACAGTTTGAGACACCTAGTCTCATAATCTGAATTATTAAGATTATTCATTTCAGCCCTCAATTAGGACAGCCTAATTGATTCCTGGGTATCATTACTACGCTGTAAAATCTCTCCAGGGCCAATCCTATTGTTTTGAATTTCAACCTATGAAATTCATCACAATTCAACCTCTTTGTGAAACCATAGCCCAATGTGACTGTAGTACAGTCACACAGACACTTTGCAAAGTTCAAGTCAAAATGCATATTTCCAATGGACAAAATGAATTAACTGGAATCAGTTTTGAAGCGTTCAAATCCATCAACCATTTTCATTAAGTTTACTATGTTTTAAAATTGTGAGATTGTCAAATCCATGAACCAAATTTCAAATCACTTTTGAATGCCACTAGTAAACTCAGATATTAATTTCAGGAAATGGAATCCAAATTTAATGTACAGTAAGCACACTAGGAAACACCAACCCAAATCAAGAAGCTTCACCATGACTAAAACCAAACTAAAAATTCAATCTCAATAACCATATTTAGACATAAAAAGTGATTAAACTTTAAATTTATCCAAACCCGTAAAGTATACAATATTATACACTTAAAATCACAGATATAGAAATTCTGTTACTATTCAAGGCTAAATCAAGAGAAAATAGCTACTCACAAATAAACCAATAAATCCAAATAATTACATATTTAATCTAAACTATATTTTTATTTTATTTTATTTTATTTTTATGGACCATCAATTGCATTCTCAACCAGCTCCTGCACCAGCCTGTGGGGCAGCCTGTCCACGAGGGCATCCCAGAGGGTCCAAGAACAGACCCAGATCCCAACTTGAGGGGAGTCATGCCAACACACAGGCCTCCCAAGATGTCATTGCCAGTCAAATACCTCCTGCATCCCAAGTCTGAGCAACCAGCATGAATCCCAGACAGAAACCACTCTCAAGGCCTGCCACAAAAGTCTCCTACACCAGGGTCACCGGGAACACTGAGGTTACTTACACCTCCACTGTGTACCCAGTTGTCACCCGGCCCTGCACTCTTGATCCAAGTGTTGCTACTTCCTGCCCCTGCGTCTTTGACACCACCTACAAGCCATTGGTTACAATTGAGGAGCCATCTTCACATGTGTCTTATGCCATCATTGACAGCACCAGCGCAAACAAGTGTGATACCACCTTCTACACAAAGGTCAACATCCCCTGTGTTGAGCCTGCCAGCCAGGATGCCGCGGTATCTGCCATGGGCTGGTGTCAGTTGACAGATAATGAGCGTGAAGCTCTCCTCAACTGCATAAACGGAGGAATGGAAGTTTGGGATATTGTGTCCCAATTTGGTTTCATAGCCAGATATATTGGCAATATCAACAAAAATCATAGCAACACCAGGAGAATTGCCAAATCTGTCAAGGCTAACCAGCAGCCAAAACTACTTCAACCCGTACACATCAATGTAATCAAGCAGTGGGTAGTCAAGAATTGCCACCTGTACACGCTTGCTGTCCAATCAATGCTGGCCACAGAGTTTGGGCTTTCTTTTTCTAAAACACTTGTTTATAAAATCATGGTCAATCTTGGCTTCTCATGGAAAGTACTGGGGGTTTCTACGTATAATAGGAACAGTGAAAAAACAATAGAAGATTGACACATTTATGCCAAGACTTATCTGGCCCTTAAGGAGACTGGGAATGTCCAGTTCTTCTACATTGACAAATTGTTGTTTTCCTCCCCACTCAGGTCTAGGCATGGGTGGGTCAAGAAGGGGTCTAAGGACGGTGTAGCACATTGTGCAGCTATCCGTTCCCAGACCTATTTCATGGTTGTGCTTCTTGGTCCTCGTGGGTTAGACCAGTATCAGATGATCAAGGGTTCCCATAATAGCAGGACATTCCTTGATTTTCTCTAAACTGTGAAGGAATACCTCCAGATCAATTACAGCAGCATAACCAACATTGTTGTGCTAGATAATGTTGGGCTCCACAAAGTGGATCTGGTTGTATCTGAGTTCCCCCTATTGACAAAAACAGCCACACCTCCAGCCACTGGCTTACCAATTGTCCAATGAGACTTCTCTTCCTCCCGCCATATTCCCCATTCCTGAATCCAATCTAGGAGGTCTTTGGGTGGATCAAAAATAAGGTGAAGAAAGGCCTCCCTCAGGACACCGAGGATCTATTCAATATTCTTGAGATTAGAAAATTTGCAATACCACCCAATTTTGTGGCAGCTTTCTAAGAGCACGCAGAATCCTTCATCCCCATAGCCCTTGCCTCTGAGCCAATCAGATAAATGGGCGCTCTGGGTTTTATTTGTTTTTACTTTTTTTAATGGAAATTGAAATAATTATTTATATATAATGACTTGATGTTGAATTGTATTATAGACATATAAGAATATGGACAAAAGTTAAATAAAATTAATTATACTAGGTATGAGGACACATATTTATATTATAAATCATTGAATATTGTATTGACTGTTGCGCTAACAAATAAATAAATTAAAAAAGATAGAAATAGATTGATTTTATTTAAAAAATTGTGAATCTTAGATAGTACTTTGGCTTTTTTAAGCAACAAATTGAACCTTGCAGGTCATCATATGATCCTTATTATTTCAGTGCCACTATAGCCACACGACACAGAAACCAATGATTTTCATGTATCTCTTACTAATTAGTACTTAGGACACGGGTCAAGCATATCAAATATATTTATCAAATCATATTACAAGGGAAAGGTAATTTGAGTTCTAAACAATCACTTGTTTAGAACATAAGTGGAGCAGGCAGCATATTGCTGATAAATTCATTCTCATTGCTTATCTATGTAATAAATGAACCCGTACTCAACCAGATAGTAAATAAAAAAATTTAATTATTTTTTATTATATGATGCGTTTACAACTATAACTAATGTCTTATGATATATTTAGATACTGTAAATTCAGAACCTAAACATAAAAATAAGGGATTGTCAAATCCTTGGTCCAAATTTCAAATAACTTTTGAGGGCAACTCAGCTGAGTGAAAATTAAAATATTTAATAAAATTAACCATTTAATTTGACTTTTTTTGGTTTATTTAAATTGGCAAATTTCAAATCTCTTGAGCAGATAACTCAACTAACAAAAGACAAAACTCAGCAAACAAATGCGGGATACATGAATCAGAAATGTGGGATTCTTATGTACAATTTGAGATTTCCTGTATGTCAAACAAATCATAGACATCATGTAAAAATTAATGAATCTGAAATTGCAGAATTGTCAAATCCGTAAACCAAATTTCAAATCATAATTGCAAGGAATTTGAAAGAAATATAATTTATGGGTGTCTCAAAAAGGATGTTAAAGGATCTAGAGTGGATTTGTGCTAATTCTTTTAGGAAGCACAGGCATTCTCAAAAATCACCCTATTCCAGTTTAGGATGGCTAAAATTTAGATCCTACTATTCAGCAACTTATCATATTTAACAATAAAATTGACTAAAATATACACTTCTCTTTTTAAGTCTATTTTTCAATGAAAATTTATTATGTCTTCTTCCAACATCAACCAAATCAACAAGCTGTTCCCTGGCCTTGACAAAATAATGCAGGGCTACGCTGGGTCTCTTAACAGTGAAGCCTCTGTCTATGGCAACTCCCAACCAGCAGGCCCCTCTGCAAGCTCCACCCAGGAGTGTGTTCTTTCTCCTGTGTCCTCAAGCATGGCCCTGTTTGCCCATCACTCAAGGCAGCTGCTAACCCAACTCATGTATCAACAATGGCATCTGGAACCAGCCAATTGAGCCAAGTGGTCACCCAAAGAAGCCAAAATCCAGAAACAGCCAATCAGATGGCAATGTCCAGTTTCCAAGATGGACACATCCCACCTCCAGCCAATCAGCCTTCAAGACGCAGAAGAAAGCTAATTACCACAGAAATTGTTCTTGAAATGGTTGAAAAGCAAGGGATGCTTATGTCCCTTGGGGAAATTGCGGCCGTGATGGGTTTTGCAAAGTCCACTGTGGCTGCAACCCTGCAAGCTCACACCAACTGTGGCCCCCTCCCAAGAAGACCTTGACTGATGCCTGTACTTCAACTGAAGGTGAAAAAGCCCACCCTCTCATGATGGCTATCATGGAGTGTGATCCGCAGATGCCCTGGTCCAGGTCTATCTCCAACTGGGACTCCACAGCATTTTCACCAATAAGAGAACAGTGAATTTGTGGATGCACAGAGTTGTGGTTGCCGCCAGACTCTTATCCAATCAGGTTCTCAGTGGCCCCATTTTGGTGTACACTGACCCCTATGATTCTAATATCATCAATTTTATCAAAGGGAGGGCAATGAGGACGCGCAATGACATAACCTTCCTGTCATACACCAAGATTTTGGCAAGTATTCAAGGCTTTGGGGAAAAGCGCATCCAATCTGACATCTTCAAGTGCAGGCCAATTCTGTTGGATTGTTGGGTTTTTTTTGGCAGTTTTCCCATTGGGTATCAATCATTACTTCACGTTGTCAAACACAGCAGATGAATATGCCTACCAGACGGAGCTCAAGGTCATGCTGGAGGAGTGGGCTACCCAAAACACCAAGTACACAGCTGTACTGAGTGCCAAGATGGAGCAGCAGGAATGGGCAGCCAAAGAAATCAGGGCTGCGGGGCATACCTGTTGGTCCTACCCCATCAACCACACCAACATGTATATTGCAGATGTATGTCTCTATAATTTTGATTCTGCTCTCAGGCGCTTAAAGCCTGCCACATACAATGAACTGTGTACCCAAATTGATAAGGGTTGTGAGCTTTTCTCTTCTGTGTTTGTCCAGGACCTATCAGATCTTGTCATTTTCTATGCAAGTGATAGTGATAAGTCCAGAAAGGACTCCTGCCTCCCCCCACGCCAATCCATTTGTTTCACCAAGCCGCATATGTGACAGAAGACAAATTTGAGCAATTGAAGCAATCAGCTCTTGCTGCCCCTTCCCTCCCCTTCTTGTCCTTTGATCAGTAAAATAAAACTTTTCTTTGTGACAACTTGTTGAAGTCAATATTAAATCTTCCAATTCATAATTAATATTACTTTCTTTTTTACATTATCAACATTTCCCATAATTAATACAATGTTGTACATTTTATGAATAACTTAAAATTATCAGCATACATATTTTTCATCATCATTAATAAATTAAAGACCATAAATGTAAATATTGCATTAGAATATTGCAATTAGACGTCAACTCTTGATATTTTGATATTATGTGCATAACTAATTCATTTTTTTAATAAAATTCATTGTAAACTTGGCCTTTTTCATTATAATTTATTGAAATGTAATGTGTTTATATTAGAGAGCCATTAATGCTTAGTACAAATATTGATACATTGTGCATTTTACAGCCTGTATATTTACCTATTGGTAATAATTCTGTAAACTTTTTAGTCAGATTTTGTGAGGTAATAATAATGTAATGGGTTAATAAATTAATGCTTCACTATTAAGTGGCTGATTTCTTTGATGTGGCAATTGTGCATTTTCTGATATTTATGCACTGTTATCCAATTGGTTGGATAACAGTGCATAAATATCAGAAAATGAACAATTGCCACAGCAAAGAAAATCTGTCAATTAATGGTACAACATTAATTCATTAACTCATTACATTATTATTACCTCGCAAAATCTGACTAAAAATTTTACAGAATTATTATCAATAGGTAAACATACAGGCTTTAAAATGCACTACATATCAATATTTGTACTGTGTGTTAATGGCTTTCTAATATAAACACAGTCCATTTATATAAATTACAATAAAAAAGGCCAAGTTTACAATGAATTTTATTAAACAAAATGAATTGGTTATGCACATAATATCAAAATATCAAGAGTTGTCATCTAATTGCAATATTCTAATGCAATATTTACATTTATGGTTCTTAATTTATTATTGATAACAAAAAATATTTATTCAAATGATTTTATGTTAGTCATAAATATACAGCATAGTATTGATTATGAGAATGTCAATAATGTAAAAAGAATATGTTAATAATTATATATCAAAAGAAATAATATTAACTTTAATAAGCTGTCACAAAGATTTTTTTATTTTATTGATCAAAGGATAAGTGGGGAGGGAATGGGCAGAATGAATGTTGCCATCATCAGCACCTGTAAAAGGGATGGCATCAGAGGTAGTGGGAAGGGAATGGCTGGTGGTCTGGGAGTCAGGGTTGGAAGGCGGGTGGCTTGGTCTTGATGGGGGGATTAGGAGGTAGGGTTTGTTGACTGGGAAGAGGCAGTAAGAGCTGATTGATTCAATTGCTTGAATTCTTCTTCTGTCACATATGTGGGCTTGACAAACCAAATGAATGGGCGTGGGAAAAGGCGGGAGTCTTTTCTGGACTCATCACTATCACTTGCATAGAAGATGATGAGATCTGATAAGTCCTGGACAAATAGAGAAGGGAAAAGCTTGTACCCCTTCTCAATTTGGGAGCACAGTTCATTGTAGGTGGCAGTCTTCAAGCGCCTGAGAGCTGAACCAAAATTATAGAGACATACATCTGCAAGATGCATGTTGGCGTGGTTGATGGGGTAGGACCAACAGTTATGCCTCGCAGCCCTAATTTCTTTGGCTGCCCATTCCCGCTGCTCCATCTCCGCACTTAGTACAGCTGTGTATACGGCTTGTTGGGTAGACCACTCCTCCAGCATGTCCTTGATCTCTGTCTGGCAGGCATACCCATCTGCAGTGTTTGATATTGCCAAGTAATGATTGACACCCAATGGGGAAACTGCCAACAAAACCCCAACAAATCAATACAGGATTTGACCGCGCTTGTAGACATCAGATTGGATGCACTTTCCCCCAAAGTCTTGAATACTTGCCAAAATCTTGGTATATGACAAGAAAATGACATCATTGCACGTCCTCATTGCCCTCCCTTTAATAAAATTGATGATGTTAGAATCATAGGGGTCAGTGTACATCAAAATGGGGCCACTGAGAACCTGATTGGACAAGATTCTGATGACAACAACAACTCCATGCATCCACAAATTCACTGTTCTCTTATTGGTGAAAATGCCATGAAGTCCCACTTGGAGACAGACCTGGACCAGGGGCATCCGCGGATCACGCTCCATGATAGCCATCATGAGAGGGTGGGCTCTTTCACCTTCAGTTGAAGTACAGGCATCAGTCAGGGTCTTCTTGGGAGGGGGGCCACAGTTGGCGTGGGCCTGCAGGGTTGCAGCCACAGTGGACTTTGCAAAACCCATCACGGCCGCAATTTCCCCAAGGGACATAAGCATCCCTTGCTTTTCAATCATTTCAAGAACAATTTCTGGGGTAATTAGCTTTCTTCTGCATCTTGAAGGCTGATTGGCTGGAGGTGGGATGTGTCCATCTTGGAAACTGGACATTGCCATCTGATTGGCTGTTTCTGGATTTTGGCTTCTTTGGGTGACCACTTGGCTCAATTGGCTGGTTCCAGATGCCATTGTTGATACATGAGTTGGGTTAGCAGCTGCCTTAAGTGATGGGCAAACAGGGCCATGCTTAAGAACGCAGGAGAAAGAACACACTCCTGGATGGAGCTTGCAGAGGGGCCTGCTGGTTGGAAATGACCATAGACAGAGGCTTTGCTGTTGGAAGACCCAGCATAGCCCTGCATTATTTTGTTAAGGCCAGGGAACAGCTTGTTGATTTGGTTGATGTTGGAAGAAGACATAATAAATTTTTATTAAAAAAACTTAAACTCAAAAAGAGAAGTGTATAGTTTAATCAATTTTATTGATAAGTATGTTAAGCCAGTGAATATTATGCTTTAAATTTTAGCCGTCCTAAAATGGAATAGGGTGATTTTTGAGAGTGCCTATGATTCCTAAAATAATTATCACAAATCCACTCTAGATCCTTTGGCATCTTTTTTGAAATGCCCATAAATTATATTTATTTTGAATTACCTCAAAAGTGATTTGAAATTTGGTTCTTGGATTTGACAATCCTGCAATTTTGAATTCATTAAGTTTTACATGATGTCTATGATTTGTTTGAAATACAGGAAATCTTAAATCACACATTAGAATCCTACATTTCTGATTCATGCATCCCGCATTTGTTTGTTGTGTTTTGTCTTTAGTTAGTTGAGTTATCTACTCAAGAGATTCAAAATTTGCCAATTTAAATAAGCCAAAAAAGTCATATTAAATGGTTGATTTTATTAAATATTTTAATTTTCACTCAGCTGAGTTGCCCGCAAAAGTGATTCAAAATTTGGACCAAGGATTTGACAATCCCGCATTTTTACGTTCAGGTTCTGAATTTACAGTACTATAGTTTTATTTTTCAATTTTTTGTAGACTGGGTGGTTTTGTTCATAGATTGGGCTACTACTGTGATGCATACTTGGCTCAGGGTTACATACACCAGCTGGTTACATTTTATTTTTAAAATTCATAGCAAACATAGTCAACCCTGGGAACATCTGATACTATTTGATCTGTGATTCTTCATTTGTTGTAGCCTGGATCAAATAATTTTCTTTTGTGGATTTTGTTGCATTATTGGATCCTCGTATCTATTACCACCCAAATCCTTGTTAACAGGGTGTATATACACTAACACTTGGTTTTGGTCTAGGTTGAGTTGATTTCGTTCATCTCAACAACTTTAAAAATTGCTGTATATATATCTAATAATTTGGTTGGGATTTGAAGACATGATGTTCTGCAAGTTTACTTAAACTGATTAGCACTGAAAAGGGTAAAAATATGTTTCACATTTGATATAATTACCTCTAACTTTTAATAATAGCCTAGATTAATATTTAACTAACTTTGCCTAGCCTTCAATAGTAATGTCTGGCATTGCGGACAACTAATGCCCTATTTGAAGCATTTAGGGCTATCTAAAGATTGGTCTTAGGATTATCGAGGTACTGATCAAAGATCGGCCGTACAACTTTAATGGTTAGGATTGTGATTTCATCTGTATACTCTGAACTCTAGTTTGTTGGAGTTATCACAGTTTAATACTCCTACAAAAATAAAGTAATCATGCCTAATTGTGTGGCCTCGTCTGATAAAAGAGAAACCTAACTGCTCAAAGAATAATTTCTTCATACCTGCAAATTATCTAACCTTTCAATAAAGAATTGGCAGACAAAGCCTAATTCAAAATAGCATAAACAGAGCCAAAAAATCATCTGTAACTGTAAACTTATATAGCTTGTTGTGCAAAAGCTATATATTATGTTTTCGTTTGGAGCAGCACTCGAAACAACTATAAGGATACGCTATCCCTTTCATGGACTACAGGCGTAAAAATTATAGACCTAAATTTAATAAATATGTTCTCAATTTTCAGGAGTAGATTCAAAAGCAGGTCTGGGTTTGATGGGAGGTCTATCACTATCTTTAGTAGTTGTTGCTATAGCTGATCCAAGAAGGATTCCCACAACGGTTAAGCCCTGAAAAGCCACGCGATATCGAAGCATTACAACACCCTGTTCGCGAGAACCAGTACGAAAATTCCGATAGGCCGATAAAAAGGCACCAATGGTAAGAACACAGCCTAAAAATCAGCACCTCTCACCTAAGCGTATTACCCAAGGGAACCCAAGGTTGCTCCATCGACTTGCGCTTCAATCTTTGTATTGTAGACTCATAGGCAGATGACATGGTAAACTAAAATACCAGTCTTATTAGACAAGATGATGGTAGCACTGCAAATGATTAAGTTTAGAACTATCACTTGTGATGTCGACTAGGCTTGAAATCGGAATATAGTGCCTAAAAAACCTGCCAATTTTTCTTAATAATTTTGTGTAATGCATAGAATTTAAAGATGGCTTCAATGAAAAAGACTTATTGATTATATGCGACTCAAAAAAGTCTAAAACCAGCAGTGGTATTGCTATCAAACCTCAGAAAAAAGGAAATCAGAGTGCGGATAAAAACTCGATAGTGAAATGCATATTTTAAAGAAACATAAATAGCATAAGAACTACCCACAGAAGAAAAACTAAGCCATAACTTTTCAAGAAGCGCGTTTTACTTTTACTTTTTGTTTTTAAAGAGATCAGCAAAATAAAAAATCATATACACTCTTTTGGAAGAGACCAAACTACCACATGCTTTACATGTGAGAAGATGATTTTAATGAACTTTCTAATTAAAACTTACCGCAATTCAATATAAGCTAATAGCGAGCTACCCAATCTACAACAAAAATTATCTTTGCATTTATCAGAGTTTGTAGCTGGGACGTGGTCAGATCCACTCAAAAGCTCCAAAAAGAATACGTCAGAACATCAATCTCGATCCAGTGTTAAAGCCAATCCTTCGATCAAACTTAGACTTATCAAAGCCAGATGTCGATTAACAAGCCGCAGCTCGATATACCTGCCAAGCTGACCCCAACCCCCAGAAGAGAATTCTTCCTACTAGAGCTGCACAGACTTAATCGTAAATTAGAAAAGTATCTAATATTTTTAAATATAATTTATGCGATGTAAAATAGAGCACCCTATGCAAGCCCATATCCATTAATCGGCTGTAATTTATAATAGTTTAAATATAATGCCTTGTACTTTTAACAATTATAACCCAAGTGATGTAAGCTCATAATGTAAAATCTAAGTTTCAGTATATACAGTATCTTAAAAGTACGCTAGTGTTGTAACCAT
Organism: Entomophthora muscae; assembly: GCA_014839935.2. Classification (NCBI taxonomy): domain Eukaryota; kingdom Fungi; phylum Entomophthoromycota; class Entomophthoromycetes; order Entomophthorales; family Entomophthoraceae; genus Entomophthora; species Entomophthora muscae. The sequence goes on from QTSX02003661.1 coordinate 43,243, forward strand.
GCTTCATTAGCAGAGTTACAAAAAGAGGGAAAAAAAATTAATATTGTAAGCTAGTTAACAAATTTATATTAAGAAAAATTACATATAGTATCTGCTGTAGTATGATGGGGTGTAAGTGTTTTAAGTCAAGTGGTACTGATCCTGGTCATAAATTGGTTGCATACCTTATTTAGTAGTTTTAATTTTTGGGGCAGAAATATATTACATCGATTAATTCTCTGGCAGAGAAAATAGACAAACTAATTTTCCATCATTTGTGATCCATCTATAGGCTTCATCATAAAATTTTAAATCTACATTAACCTACCCTCAAAAGATTAATGTATTTATAAATTATTGACTACACGTTCAAAACAAGCATCTTATAAAATACTCTGTAAAGTGTCCTTAAATCCGAAAAAATAAAGATCCAAATTAATTAATTTGATTAAAATCCCAAGTAAGACATTGTAGATTTAGAATCTGTAGGGAAAAATGTAGGATTGTCAACCCGAGCAACCAGACCTCAAGTTGTTAATACGAGCAACTCAGCTGAGTCAACAATAAAATATTCAATAAAAGATAGGATCCATCATCTCAAGAACACCATATCAAATTTATTTCAAAATGGTGTTGTAACTGTGTTGTTTCAGCAGAGTTACAAGGGGGAATGATAAAAAGCTAGATATATATCTTTATTGGGAGATATAACCTATATAGTTCAAGTGAATCATGAATATCAGGAATATGATTGTGGTGATCACTCAGTTGGATGGTTAGGGGGTGGCTTGATCCTGGTAATGAGTCAAGTACTAAATCAAGACATCCACTGTATGGGATCATCATTTGCTCATGTTGCTGTTTCTGAAAATTTGAGTTGACTTCTACATTTGGCTACGGGTCACTGGGAAGTCAGATTGCGGGTCACAAACCCGCTTAGCTGGAACCTTTCCTGGGGGTTGACCCCATTGTTTTGACACTCCCTGGCTGAGGGTAGGCCTCCTCTGGTGGGAGGTCTGCTGGAAGGTTGTTAGAAGCTCAGGCGCATACTGCACCAGCTGTTGCTCAGTTGCGGGAGGACAGTCTCACACTGTTTCTGACAGGCCTTGTAGGGTTGCAACAGGTCATGATGTAGAACGTTATCCTGCTTAAATTTTCACAGTCCTTGTACTAGGTAAGTGCTGTTGTCATTTACCTGCAACACAATGGCGGGGCCCATTTTCTCAGGCTGTAGTTTACTCTTGTCCGTGTTCATCACCCATACTTTTTCACCAACTTCATTGTAAGGTCTGAAGGCTTGGGGTAAATTATTGTAAACTAAAGCCTTTAAGCCATGAATGTGTCAATTTTATACTTCTGGGAAGTATAATAAACAAAATAAGGGGAAGATTTAAGAAGAGACTGATACTTTATTGAATATGAATATAGGCTTATATATAGTATAATGACAAGACACATGTTGTCCATGTACGTCATGGAGGTCATGGGGCTTATCTGAGTAATGTTCCTCTTGAGTCACAAGGCTTAATCAAGTTGTGTTCCATTTAGGACCTGGATTGAGTGATCCCTGTCATAGATGGTTAACTGATAATGGTGCCACCCGTTTATTGGCTGGACGTTGAACTATTCAGTGAGTTGTTTGGTGATTTACTTGGGGCGTGAATTCCCCGAGAGGGCGTAATCAAAGATGTTGCAACAAATGCTTATATTTGTTAAATATAGAAAAGTGGGTAAGATTTGCAATAATAACTGGACAAAGGCTCCTAAAAGCTTATATGAAGTAAAGTAAGGGCTAAGGCAATTTATTAATCCTAGGAAAACAAAATAAAGGCCAGTCTTAATGACTGCCAATTTAGTTAAAAAGTCAATTTCTAAGTCTGGAAAGTGATCACCACTAGCTGGTGGATTAAAGCTATCCACAATCAAAGTGTGGGCCCCACTATAAAAATTACCTAACTGGTGAAAAATATAATCAAATGGAATCATGGACTAAGATTTAAACTAAGACTAAAAATTGAAGAAGAACACAAGCCACAAAACCTAACAAGTACCTTTTTGGGGTGCAAGTCAAACAATCTCAACTTATTGTTGAGACTGGAAAACCAAGCCTTTTTATTTAGCTTGGGAAAGTGAGGTGCAAATCTGAAATAATGGAGTTAACCTAAGTAGGTTAATGGCATATTGGTAAAGGAATAGGTTTGAGACAACACACATGGCTTGAAGTTAACTCAAAGAAGTTAAACTTGCATAAAGGACACCAGTAGGAGAAATACAGTTACAGTGAGTGTTAGTTGCTGTCAAGCAAGCAAAAATGAAGGAAAAACTAGGTCCAAAGCTTAGAAAACGTAATTGAGTGTATAGTCAAAGATAAGGAGCTTAAAAACCAAATGATTAAATTCTGCGTGTAGGTCCAGGGTTCAAATCTGGTAGCTAAAGGTAAGAAAAGTTTTGAAAAGAATGTTAACCAATGTTTAGGCTATAAATAGGCTTGAGAAGAACCAAATTTGAACCCAAAAGGTGGAAAATGAAGGGAGGAAAGAGGGGAGCCTGATGTGATAAAAATAGAACTGAACTGAGTAATTATGGATAAGTTTGAGAACCAAAATCCAAATAAGTGTGGGTAAAAGAATAGCAGCTACAAGAAAAAAAGGTGAATCCTGACATTCACGCCTTGCTTGGATGGGGACAAACATATTTTGATAGTGTTTCTCTTCCCTTTCCTTTTGTTCACTGTTGGTATGGAGTATTAGGGGTTGGAACAGGATGGTATTTTGTTGGGTATTTCCAGCTTGGGCCCAGTAAGTGCTTGGACAATGTTTGTTTGTATTTCATAGACAAGTTCAAATGGACTCTTTCCAGTGGATCTGTTCACCTGAGTGCAACACACAAGAAGTGCAGTTGCCAGATGTCTATGCCACTCCTCAGGTCTCCCGGTAGTGAACTTGGCAAGGGCTTGTACAAGGCTACCATTTAGCTGCTCCACACGTCTATTGGCCTTAGGATAGTAAGGCATTGTCAATGTGTGCTTGACCCCATTCTTGGTGAGCTATATTTTGGTATCTTCAGAGGTCAATTCTTTCCCTCCATCAGTTATCAGGAGTTCTGGCTTTCCAAACTTGCTGATTATCTCTTTGCCAATAAATTGTTGTACCTCATTGCCAGTGTGTGCCTTTACTGCTTGGGCTACTGGCCATCTTGTAGCAAAGTCAATGGCGGTGATGAAGTATTTCTTGTCATTGTGTTTTCCTGGCATGGGGCCAACAATGTCAAGAGCCCATACTTTGAAAGGTAGTTGTGTGCGGATGGGAAGTACTGACTTTGGAGGGGTTTTGCTTTTGGCAAATTTCTTGCATACCTCACATTGGTCTAGAACTTCTTGAACATTGCAATATAAGGTTGGCCACCAGGCCTTATGCTTAAGGAACTCATAAAGGTTTTGACTCTTGGTGTGTCTGAGGTCTCTGTGATATTGTAGAATGGTGTATACTCACTGGTGCATGGGAATATAAGGGATGGTAGTACTGTTGGACATTTTTCTGTGCAGGGTCCCTTACACGTCAGCAAATAGGTGTTTGTTTTTGATGACTGTTTCCTTTGTTATGTTAATTGTGCCAGGGGGGAACCTTTGTCCTTTGTTTATAGTACTAAGAGAGGCCAGTTTGGGCTGAGCCCATTTTCTCCTCTTGAAGCACGGACATACAGGCAGGACAGGGCGTCTGCCATGGCAAGCTCTGGTCCAGGTTTGTATTGAATGATAATGTTGAATTGTTCTAGGAACACCATCCAGCAGGCTTGACATCTGAATAAATTGGCCTGGGTCTTGAAATAAATGAGGGACTTATGGTTGGTCAGAGCAGTAAATTCTTCCTGGAGCTCCAGGTAACAGCACCACTTTACAAGGCAATGGACAATGGCCAGCAGCTCCTTATCATAGATATGGTAGAATCACTCACCATCTGTCGGCTTGCGCAATTTTTAGGCCACTGGTAGGAAATTGCCTGTGTCCATTTTTATGTGTAGTACACCTCCAAGGGAGGCGTCAGTCTCCATCTGGTAGCTGGCATTCCTTCCTAGGTATTGCAGTATGGGGACATATGTCAATTTATCTTTCAAGTGACAGAAACAAAGGTCTTGCTGGGGAGTCCATACAAACTTTAACTTGGTGCACATGATGACAGATAGTGGTTAATAAGGTCATTGCAGTCCAGAATGAAAAATCAAACATAGGCTATCATTACAAAGAAGATACAAAGTTCACCCTTGTCTTTGGGCGGCGGCATCTTGCATATAGCTTGGATCTTATGGGCATCTGGTTTGATGCCCTCCTTTGACACCATGTGCCCCAGAAAGGGGAGCTATTTGCAGTAAAATTGACATTTAGATGGCTTTGTGAGGAGCTTTTGTTGTGCTAAGGCTGTAAATATTGCTTCTAAGTCCTTGTAGTGTTGTTTCACAGAGAGACTGTAAACAATGCTATTGTCCAAATACACTAGAAAGTTCTTGCCGATATGGGGTTTGAATACCTTATTCATGAAGGTTAAAAAGGTTAAAAGTGTGTTTGTCATTCTAAAATTAAGCACATCACACTTGTATGAGCCATACTTGGTTTGGAAGGCAGTCTTGGGAATGTCTACTTATTTGATACAAAATTGGTTGTATCTGGAAGTTATATCAATTTTCAAAAAGACAGTTGCCCCGCCCAGGGCGTCAAAAAGATCATTGATAAGTGGAAGAAGGGATTGGTTCTTACTGGTGACCTTGTTTCTTGTTCAGTAGTTGGTAAATATCCTGAGGGATCTGTCTTTAATTTCCACAAATAACACCATGGCTCCAAAGGGTGATTAAGAAGGTTAAATTAACCCCTTCTTCAAGGCCTCCTTAAGCTAAGCATAGTGTGTTATCCTTGTTAGAGGTGAGTTGGTATATAGTTCATGCCCTGGGTAATTCTCCCTTGAGTTGTATTGAGTGCTGTATGTGTTTCTCAGGAGATAGCCCTGACAGTGCCTCCTCAAAAATCTCTGGGTGTTGTACTACAATTTTCCTATCTTGGGAGGAAGCAGTGTCTTAATGGTCCTTGAAGTGTATGACTTTATACTGGCAGGAGTCCCAATCAATTGCTTTGAGGTTATATTTTCCCTTTGAGTCTCTGTAATGTGTACAAATACATGGTCCCAAAGAAGTTAGTCCACAGAGTCAGGGTAGATCTGGTGGTTAACCCATTAACATGTGATGGTTAATACAGAGGTGTCCTAATCCATGTGGGGGTTATTATTTTGCAGCCAGTCCAGGCCAAGTACTACGTCAACTCTGGGAAAGTCAATGACAGGTCCTTGGATGGTGGAGTGGAGGTTCTCCAGTATAATGGAAAAGGGGCAGCTTCCTGGGTCACAGCAATGTGATGTTCATCAGCTAAAACCATGTTCTTAATCTGCAAAGGATTAGTGGCTAACCTGAACTTGTCCACAAAAATTCTGTTAACAAGGGTACAGTCTGCGCCTGAGTCCAAGAGAGCTGACCCTGTGTAACTTTGAAAATGAAAAGGGTAGGACATCAGTTTATTGGGATGCCTGGCAATGGTTTAAAGTAATGGATCTTCTGAGAGGACTTGGATTATAGGACACTGATCCACGTCCCCTGGGTAGTACTCATCATTTGGTGAGGCAGTGTTGCAACCAAGTTCCCAGACTTGCCTTCTAATGTATCTTACAATATACAGGGGGTGCTTGATGAGTTGCCCCTTTATGTGTCTAACAACATGAACCAATCTGATGGCAATGTCAAACTGTGGGTACTTTCTCCTAATTAGGAGCGTTATCAATTTGACCTGCTGATCCCACACAAGTTATTCCTTGGCTTTGAACCTTACATGGAACATGCCACCACCTTGTGGCCTTCCCCATATAGTATATTAATTACAGTATTCTATAATAAACAATAACTTATTATTATTATTTATGTCCTTTTTATTGGACTTTTGTCTTCCCTAATTCAAATACTGAATCCTCATTGGTTTAGTTGCAACAGTGGTAGCAGCGGTAGGTTCACAACCTACCTAAAGAGAAAATCCCTCTCAAGAAAGGACAGAGTACAGGCCATATGACTACTCCCCATCAAGAAACTTTCCTGTCAATAACTGAGGGGGACATCCCTGCAGGGTATGTCATTTATCAAGACCAACTGGTACTCACAAGTGTGTACAACTGACTTCACTTTGGGAAGCGCAACACTAGTGTCACCCTTCCCCAGTCAGATCTGTCACAACACATGCTCAACCTCCAGTTGGAATCCTTTGCGGGTGGTGTGGAAGGGGCTGAAATTGTCAGTTGACTCCACTCCACTGAAACCCGCCTCTGTTTATGCCAGGTACCTGAGCTCATGTGGGTTGCCACTGCTTCAGGCTGTCTTATGGGGCCTGCTGCAGTTTGCTTCATTAACTGGGCCAGCCAAGAAATAGAAATTACCTGGGCGTCATTCAGGGATGCTGCAAAGTCCCGCTACAGTGAAACCTTCTCACCCATTGTAGTGGGGACTTTCATCCTGGCTATCAAATAGACTGGGTCTGTTCCTGAGTACCTTGCCACCTGGCAGCTTGCTTTTGCTGCTGCCCCAGAAGCCGTGACTGACAGGAATACCATACTCCTTAACTTGATAGGTAATGGGCTTAAGCCCAATATCTGCAAGTGAGTTCCCGTAGGTTGATGCACCTCCATTAATGACTGCTACAAGGCCAATGTGGAGGCTAATAATCAGGCTTCAATGGGTTTCTGCTGCTCCAACAATGCTCCACCTCAACCTTGCCCCACACCTGGCAATGGCTACAACCAAGTAGGCCGCCACCAGCCACACCCACAAGACAACAGGGCTAAGCGCCCCCGTAAGGGGGAACCCCAACTAGCACAAATTGAGGACCAGGGAAAAGCCTGGGGGTTGTAGCTACAAGAGGTTCTAAAACCTCACTTGACCCTCACTTTCAATCTCTCCTAGCATAGAATCCCTGTGACTACAACCTTCAAAAAGTTAAAACCCTCAACATCTTCCAGGTTCATAGCAACAGCCCCATAATTCAAGCCAGTCACTCTCCAAATAAAGTAACTTGCTTGGCCTATCCCTTTTGTTTCTGTGGGAACACCCACAAACTACTGGTAGATACTGGGGCCAATCACACCATGATTGACCAGGCGTTTGCAGACTCCCAGCAACTAGACCAAGTGCCAAGCAGATTCAAGGCAGTACAAGTGGCTGACTCCCAAAGAGTGACAATTACCCATGAGACAGTACCCTTCTCTGTAAGAATGGGGAACATCCAGGTTAAGCTCTCTGGGCCAATCATGGCAGGCTCAGTCATAATATCATTGCTGGCCTCAACTGGCTTTGTCACAATCAACCCTACATTGACTGGGACACACCTGTAATCACCCGCAATAGAAATGGGGTGGGTTTTCAGATATATCCTGTCAAAATGAGCAAGTTGCTTCACAATACTGTGTTCATCAGAGTAACAGAAACAGGCCCCTATGAGCTCAAGGGGGGAAACTTGACTTCAATCAATGCTCAGAAAATTTATCTGTGCAGAACCACCTACAGCCCTCCCCTTGACTACTTCATCTCTACCAGCACGTTCCTCTCTCCATGAGGAGTATAAAGATGTTTTCAGTGAAACACTAGACCAACTACTGTCATGCCCTGCCCCAAAGGGCAGGCTCTTTAAATTATCATATTTGATGTTTAATTTTAATTTTAATATTTCAGTATTTGTAATATTTGGAATTTTGAATTAGAAGTTAATATTTAAGTATTTTAAGTTAATTACCTTGTTTTTCTTTTTGATTTGCGTTTGAATTGACGCAGTTGTCATCCACTGTCTTCCCAGCTATTAAAATGGCTTATATTTCTCTAATTTAAGTTATATTAATCCTACTTTTTTGCTTACCTTTCAAAACTCCTTTTTCACGTTGTTGCCGCTCTACCCAGCCTATTCTGCCTATCAAACTTGAACTGGTCTTTTGTTTTCTCCTTTTTTTGTACCTGATTGTCTCCAACTTCCCCAGTTGCTCCTCATCTTGGCTGCTTCCTCCTGTTGATCATGCTTCAACTGAAAAGGCTTTCTCTTCTATAAATAAAGAGCTTTTGAAAAGTAGGCTTTAAGCCAAAATTCTAAGTGATTTCTTCCCCTTCAACTTTTACAATTTTAAACTACAAATTTGGAATTTTTAGAATTTTGTTTTTTTAAATTAATTTTTTTAGTTTAGTTTTTTCCTTAAATCCAAATGGAACTTGTAAAACAACAAGCCTTAGGCTTGTTGTATCCATTTTTTCCCTTAAGGAATCTTTCAATAGTTATATGTATCAATTTACAGATGTAGAATATCCTAATATTGATATTCCTTTAGTTACAAACTGTTCACTATTGAACACCCTTTTCTATCTTCTTTGCTTAGGGTTTTTAAACTCTATTACTCCATTTGTGACGCAATATAGGTTTTTAGAGGGGTTCTGTAAGATCATCTTACAGACAGTACCTACATTCTTATATTTTTTTAAATTTGAATCACAATGCTTTGCACGCTTTAGTTTATAACCTTGCACCATTATGGGCAAGACCTTACAACTACCCCCTCACCAAGAGATGCAGCATGCTGTACAACTACAAGGGTCACTCCCCAAGGAACATCTCCTCTATCACTTGACATCAAAAGAAGATGAAACCCTCTGCCAGCACCTTGTAGACGCACTTGATAAGGGCTTTATCCTCCCCTTGCTTTTGCCATACGGGGCTGCTATCTTCTTTGTAGCCATGAAGGACGGGTCCCTTTGCTTTGTCACAGATTACTGTGTCTTAAACAAGGTGACCATTAAGAACAAATACCCCCTGTCATTGATTGACAGTCTGTTTGATACACTTGCAGGTGTGAAGGTCTTTAGCAAGATTGATCTCACCACAGGGTACAACTAGGTCTGTATTGCGCCAGGGGATGAGGCAAAAACTGCCTTCTGCACACGCTACAGGTTGTTCAAGTGCTGGGTTATGAACTTTGGAATGTCCAACACTCCTTCCACCTTTGCCATGTTAATGAAAAAAACATGTGAGGAATTGATTGGAAAGTGTATTGTTGTGTACCTTGACAATATTATTGTCTTCAGTCAAGATCAAACCACGTACCTCCAATGCCTCTGTGCTGTCCTTGACACCCTTTGGAAACACCAGTTAAAGGCTAAGCCTTCCAAATGTGAATTCCTCAAGTCAGAGCTCTTGTTCCTTGGGCACACCATCTCTGCCCAAGGGATAAAGCCTGACCTCTTCAAAATCAAGGCAATCACAAGCATGCCCCCTCTCACCAATGTGTGCCAGGTGCATAACTTCTTGGGCATGATTGCCTACATGCTTAAGTTTATCCCCAATTGTGGAGAACTTATTGCACCTCTCACTGAGCTCCTGAACACTAAATAGTGCTTCCATTGGACTCCTTCCAGTGATCAATCCTTTGAGAGTTGAACCAAGACTTAAACTGCACCTGTATTGCTGTTACCCAATCAGAACCACCAATACAAACTCAAGGCTGATGCCTCTGATAGGGCCATAGGGAGTGTGTTACAGGTAGAAACTGACAAGGGCGTTTTCCTCCCTGTGGCATATGAATACAGGAAGATCACTGACTCAGAACAATGTTACCCAATCCATGATAAGTAATTAGCGGCAATTGTGCACTGCTTTGAGAAGTGGCGCTGTTACTTGGAAGGGGCCACCTTTCCACCCTGGGTCCTGATGGATCACAAGTTGCTCCAGTATTTCAATATGCAGTCCCACTTGGCGCGCTGCCAGAAAGGCCAGGTCAAGCGCCTATCCCCCTATCAGTTGTACATTAAATACAAGCCTGGGAAGGAGCTTGTCACAGCAGAAGCCCTCTCAAGGCTCTACATGGCGTCCATCACTGGGGATAGCAGCTTAGACCCAGATTGGCCAATGTTTACCTCTGGCCTGAAGCAACCTGCTACAAGGGCCTTAATTTGGTAACCATCTCCAAGCTGAAGAACAATGAAAGTCAGTTCACCACTGATGCAGGCAATGTCTGCCGCCGCACGGAGATAGGAGAGAAGATACCCTATATTCCCACCACACAACAAGGCAGCACTATACTACACTACCACTGCACCTTGGGTCATATCAGAGGACAGAACTTCTTTGAAATCATGAAACGTAAGGTTTGGTGGCCGCGTATGTGCCAAGACATCTTGGATCTCCTTGAGACATGTATGTTGTGTGAAAAGAACACGTCCAAGCCCACACCCCTAAGTCTGTCTTGCCCATTAAGGCCATGGAACCTTTTGAACAGTGGGCCCTTAACATTGTTGGACCCCTCCCTAAGGACATACTTGGGAAGAAGTACATCATCACATCCATTGACTACTTCAACTGTTGGCCAGTAGTGTGGGCAATCACTAACCACACCACATCATTATCACTTGCTTCATTGACAAGGAAATTATGGCCCGTTTTGGACAACCCAAAAACCCATTACAGATGTGGGTCCCAATCTTGTTGGGCACGTCATGAAGGTGTACTGCACCAAGAATGCCTTACAACAAATAGTCGTGACTCCATACCATCTGCAAGCCAATGGTCGCTAAAAAAACTGAATGGCTCACTGGTTCAACTGATTTCCAATCTCTCACAGGAACACCCTAATACTGCGTGGACTGAACATCTGCCCACCACCCTGCTCATCTTACAGGCAAAAGTCAAAAGGGGCACCGGGTTTAGCCCCAGCACCCTGGCCTTTGGGACACCTGATGGTTTGGCAGGAGTGGAACAAGGGAAATTTCAATCCATGGTTCCCGCAAAGCCCCCCTTGTTGCCTACCCCTTCTCTGAGCCAGTGGCGTGCCAAGGCACAAGACATTGAACACAAGCAAATTAAGGGGAGGACAAGACACCTCAAGGCCAGATATGCCGTAGGTGACCCCGTCTACGCCCTCAACCCCAATTCAGCTAAGTTAGAACCCAACCACTAAGGGCCCTTTAAGATAGCCGCAGTCTACAACAACCACACCTATCAGCTCAAAGACGCCCAAAGAAACACCAAAAGGCTTCACCACAATTGCTTGCTCCCCTGCCGCACCATCCCCACATAAAAGTTGTTTGTGTGGACCTTCCCAGATCCCCCGCAAGCTCCAATCCTGGTGTCTGACCATGAGCAGGGGACAAGGGGGTGTAACAACCAAGTTCCCAGACTTGCCTGCCAATGTATCTTACAATACACAGGGGGCGCTCAATGAGTTTCCCCTTGATGTGTCTAACAACATGAACCAATCTGATGGCAATGCTGAACTGTGTGTGCTTTCTCCTAATTAGGAGCATTATTCATTTGAACTACTGATACTGCATGAGTTATTCCTTGGCTTCAAACCTTACATGGAACATGCCACCATGCCACCCCCTTGTGGCCCAGTGGCCTTCCCCATATAGTATATTAAGAACAGTATTCTATAATAAACAATACATTATTCTTATTATTTCTGTCCTTTCTATTGGACTGTTGTCTTCCCCAATTCAAATACTGAATCCTAATTGGTTCAGTTGCAACAGCAGAAGGTTGGCAGAGAGAGCTTAGCTCACTTAATGCTCTCCCTGGAATTTTCCCTCATCCTGGTTATCCTGGGTGCTGGTAACCCTGAAGTGAGTGCAATCAGACTAGCCATTGTTCTTGTTGCTATGCCACTGGAGCCCAAAGATATGTTGTTTGTGTTGTTAAAATTGTTAGGCAGAGGGCAGTCTAAGCGTCCTGAGGAGTGGGAGTCTTTAGATCTCTCCCTTTTCCTGGTTTGAGCCTTGTGTAGTGCATTAGACATCTTTTCTGCTTTCTCTGCCTCACAGTACAAGCTCTGCAGATTAGTTACTTGGTCCAGGTTCACATGTCTCATTAAATACATCTTGAAGGCATCATAGTACATGAGGTGTGTGGCTGGGTTGTCAAACACCATATCTGAGGGAGATTGTAGATGGATCTCCTTGTAGGCTCAAGTAAGCTCCTTTACTGTACCAGTCTGTGTTAAGTTCTTTACTTGGTGGATTATCATGAGGCCTGTGTCTTTCATCACAAATCTTACCAGGAATTCTTGTTTTAAGGTGTCCCAGTTCTTCTTGGCATTGTCTTTGTGCCACTTGTTGCACCAGGTGCCTAAGTTGTGGGTAAACCAAATAGATATCTCTGCAATCCAAAAGTGTGTGGGCCATTCCATTTACGTCAGTTTACTTTGAGCGGACTGGATCCATGCAGTGGTGTTGTCATTGTTTGCTCCTGCAAAGGATTCCAGAGTGGCACTGTGCAGGCGCTGGGCTAGTGGGTAGGCATGATGCTTTTTTCAAAAACTTGGGTTGTGGCAATAAGAGTTTGAAAAAAACCTAATCTGATAAGGCATTGAAGGTGGGACCAGTATCACCATGTTATGGTACAGTACTTACCCCTCAGGTATCTCAGTCTCTGACATGTAGGGTGTCCAATACACAGGGAGCCTGCGCATAACTATTCCATATATTTGTTGAATGCAACAGGTAAAGGCAACAGGAGTAATTTGAAAAGAAATGTAGTATGGGGAACCTACCTATACTACCAATGTTGTAACTGTGCTGTTTTAGCAGAGTTACACGGGAAAAATGATTAGAAGCTAGATATTTTTATTGGAAGATATAAATTATATTTTTCAAGTGAATTATGGATATCAGGAACAGAATTGTGGTGATTACTCAGCAGGATAATTAGGGGATAGGCTTGATACTGGTAATGAGTCAAGCGCTAAATCAAGACATCCATTGTATAGGATCATGATTTGCTCATGATGTTGTTTCTGAAATTTGAGTTGACTTCCACATTTGGCTACAGGTCACTGGGAAGTTGGATTGTGGGTCATGAACCCGCTTATTTGGAACCTTTCCATGGATTCAACCCTGTTGTTTTGACAATGGTGCTTTTTGCGTTAGGACTATTGAGCCACAAAAAATAGAATAAACAATAAAATAGTTAAAATTCCCCTATAACTTTATAATCCAGCATCTCAAAAACACAGCATCTTGATTTTGTCACTTCAATTCAAATTAATTAACCCTTATTTTTCTAACTTTATTTACATATTAAATTCCTTAGTGTGGGGTGTATTGACACCATCTCAAATCTACATCATCTTGACTTACGCCATTTACCAAGTACTAAAATAAGCTTATACTAGCACCAAATCAAAGCCTTTTTGTCAGGGAACCAACCATTGATGGGCGGCCCATTGTAATCTGGGGTCAGAAGGCAGCACTCATCACAGGATTAGTGCTAGCTTGAAGAGGTACATCATATATCTACCAACCCAGGACCAGAGGCCAACAGCCATAATTATGGTGTCCATCATCCCCAAGAGGGTGATATACACTATTCTAAATAGCTTGTTGAGGTTATCCAGGGGGAGTTCAGGGGCAGACATGAGGCAGACATGGGCATCAGTTTGGGAGTGAGAGGGGGATTTTTACAAGTGACTTTCACCTGTTATTAATTCACAAGATAGAATGTCATTCCCAGGGTTTGAACCCCAACCCCCTGCGGGCCGCCAGCCCACGTTTTTTGGGCTCAAACCAGGTGAAGATTTGACTTTGGACAAACCTCTGAACCCATTAATGAGGCGTAAATTATATGCAAATTATGCCTGTTAATGGACTAATCTGGTCTAACCAATAAGAGCACTCACATGAGCAATATTCCCACAACCAGCCAGCCCCTGCTAATAGAGCATTATATGAATTACCCCCAAAAACAAGGCCTTCCAGATGAAGACAAACCCTCTGTTATAGTGAAATGGTATGTGGCATGATTTAAGGAAATACAATGAGGATATAATAAACAGATTGTAAGTTGCTTGACAAGCAGGAGACCAAATTGGGAGGACAGTTTCAACATCTTGGATCCAATGGTAGTATAGCAGAAGATGGAGATCAAAATTGTCAACAAGCAAATGACTTGCAAAGGTAAATTAGAGAAAGAATCTGAAGGCATTGGCATGTAAAGGGCAGGCCAGGCCGCAGCCATGGAGTCAACAGTAACCTTGACTGCCACAAAGGCTAATCTTTTGAGGACAGGGTCAAATAGCCCCAGATACACCATCATTTTGGGATAAACTTTCTTTTATTTTGAGGGAAATTAAGCTATCTAGAAACAAGTTTCTAGAGGGGAAATGGTGAAGTCTTAAGGGAGTTCAGGATGGGGCAGGAGGGGATTCCATGGCATCTGATTGGCTGGCAAGAATATTTTCAACAGTTATAGGTCCTGCATTGGAATTTGAGTTGATGACGTCATAATTCAAAAAAATTCTGGCAATCAGCAGGTCAAGCGCTGCAATCCCCAAATAGTGTATAACACATAATTTTCTTGTCATAATTATTCAGGGGAAAATAAGGCAGGTCCAGATTTTCCTGGGCTATTTGGACAACCCCAGCTTTGACCCATTTTTGTCTATGACATCATTCAAGTCATCTATTTCTTTCAAGGGTTTGGCTGCAGTTCTTTGCTGGTTTCTGGTTTTACAAGGGCGCACTATCCCTTCCATTTTATTTTCTACTGTAACATCTTCTGCCTTAGAGAGGGAATCCAAGATTCTCTGCCCAAGCCCAGCCAATGACAAGCCAAAAATTTCTGATGTCACAAAAGATTTCCAAACCTTGGGAAATGCTACCACCCAGCTTGTCAGGATACCATATCCCAGTTGGGGTTCTTCTAGCCTCAGCTACCAAGTTACCTTGTTAGGAGGAGGGAAGAGCCCACCATAGGAGGGGTGCTAACTTGATGAGATAAGATGGTGAGCGGCCTACCAAAGCCCATGGCCCAGTGAAGGGTACTATGGTGTCAACTAGTCCAGCTACAGCAATGTAGGCTATGTCTGCATATTGATTGGCAGCAGGAGGTGAGGGTCCAGGACTGGGAGGCAGACAGTCAGGTTTAGGTGTTGGGGGTGCTTCCTTATTTATCTGATAGGCAGGGAGATAGTTATACTTCACACAGGTTATGGCAGCTGGGTATTTTTACCAAGCTCCTTTGTGATAATTTTTTATGAGAGTTCTCTGTTGGGCCAGGCAATCAAAGAAGAGGATGTTATCCCATTCAAATTCTGTGTATTCTGGCTTGAGGAGGTAGTCAGAGAAACAAAGCAGGCCAAAGAGAGCTCCTGGAGGACAATAAAATGCAGGGTGGGTTTCTGGAACTTTCTCAGGAACAAGGGCCATCAGGCAGGAGATTTTTGTTAGAGCAGTAGTAAAGTGGAAAACAACCAAGACTAAATAGGGAATAAAATGATAGAATCAAGGTCCCATAATCTAGTTTTTTAGTATGATAATACCATTTTAATAAGAGTTCTTGGAGCTTAAATATCTTTCAGAATGCTAAGTTCTGATTAAAACATCACCTGATGGCTTATTTGCTCAGTTTATTTTGACCTGAGAGGTCTGGGCCCATCCTGGATCTTCTGGCCTGTCATTTCCTCTGTTGAAATGACCTCCTTCTGAAAGTCCACTGATGGTGCATTCATAGCTTCATCATCACCACTAGTGCTCCTGTCATCACAGAACATTGTACTTTAAGAGTCCACAGTCTGGGTCATCTTCAGTCCAATGAGTTATGCATATTCTGGAGTCACTTCCTGGTCACTGGCTGGCTGGAGATCATATGGCAAGGCAGCCCAAACTTCTAGCCAATCATCTGAATCAAATTCTAATTTTGGCCCTTTGTGCTGAGCAGCAAACCCCTTTTTAGATGGACCATCAGCTATGACAGGAGTGACAACATGTTGATTCAGCGCTTCCAGAAATCTAGATTGGTCTGGATTAATCACCAACCTATGACGCTCTTCCACGCTCTCTGAAAATTTGTGGCCAGGAAGGCCTGCAAATTCCCCTGATTAGCCAGATTCAAATTGCTGCCTTTTTTAGCTTGCTCATTGGCTAGCTTTAAAAAACACAGGTGGCCAGACTGAGGGTCCACAAGATCCACTAATCACCAGAAAAAGGTTCCAATTTCAAATCCTCCAGTTGTGGTTCCTTATTTCTTTTAGAAGAAATGTCATTCATGACACAGCCCAAAGGATTTTTGAAAGTTTTGTCATGGTAGATGGCTATTCTTATACTCTGGGGCTGCCAGAAAGTTGCCCATTGCCATTTTTTCAATAAAGAGTTATGAACCTCTGGTTCTCTCAAGTCATCAAATACCTAATCCTAACACTTTTCATTTACAGATCAATTTATCTGGCTCTGCCTCTCCTACCAGTCAGCCCCAAGAAACTGCAGCCAAGCCAACCAAGTAATACTGTTCCCCAGTGTCAAAACAGCAGGGTTGAACTGCCAACAAGGTTCCAACTAAGCGGGCTTGTAAGGCGTAATCTGAATTCCCGGTGACCTGAAGCCAAACAAGGAAGTTGACTTGGATTTCCATAATTAGCAACATGAACAAATGATGATCCCATACAATGGATGACTCAATTTAGCGCTTGACTCATTACAAGGATCAAACCACCCCCTTCACCATCCAACCAAGTGATCAACACAATCATGTTCCTATTATAATGATTCAGTGCAACTATATAATTCCTATCTCCAAATAAAGATAATTATCTAGTCAACAAATATTTCCCCTTGTAACTCTGCTTAAACAGCACAGTTACAACATTGGTAGCAGAAGTAGGACCTCCATCCTACATTTTGCTTCAAAATTCTGCCTGTTGCCTGTAATTGCTGCAGTTAAAAAATACTTGATAGTATCATGTCTGGCCTCCCACTGGACTGGGCACTGTACACACTGGGAACCAAAATACCAGAAGGATTTGTACTGTACCAGAACATGGTAATACTTGTATCCGCCTTCAACACTCTATCAGCACAAGGGTTCTTCCAAGCCCCTACCACCACACCTCAAGTGACAGACAAAAGTGTCATTCCAGCCCATGTAGCCCAACAACTCTGTAGTGCTGCCTTGGAATCATTTGCTGGAGCCAATGACAACAACACCATGGTGTGGATACAATCTGCCCAGAACAAGTTGGCACAGATGGAATACCCACAACACTTATGGATTGCAGAGATATACATCCATCTTACACACAACACAGATACCTGGTGCAACAAGTGGCATGAGGACCACACTGAGAAAGATTAGGACACCTTTAAGCATGACTTCTTGGCTAGATTTTTGAAGAAGAATCTGCCCTCATGATCATACACCAAGTAAAGAACCCAACCCAGTGATAAGGAGCGCCTTTTAGGAAAGCTTCAAATATGGAATTAAGAAAGAAGAGAAGTATATTTTATTGGATAATAATTTAGACTTATATAGAATTGACTGTGGCGGGGATTTAGTTGTATTGAACCTAGGGGTTGGTCATGTGCAAGATGGGTTCAAGCCACTGGATACTTGAACAGTCACATGATATTTCTTGGTTACTATTCTCAGTATGTCAAACAGTATATTGGAAGGGGACCAAATTGGGCAATGGCTGAATGTTGAGTAGGTTGGCAGTAGCCACAATACTTGTACATCCAGACCCTCAACACCCCCCTTAAGGGGTTACTCTGGTGCATCAGGAGGGGGCTTTGTTTTCACAACTGCTGCCTGATGCTCCTAGAGCTGTTTACTAGTTGGAACCAGTCTGGTTGAGTGCTCTCCTTTACTGAGGCAGAGACAGGTTCTGTGGTATTTCTTGATAATTGGGGTTTTGGCACCTTGGAATTTTACTAGGCAGGTGTTGTATTCTGGTCCGTATTTGATGACTCTTCCTGGTTCCTGGTGTACTGAGTCTAGTTTCTTTCTGTTGCCAGCTAGAATCTAGATGGGGGAGTTGATGGGAAGTGGTTCCTCTGTGGAGGTTATCCTTTGTGTTTTGAGCCTCTTTATTTCTACTATTTTGGCTTTGAGGCGGATGTGTTGTAGATTTGATGCTTGTTCTACTGTGGGGGGTTTCCCCTGGGGGATCTTTATGTATGGCTGTTTGTTGTGGGTGATTATTTCTGGTTTGTACCCGTAGGTTAGCTCAAACAGTGAATAGCCTGTCCCTTGGTTGGTGCGGACTCAGGATACTAATAATGTTGTTTCCTGTATAGTGGCCATGTGTTTTTGGCTTTGCCACCCATTATTTTCTCTAGGGTCCTGATAAGGCTGCTGTTGAGGCGTTCCACTCTGCAATTGACCTGTGGCCTGTATGGAGAGGTTGTGGAGTGTTTAATGTTTTTGGATTTTTAAGTTGTCATTTACTATGTGACCTGATAACTCTGTTGCTCCATTAGTTATGATGTAGTCTGGAGTGCCGTAGTTGACTGTGATTGCTTTGTTAATGAAACAGTTGATGGGAGCTGCTTTATGATCCTTTGTTGCCCAGAAGATGGGCCAGCATATGGCAAAGTTAATAGCTATAATTAAGAAACATTGGTTTGTTTTTGTTTCTGGGAAGGGGCCCACTACGTCCAGTCCTCAAACCTTGAATGGTTCAGGGTCTGGTACTGGGTTGACTGTTGGCTGAGGAGCCTTTGTACTGGTGTATTTCTTGCATACTGTGCACTTTTTCAGAACATCAACTATATCCTGTTTGAGGTTGGGCCACAATGATATCTCTTTTAGTGTGAGGTATAGGTTGTTAGCCTTTGTATGGCCTAGTAGGTGGTGATGTCTTAATATGGTGTCAACTCTTTGTGCAAGTAGGATGTACAGAACATGTTTGTCATTAATAATTTGTTATACAGTGCCATTTGATACATGGAAATACTTTTTGTTTCTTACATATGTATTGTGGGTCAGTTGATGTGTTGAGGGGTCTTTCCCTTTGGTTTTATACTCAGTGTTGTACAGGTTTGGTCAATCAGAGTCTAGGTGGTCTGGGTGATCCTCTCTAGGCTGGCATAGTCTAGAGAGAGCATCAGCTGTGACCAGCTCTGCCACCTTTTTGTATTAGATGTCCAGGTTAAGCTGTTCCAGCAAGGACATCCATTTGGCTTGTTGCCGTGCGAGTGCGTTCTGAGTTTTGAAATAGATTAAGGATTTATGATCAGTTAGTACTCAGACGTTTAAATGTCTTCCAGATAACATCTCAATTTCTTGCATGTGTGGTATATTGCTAGCAATTCCTTATCATGTATTGGGTATCTTTGCTCAGTATTAGTTAGTTTTCTGCTTTTGTAACATACTGGCAGGAAGTCTTTCTGCCCTGGCTGGCAGATGCGCAGGACTGCGCCAATGTCGGTGTTACTGGCATCTGACTTGAGCTTGTAGCATCCATTATTATTAGGGTATTGCAAGATTGGTGCTTTGATCAAAGCTTGTTTTAATAATTGGAAATTCTTGTCACATTCTGGAGTCCAGATGAATTTCTTTTTGGCATTACCCTTGGTTAAGTCACTGATTGGGTTGGTTAGTTTCCCACAGTCTTTGATGTATTTCCTTAGGTAAACTACTATACCAAGAAAGCATCTAACTTGTTTAACCAAGGTGGGGTGTTGCATGTTATTTATGGCTTTAATTTTGTCTGGATCTGCTTTGATGCCACCATCAGAGACAATGTGGCCCAAGAACAGGAGTTTCTTTTCCATAAATTGACACTTACTTGGTTTTGTATAAAGTTTGTGCTTTGCAAGTTGATTGAGTGTCTTGTGGACATGCATGAGATATTCCTCTTTTGTTTTTGAGAATATGATGATATTGTCAAGGTAGCATAATGTATTTGAGAGACCGTTTAGTGCTTGGTTCATCATGGTGACAAATTTTGCGGGAGCGTTGGTTATCCCAAAGTTCATTACTCTACATTTGAAGTATCCAAAGTGCGTACAGAACACAGTTTTTGGTTTGTCCTTTTCCTTTACTTCAGCTTGGTTGTAACCTGAGGTGAGGTCAATTTTGGAGAAAAATTTGGCTCCTGAGAGTCTTGCAAACAGATCCTTTATAAGTGGGAGAGGGTATTTATTCTTTACTGATCTTGCATTTAGTGCTCTGTAGTCAGTTACTAGGCGCAGAGTGCCTTCCTTTTTCTTTACAAAGAACACTGCTGCCCCCCATGGGGATTCAGACAGGCAGATGAATCCTTTTGCTAGATTTTCCTCATTATGGGGTTTGAGGGTTTGGGTCTCCATGGGGGAGATTCTGTAGAGGGGTGCAAGTTTAGGCATGGCTTTACATAAGTTGATGCCATGTTTGACCTCCTGTTTGGGGGTAGCTCTGTGAGTTCTTCTTTGAATACATGGGCGTATTCATTTAGGAGTGCCACAAGTTCTGGGCATTGGATCTTAGTGTTGCATGTTATTGAATTAAGTGTTCCCTATTATGTGGAGGATAATATCTTTGGTTAGAAGTTCTGAGTTGTCTTGGTTTATGACCTGGACAAATACTGTGTCTCTTAGAATGAGGTCATTGGGTTCTTTTAGGATATTAAAATTGACTCTGTTGCGTTTGATGGTCATGGTTTTTGTTTTTCAACATATGCTGGGGTTCACTTGGGTGAACCAGTCCATGCCTGCTACAATTTTGTAGTTTATGTTGTTTATGACAAGTCCTTTGATGGACGTTTATACCTTGGAGGTCAATTCTGAAGGGAGTTATTTTGCCTTTGAGTAGAACCTTTGATTTGTCTGCCATTCTGGCATATTTGAAGTTGGATTTGACAACTGGTATTTTGTACTTGGTTACAAAAGGTTTGCTAACCATAGTGTGTTGTGCACCAGAGTCAAATAAAATTTTATGTTTATGTGATTTTTAAGTGCATGAATAGACAAGAAGTTGTGAGCAATCTTTAATTTTTAGGTTTATAAAAATGGAGGATTGCAGGACACAGGGGATGCAAGTAGCAAAGTTCGTGCCTTGGTACAGTTTCTTGTCAAGTTGGGGAGAGACAGGGGCACTTAAGCCTGTCCACCTCCTCTTTTCCCTGTTCCTCTATTTTGAGACCTTTGAGGTCAGAGAATGTGAGGTCAGATTCATAGTGGATGCTACTTCAGCATTGTTAACTTTGGTGGTGTCCTCTTTCTTGGGATAGGAGCAGTTTGTGCTTTGGCTGGAATTGCCATTGTTGCAATTGGAGCTGCTGTTGTTATGGTTGGTATTTTGGCATTTATTGCTGTTGGAGTTTTTTCTGCCATTGCCGTTTGAGGAGCAATTGCCGTTGCGTTCAGCATATTCCATGTTTGCACGTTTTTCTGCATGCTTGGCTTCTGCAATGAGCACAGGCATGGAGGTGTTGGCCTCTGGGCGGATGAGGGCAGCAACAGAGGGTTTCATTCTGTTGATGAATGATGCTCCGGTGTGTACGTTGTCAGCTTGTGCTGGGTTTTGGATTTTGCAATGTATTTCCTCAAATTTGTTGGCGTAAGCTGTGATAGTGGCTTCTGCGGAAGATCACTGAGCTGTATTGTGATGTCTTGGAGGGATTTGGTGATGCAGAAATTGTGGGTGATGTCTGCTTTGAACTCTTCCCAGTTTTCAAGCTAGTTGTCAGTTTGTGAGCCAACCCAGGTGGTAAACCAGTTAGCTGCGGCCTTGTACAGGCGCTTGCTGGCTTCCTGAACCCATTTCTCATGGGGGATGCAGCTGGCGCGGAATTTGGCGGCTGTGTGGTCTAGCCAGTTGATGAAGTTTTCTTTGTTTTTACCAAAGAACTTGTCAATACCAATGTATTTGGTGTTGGTCACTTCACCTGTGATAGGTAGTTGTGCGTTTTTTGTGGTTGAAGAGAGCAACTGTATTAAATAATCTTGGTGCATGCTTTGGGCATGACCAGACCTTTGAATATGGTGCATCCACTAGGTATATCTTCATCAATGTTGTGGGCACAGAAGTACGTTTTCCAGGTCTCCTGGGATGTGGCCTGGTTGAGTATGTGAGCAAAGGTGGGCAGGTTTTGGATAGTCATTTTATCTCTCATGGGTGTGGTCAAAAAAATGTAGTTGCTACCAGTGATAAGGAGAACCTTTTAGGGAAGCTTCAAATATGGAATTAAGAAAGAAGAGAAGTATATTTTATTGGATAATACTTTTGACTTATATAGACTTGACTATGGCGGGGATTTAGTTGTATTGAACCTAGGGGTTGGTCATGTGCAAGATGGGTTAGAGCCACTGGATACTTGGACAGTCAGGTGCATTACTTGGTTACCATTCTTGGTATGTCAAACGGTATATTGGAAGGGGACCAGATTGGGCAATGGCTGGATGTTACGTAGGTTGCAGTAGCCAGAATGCTTGTACATCCAGACCCCCGACACCAGACTGGCACAGTAAAGAAACTCACCCACACATATAAAGAGCTCTGCCTACAAGCACCCTCTGACATGGCATTTGAGAACCCAGCTACACACTTCATGTACTATGATACACTCAAGTTGCACGTAATGAGACACATCAACATGGACCAAGTGACCAATCTACAGAGTTTTTACTGTGAAGCAGAGAAAGATGAACAGACATCCAATACCCTCTATAAGGCCCAAGGACTCTCACCTGCCAGGGCACTCTAATTGCCCTCTGCCTGGCAACAACAACAATAACAACAACGGTTCAGGCCACAAGCCCTCAGGATTAAATGGCCACAATAACAGGTTAATGGGCAATCAAACCATACTCAAATAAGAGTCACCACAACCCAAGACAACCAGGGCAAGGAAAAAGCCTGGGGAGAGCACTAAACAAGCCAAGCTCTCTCTGCTAAACTCCTGCCTCACCCAACAATGAGTACCGCCCCAAAGACGTGGACCAATGCCCAATGATCCAGGTCCCCTTGGGAGAGCCAGTGCTCTTTGCATTGCCAGATATCCAAATAAACTGATGTTATATCCTCTCTGCTTTTGTAGTTACACTGGCTCAGTGCTCCTGGACTCAGGCCCAGATTGCACGCTTGTCAATAGCAACTTTGTGGACAAGTTAAAGCTAGCCAATAATCCTTTTTTGGATTAAGAACATGGTTTTAGCTGATGAACATCACATTGCTGTGTGTAAAGTTTCAAGGCCCGCCATTAGCTCTGGACAGGAATATATTACCTAGACCTACAAAAAAGGCGGGCTGCATGTAGGCAAAGCCTCTCCAAAACCTGGAGGACCTGGCCCACACTGTGGACAAGCATTTTGTGCTGGCTTTTATAGCCAAAACTTCTCCCCGTTTTCTGGAGTTCCTTCCAACTATGGAGGAGACTTTAATACATCTATATTTCTTGCTTTCCTGGTGTTGTCTTGCCTTGAAACAATTGGCAGGACAACAGGAAAACATAGGCCCCATTTTACAGGATTTGTCTAACCTGCGGCCCACAAAATTTGGGGATATAATTCCACAATTAGTATAATCCTGGTCGAGCAATTTCTCTGGCCTGGGGATCCCTCAGCCCAAAGAAAATAGTTCTAGGGCCATCCCAGTTGTGATGTTGAAGGCAGGCATTAGGGGTAATGTGCACCCTGAGTCCCTGGAATGCACTTAGCCAACCAGGTGGCTGTCCTTTATACTCAGGTCTTCTGCCCCTATTTTCTTGGGCCCAGATCATGGATAGATTAGCCTGCTAATTCTAACTGGCTCCATCTTTTGTTGCTTCCCAAAACCCCCTCCTGTAATGCCTGGTACCATAACCCCTCCTATGCATATAACAGAAGTAAGGGCCATCAGGTCCCTTGCTTACCAATTTCAATTATCAAATTAAACACCTTATTTTGCAAATTTAAAGGTATTTTTGTAGTTTTATTAGATAACAGATATTATTGTCCTGACTCTGGTTGTTGTTTCTTCCTCCCGCTTTCCTCTGGTCCGCCTACCCTGCTGTATGCCTGCCCCCTGTCTGCCTGTCTGTGTTTGTGTTTGTGTTGAGATTTAATCTTAGATTTAAACTTGGTTTAACCCCCTTGGAATCATCCTAGTTCCTGCGGTTTTTCTGCCTGGAGGTTTTTATTAAAACTTCTCCTGCAACATGTTGTCTCTTTTACATAAGTCACTTATGGTGATTATGGTACCCACCTTCCTGTTGTTATGAACCACAGCCCAAGCATCTGGAATAGACTTTCTTTGGCTGCACAAAATTATGTTCTAAATCCTGGTCTTCTCTCCCATCTCCTCTTTAATTTGACCCAGGTTCCCATTGTCCTTAACACATTTGTCAAGTTGCCTTGGGTAAGTCTTTATCCCAAAGATCTCACACCCTTTCCAAATCCAGGGATTAATGATTACTCTTCTTCAGACCCACACAACACCAAACTTATGATAGTCCCAAATTACTCCCTCCTTTTCCCACATCAAACTCCTCCTATGGTGTCAGGAATGACAATTTGGATGCTCCTGAATCCCAAAATATGGAACCAGAGTCAAACCCTGGACAAAAACCTTTGCAGACCGCCAGACCCATAGGCCAGGAGTCTGATGACCTACTACCAATTGATAAAGTTGTTTCCAGCCCGCTAGGAGCCAAACCTTTAGCTGTCATGCAGGATTCTGCAAGCAAACCGCCATGCAAGATTTTGGGAATTTCCCTGAGGTGCCAATGCCTGACACCAGCAGTTTGCTTGGTGAAATATGCAAGTTTCTCCATGAGAGTTATTCCAAACTCTCACAAAGCCCAGGAAGAGGCACTGAACCTGACAAGGCACTCAATACCTGAATTAACAAACAGAAGGATTTGAAGTCTTCTCATCCCAAAACGGCCAGTGGCAAGCCGCCAGTGCTGAGTGCTACACTGCCATCTAAGACCCCCAATGCCCAACTGCCCAAGCCCAGAAAACCCAACCAGGAAGTGAAGCCTGGAAGTGTGATATAAATACCTGCCAGGCCAAGATCAATCCCAAATATTATATTAAAATAAAGACTATGAGATATTGGTTTCCCCAATTATTGCTGTATTTTATTCTTGTCATCTTCCAGTTAACTCAAAGATCATCTGACCCTCCTGCCAGCCCACCAGCTATGTACACCCCTCCAGGTGCCCCCTTTGGTCCTGTTCATTTCACATAGTACCCCTTAAAGCCTGAGTACAAGGACTACACCGCCAACAACATACTAGCCCGGGATCCCTTGGCCAGAACTACAGAGTTAACCAGATACAACTTAGAAGGCCCTTGGTACGTTACTGAACCCTGCCTGTTCAGAGATAAATATAACTTCCTTCCTGCCTACCAATTAAACATGGAGCCACCTGTCACCCCCAAACCAATGCCTTCATCTGCCGCCAGCTCCCACTGGACCACATCAATAAGATTTTTGGAATTGTATATATTACTCTCACAGGAGTAATAGATACTATTGTCCCTGCCGCCATTCTGTGGTTGTGGGTGGGCAAGTCAATGTCCTACCTCATTAAGTTAGCGCCAATCCTTTGGTGGGCCCTGCCCACTCAGTCCACAGCCTGCCAGTTCCCAAATACTAGCAAGTCAGCAGATCAGGGTTGGTTCCCTGACATATGGTTCCATATTACCCTATCACCTGGAATTATCCTCTGTGGTTGCTTGCTGGTGTCTTGGTTATGGGTTTAGATGCCTATTTCCCCCCTTTTCTTGGCCTTCCTCTTTTGGGAGGCCTATTTGAGAAGCCATTCCAGTCCTGCACTGGATGGCATCCTGGTGGATGGTTCCACCAGGATGGGAGCCAGACTTTGTTAGTTTAGCCCCCCTCTCTTACATTGTGAAACAAGAGACTGCCCCCTTTTCCATTGCACTAGAGAACCTCTACTCCACCATCCAGGGCCCTGCCATTGATTTTCCCAGATTTGATGGGGTACTTGGCCTGGACTGGCTACAAAAGAGCAATCCCCACGTGGATTGGGTTACCTCTACATTAACTATCAAGTGTGAAGAGATTAACTACCATATCTATCCTGAATCTGTGAATCAACTTCTACAAGACCACGTCTTTGTATGTATCACAGAGACTCTTGAAGAAAAAGAGAATCTCAAGGCACTTGACTTGGACTCCTTCCAGTATGAGATTATACACTTCAAGGATCACCAGGATACCACTACCTCTCAGGATTGCAAAATTGTAGCCCACCATCCAGAAATCTTCAAAGAGACTCTACCAAGTTTGCCACCAGAGAAGCACACACAGCACTACATCTAACTTAAAGGATCTGTACCCAAGGTGCAACCCATCTACTGCCTTACCCCAAATGAGGACAACATACTACACGCTTACCTTAAAGAGGCACTGGAAAAAGGACTTATCTGCCCCTCATAATCTCCTTTTGGTGCCGCCTGTCAGAGCCCAGAATACCCTGGACAACCAGCTGGCCCTCCTAGAGGCTAAACAACCCACAGCCTGGAAATCATTACCAATTGTCTCCCAGAGCAAAAAAAAATCCTCTTTCAAATAAAAAATGCCCCAGGATTTGAGAGGCACACAAGCCTCAATCCCCTGGCTTCAAATCTATTAATGAATTTGGCCCACTTAATTATTGGGAAATGATATATTGGAAGCTCAATTGTGTGATTGGGTGTTTGATTGCTTGTGGGTTCTATAAATAGCTGTGGCAACTTGGAATGCTACAGCTCAAGCAAGGTTCCTGTTATGCTGACCAATAACCATTCATCCCTAAGCTCTAGTACACAATTCCTGGGCAAAATTTTCAGGTTGACTAAAATTGATGACATCAGATCTCTGGTGGCACAAAAGGCCACAAAATTACCATTAAGTATAAGTAGTGAGGACAAGAAGCCCTCCTCACTGTTGAAATATTAAAATAAACGAGTTCATGCCCAGAAATGATTATTTTCTTGCAGGAATTATCTATTTTAGCTCTAAAATAATTATTATGTTTGCATCTATTTGTGAATCTACTACACACTATAATCATGCCTATTCATTCCCTCCTGATTCAGCTCCCATTCCTTTGGTCAAACCATCTAGAGTTCTTGACTTGTAGTTATTCCATCCCCACCACCTGGATCTCCCTTCTGGCCATCCAAGAGTGTCCATCTTGCCTAGCATGAAGGATATTCCTACTAATCTCCCTCAATCCAATGCGCCTCCTGCTCAGGATTTCAGTAAGTTGGGGTTTGTTTATATCACAGTATTGGCGCTGGCCAACCAGGTTGTGCCCCATACTGGTAGTTGGCATCCCCTAGCTACTGCAGTAAGCTACCTGGTCAGAATTGCACCTATTGTATACATGGCCTTCCAGGCCCGGCCTGCCTCCCCTGTGGGAGTCCAGCCAGACTCTGACATGGACCGTGACACTGCTGTGTTCTCTGTGGCAAAAAAGGATGGAACCATTAGGCTTGTTACTAACTACCAAGCTCTAAACAAGGTTACTATCTGAAATTGTTACCTGCTCCCGCTCATTGATGATCTCTTTGACGCCTTGGGCAGAGAAACTGTCTTCTTCAAGATTGACCTGACAGCAGGCTACAACCAAATTTGTATCAAAGAGGAAGACATACCCAAAACAGCCTTTTGCACCAAGTATGGTTCATAAAAGGGTGTTGTACTCAACTTTGGGATGACAAATGCATCATCAACCTTTGTCACCTTCATGAATGAGGTCTTTGCACCCCACATTGACAATAATGCTCTAGTGTACCTGGATGGCATCATTGTCTCATCCCCTTGGTGGAGAAACACCATAAGGACTTATAGGCAGTCTTTGCAACCTTGGCATAACACAAGCTTCTCAACAAGCCGTCTAAGTGCCAGTTTTACCGCAAACAGCTGCCATTCCTTGACCATTTAGTGTCAAAAGACAGCATCAAACCTGACAATCAAAAGATCCAGGAAATCTGCAAAATGCTGCCACCCAAGGACAAGGCCAAACTTTGCACCTTCCTTGGAATAATCACATATTTCTGACGCTTCATACCAGACTTCAGCGTCATGAAATCACCTTTATCATCAATAACAGGTGTCAAGTCTTTATTTTGTGTGGAGACCACAGTGCAAGCTCTGTTTCTGTTTACTGATAGAAAAGCTGACGTCACGCTCATCCTTCAATACCCCAAGCAAGACAGAGATTATAAAACAAAAATCAACACTCTGGATGCATCTATTAGTGTAGTGTTACAAATCAAAACAGACAATGGCAATTTCCTACCAGTAGCATAAAAATCACGTAAATTGACAGTTGGTTAATGCTGCTACCCTATTAATGATAAGGAACTGCTGACCATTGTCCACTGTCTAGTGAAAAGGCGCTGTTTCTTGGAAGTCCAAAAATAACTCATGGCCCTGAATGACCATAAGTCCCTCATATACTTCAAAACACAGGTCAATTTATACAGGCAACAAGCATGCTGGATGAAATTCCTGGAGAGATTCAATAAAAATATCCAGTACAAACTTGGACCCAAACTAGTCATGGATGATGCCCTTTATACCTATACATCAAGGCCACAGAGGAGAAAATAGGCTATACCTGGAATGGCCCCTCCTAGTCTTTGTACCAAGTATAAGGGGTTTCCCCCTGGCACCACTGACATTACAAGAGAAACTGCCATTAAGAACAAGCACTTATTTGCAGACGTGTATGGAACATTACATCAAAAAAATTCCGACAGAACCACCATCCCTTATGTTCCCACACATCAGCGAGTTGACACCATCCTATGTTACCATTGGGACCTAGGTCACAGCAAAAGCCACAATCACTACAAATTCCTAAAACACAAGGCTTGGTGACTAACCCTGTACCAGGACATGCAAGAAGTCCTCAAGCAATGTGAAGTATGCAAAAGGTTTGCAAAAAGAAATACTACCCAAGAGTCTGTGTTACCAATTTGTACACAATTACTCTTCAAGGTATGGGCCCTTGACATTGTTGGAAAATGTTGGGTAAACATAACAACAAGAAGTATATAATCACCGCCATTGACTTTGCCACTTGCTGGACAGTAGCATAAACAGTGAAGACACATACTGGCAACAACATCTGATGTTTTATTGGCAAGGAAATTATTAACAAGTTCAGTAAACTAGACCTTTTGATCACAGAAAAAGGCAAAGAATCAACCTCAGAAAACACCAATTTTTACCTTGCAAAGAAAGGAGCCAAACACACTGTAACAATGCTATACCACCCTCAGGCTAATGTCATATTCAAGCGGCTAAACAACAGCTTAGTGCAGGCCCTTGCTAAGCTCACAGCTGGGAGACCTGAGGACTGACATAAGCAATTATTGACTGCACTCCTTGTATGTTGCACCCAAGTGAACAGATTCACTGAGAAGAGCCCCTTCAAGATTATATTTGGTACACAACCAAACATCATTCAAGTCCTTTTGGGACCAAAGATGAAATACCCAAAAATGTCCCCTTTTTAAGCACCCCAAGTACTGCAAGCCAACAGTGGTTAAATGGATAAGTATAAGAAATGCCTACAAGACATGTTTGTTGCTATTTGAGCCAGACACAAAGTCAGGGACAAGGTCTGGGTGATGAACACAGACAAAAGCAAACTGCAGCCCAAAAAAGCAGGCTCTGCCATCATACTAAATATAAACAACAATAACACTTACCTGGTATAAGGACTTGGCAAACACAAGTAGGACAAGGTCCAACACCACAATCAGTTATGGCCCTGTAAGGCACAACAAAAGCAACAAGAGGCCGCCCTACCTGCAACCAAACAGCAAATAGTTCAGTACAGTGCCCAGGCTCCTGACAGCCTCCCTGATGACCTTCCCCCAGATGAGGCCAACCTTCAGGAAGGGGGTGTCAAAACAGCAGGCTTGAGGCCAATAAGGTTCCAACTAAACAGGTTTGTGACCCACAACCCAACTTCTTAGTGACCCGTGGCCAAACAAGGAAGTCAACTCAAATTTCCAAAAACAACAAAATAAACAAAAGCTTTGCCCTCATGGTGAATACCTTGTTTGGGCGCTTGACTCATTACCAGGATCAAGCCACCCCCTTCATCATCTAACTGTGTGATGAACACAATCATGTTTCTTTTATCCATAATTCACAATAGCTATATAATAACTATCTCTCAATAAAGAATATTATCTAGTCTACAATATTTTCCCCTTGTAACTCTGCTAAAACAGAGCAGTTACAACAGAGAGGATGAGAAAATTTCAGCTTCTGATTGGTTGGCACAAACATTTTATTCATTCAATGGTTCAAGGATGGAATTGGACTGGATGTCATCATAATCTAAAAAATTTTGAAAGCCAGCAGGTTGAGTGCTATACTCTTTTGGCAACAAATAATATGTGACTAATTTATTGTAGTTAATTGGTGAGAGCAGGGGCAGATCCAGAATTTTAGGGGGATCTGGGTGAATCCTGCTTTAACCCATTTTTATCTATGATAACATTTAAATTGTCTAGAGTTTCCAATGGTTTAGTAGCTTTTTGGCAACATTTCCAAGTGCGGCAAGGATGTATAATTCCTTTCATCTGTCTTTCTACCATAACAAAAACAATACCCTATCCCAAATGCCAAAAAAATATGTGATGTAGTTGCAGGTGCCCAAGTCTATTCAAATTTGACCTCCACAATGCTTTTAACCAAATACACATGAAGGAAGGAGATGAGTACAAAACAGCCTTTAAGATCAGATATGGTATTTACAAATACCTGGTGATGCAGTTTGAGTTATGCAACACGCCAAGCACCTTCCAACAGATGATTAACATAGTACTGGGTGATTATCTTGACCAGTTATGTTTTTCCTATCTTGACAATATCCTGATATATAGCAAAACCCATGAAGAATACTTGTGCCACCTGGAACTGATCCTTGAAAAACTGTCCCAAGCCAACCTCCACGCCAAGCTTAAAAAATGTGAATTCTTTCAGTCTGAGGTTGAATTACTGGGATATGTGGTGAAGACGGGAAGTTTTGTCATGGCACAGGACAAAGTAGAAGCAGTAACAGCTTGGCAGGTGCCCTAATGCAGTTAGGACATTAGAAGGTTTTTGGGCCTGGCAAATTATTGCAGAGATTTGATCCAAAAATTTCTCTGATTACTCTGCCTCTGACCCTTCTTTACTCTGACAAGGTCCTTTTTGTTTGGACCCAGAATTTATCACTGCCTTTGAAGCCTTGAAGCTTGCTGTCACTTCCACCCCCTTGCTTGCCATGCCTGATCCATCCAAGCCATTTGTACTGGAAACCAATGTGTCTGGCTTTGCAGTGGGTGGGGTCCTTATTCAGGAAGGAGTGGATAGTATGCTACATCCTGTAGCATATTACTCTAAGAAGATGCTGCCTGCCAAAGGAAACTATCCAATATACAACAAAGAGATGCTTGCAATAATGAAGACCCTGAAACATTGGCGCTGGTACCTATGTGGCGCTGAATTACCAGTAAAGGTCCTTACTGACCACAAGAACTTGGTTTACTTCTTTAAACCCAGACAGATGAACCAGAGACAGGTCAGATAGGCTCTAGAAATGGTCAACTACACCCTGAAAATTTACTATAAAACTGCAAAAGTCAACATAGTACCTGGTGCACTGAGCAGAAGAGCTGATATGATTCCCACCACAGCCAAGACCAATGACCACAACACCCACGTACTCCTTGACCCTGCCAGCCTAGGCATCCAGCTGATATACATGAAGATCATGGCTTGTAAACCCAACATAATTGAGACACAGAAATTGGACAAATACTCAACAGAACTCATTGCCAACTTGACCTCAGACCCCAAGAGCCTCCACCACAAGAAAGGATTCTTGTTGAAAGGAACTATCCTGTTACTACATAACCAAATCTATGTACCCAAAGGTGAGACAAGGACCAAAGTTCTCATAGATTATCACAACTCAGAGATAGCTGGTCACCCTGGTAGACTCAAGACACTCCAAGAAATCAAGAATAATTATGCTTGGCCCCAAATGGACAAAGACATGGCCTCTTACATCAAAGGCTGTGAGACATGCGGAAGGACTAAAACCTGTAGATTCAAACCTGAAAGCCTTTTAAGACCACTAGACATACCAGTGGGACCCTGGCAGTATGTTTCAATAGATTATATTGTATAACTTCCCCCTTCAATTTTTTTAACACCATTCTAGTCATAGTAGATAGGTTTACTAAGATGTCCTATTTTTTTACCAATCACCACTCATTGTACAACTGCAGAAACAGTGAAGCACTTCCATAATCAAATCCTCACCCAGCACAGAACACCCAAAAAGATCATCACCAATAGAGGAGCCTAATTCACTTCTAAATATTGGACCCAGGTGATGAAGGATTTAGGAATCAAGCACTGTGTATCCACCTCCTACCACCCACAGACCAAGGGCCAAACCAAGAGAGTTAACTAAATCCTTAAGCAATATCTCCAGTGCTACACCAACACTGACCAAGACAACTGGGCAAAAATGCTCCCCATGGCCCAGTTTTTCTATAACAGCAAAGACCCTGCCTCTACTAGGATATCCCTGTTTAAAGTCAACTACAGCTTTGACCCCGCCAGGCATCCTAAGATTAACAAGAAGGAAACCAATTCTACAGGGCGTACCTGGATTGAATAGATCCACAATACACAATCTACCTGCCTGTCAGGAATCCAGGCATATGTAGAGGCATTGGTTGACTTGGGACTGAGTGTGGCTGGGCCAGTGGGTAATGATCACCATATGATGGGTGCTAACTTGATAATATAGGAAACAGATTGCCTACGCAAAAGACCAGGGCCCTGAATTAGGCACCATAGTGTCTACCCTTCCTGTCAAAGTAATGTAGAGTACTCCAAACATTTGGGTGGATGTAGTCTTGGCGCGGTGGGGGTCTACATTAGGCAGTCAGGTTGCGGGGTTAAGGGCGGAGTCATGGGAACAAAGTAGGCAGGCAGATAAATTGTACTTGTCTTTGAACAATAAGGACAGCATCTTGCTCCTCTTTCCTTCATGTCCTATGTATTCAGTTTCTCTAGTACTTGCCAAGGAATTGGCAATGAGGATGGTCTCCAAGTTGTACTCCGCGTAGGAAGGGTTGGGCGGGTATTCAGTAAAATGCACAGGTCCAAAGGGGGCTCCAGGGGGACAGTATAGTGCCTGAGGAGAGTCTGCAGGTTGGTCTCTGGAGGGGGCAGTTGCCTGATGGTCTACTTGGCTGGAGCTAAGATGGAAGATCACCAAGACTAGAGAAGGTAGGATTTGTTTAAACAAAATATTCATAAAACTTTATTATCAAAAATGACAATGTGATCATCCCCATACTGCTGGGGTTCTTATACCAGGTGGTTTTGCTTCTTTACTTTTTGCGGACTTCAGGTCTGGGGACAGTTCACTGGCAGGGCTCAGTCCTTGGCTTCTGGCTTTGTGGGCGGCAGATCCTAGTTGTGCTTGCTCTGATGAAGAGAAGTGGTGATGCTTTGTTTTGCCGCTACTGTTCACCACATCACCTGAGCAGTCAAATTGTATTACCCATTCTGGACTGGAGGCTGGCATTAGCTGGTGATCATTGGTGGTACTGGCAGGAGGCTTTTTGTAACCTCCTTTAGGCAAGCTACAACTTTAGCATAGGTCTAGGTCTTTGGTGGCACACAGTTAATAGCAATCTGATGCCCATTTGGGGAATTTTCTTTAAGAGTCTGGTGGTTCTTGGAGTAATTTGACAACTCAAGTCTGCAATTTAACAAGTTGGTGGTTCCTGTTTATTTTGTGACTCAAGTAGCCTTTGGAGGGTCAGGGTTTGATTCCAGGGTTTCTAATATTGATTTTAACCTCCAGTCTTGACACTTGACAGATTTGCAGGTTTCTGTTTCTCTTGGTTGGGGCAAGATACCTCTGGCAGTCCAGAGTTTGGCCCAACTGGCAGTCTTGCTGGCTCCCATCTATCCTGGTCATAACAAGGCTTTTTCTGAGACCTGGGGTTTGATTCCCAGGTTTTCAATACAAGTATTGAAATGTCATTCACGACACTGCCTGTCTAATCTGAAATGCACAGTACAGTACAGACATACAAAGCCTTTGCTGACCAAAAAAACCCTGGCTAACTGTCAGTGTTTCAACTGAACCAGTGAGAATTTAGTATTTGGTTTGGGGAAGACAACAGTCCAATAAAAGGACAGTAATAATAAGAATAAGGTGCTGTTTATTGGTTGTTATTGTGATTGATATACCATATGAGGAAAGCCACAAGGCCACCAGGGGGTGGCATAGTGGCAGGTTCCATATAAGTTATGGGACTATGGAATAACCTGTGCTGGGATAAGCAAGTTGAATTGATAGCACTCCTAATTAGGAGATAGTTCCTGCAATTTGACATACACATCAGATTGATCCATGCCATTAAACACGTCATGGGGTGGCTCATTGAGCGCCTCCTGTGTATTGTAAGATATGTTAGCAAGTGAGGGGGAAAAATTGGTTGCAAAATCAGGAATATTCCTGACAACATCATTCCAAAAGACAATATTTTGGTCATAATTGGGGCTAAAACTCAAGATAAATATTTGCAGCAGTTCCCCCTGATTGGGGAAACTGCAGCAGAACAAAAAGTTGGAGAAAAAGAATTAAAGAATTTTAATTCTTCAACCTTTTGCTTTTATAGCCTAACTTCAGACCAAACAGCTGGCCACCAGCCAGCCGGCAACCTCTTAGCACGCCCCCCACAGTGGGGCTGTCCACCCCGCCAAATGGAAAAATTGCCAAAAAAAAGTGTTGCAACATCTTCAATTACTCCCTCTCAGGGAATTAACGCCCCATGTAAATCACCGAGTGGTTCACCAAGTGGTTCACTGCCCAGGCAATAAACTGGTGGCACCATTATCAGTTAACCATTTATGACAGGGATCCCTCAATCCAGGTCTTAAATGGAACACAACTTGATTAAGCCTCATGACTCAAGAGGAACATTACTCAGATAAGCCCCATGATCTCCATGATATACATGGACAACATGTGGCTTGTCATGATACTATATAATATCACATATTCATATCTAATAAAGTATCATTCTCTTCTTAATCTTCCCCTTTATTTTGTTTATTATACTTCCCAGAAGTATAAACTTTACAGTGGTAGCACAGGTAGGTTATTCATACCTACCCAACTCAAAGGAAAATTCCTCCTAAGAAAAGAACACAAGCAATGTTGCTCCCTAACGGTTGGAGAGATTACAAAGTAGGACAAGACGTCCCCCAGGCCTTGTTATCTACAATAATCTTCTTGTACCCATTGACCAGTACAACACTCTCAAAACCCGCAGACTGTTCACTACCACGCCAACCACAACAACACCTACGCAACCTGAGATACCCAATACAGTGTTTCAACGCTTATGTACCACTGAGATTGGAGCCTAAACAGGACTACGCTGGGAGAACGCTTTGCTTTAGAATAACAGCATCAAGAGCAAGTTTGAACAAGTGGAGTACTCCCAAAGACTCTGGGTCAGTAAAATTGCCCTCTGTGTCACAGGAACTGCTTCACGCTTTTTTACCAAATGACTAGCCCAACATCCTGACCAGAAGGAAAATTGGGAACTGTTCAAAGCCGCATTCCTCAAAATATTCTCCATGAAGGACTTGGACATGGTAATT
The DNA here is from genome assembly GCA_014839935.2 of Entomophthora muscae. Lineage (NCBI taxonomy): Eukaryota > Fungi > Entomophthoromycota > Entomophthoromycetes > Entomophthorales > Entomophthoraceae > Entomophthora > Entomophthora muscae. Next base: position 78,671 of record QTSX02003661.1, read on the forward strand.
ATGACCAAGCTTTGAACCTTCAAAATGACAGAAGCCATCAAATAATATATTGCAGTGTATGAAGAACTACGTGATTGTGCACCTAACACCATCAACTTTGATGAACCTGGGCCACGCCTGGACTTCTACAATGGCCTTCCCACACACATTAGACGTCAGTTCAACATGACCTGCTGCAAGAACCTTGAGGATGTATTCCTAGAAGGAAAACGCGCAGCTCAGAAGTCTGACAATCTACACGCCTCCAACAAACAAAAGGAAACCCCCACAGTTAAGAGAGAGCCTTGCCCTAATAAGCAAAACAACCGAGCCAACAGTACCCATCCTCAAACTGGAAATTGCACTGCACAATCCAACCAGGCCAGCACCAAAGATACCAACAAGGAGGGAAAAGCTCAGGGGAGTGCTTAGGAGAGCTGCACTCCCCCTCTTCACAAGACTTGTACAGAGAACAGGACGTGGACTCAATCACCATGATTCAGGTTCCCTCCTGAAATCCTCTACTGTTTGCCGCCCATTCTGGAAATAAGCTCCTTATCTATCCTTTCTGCTTTTGCAGATACCAGGGCACAGCACTATTTGACACTGGAGCAGACCAATTGCTTATCAACAAGAGTTTTGCAGACCTCATTGAGTTACCTACCATTTGAATTAGCATCAAAAAAGTCATCATGGCGGACAACCGCAGCACACCAGTTACCCACAAGAAAAAACCTTTCTGAGCCCAAATTGGAGACGTCCAAACAACAATTAGTGGCCCCATCATTCTTATCCCCAAATACAATATCATATTTGGATTAGATTGGATGCAAAAGACAAAGCCTCACATCAACTGGGACAGTGCCACTCTCACTATCCAGCAAGGAGAAATCCACCATCACGTGTACCTGACACATCTTGACACCCTCATGAGGGACCACATATTTGTAAAGATCATGGAAAGGGAGAAAGAAACTGACATCAGCAAAATCAATTGGAGCACATTTTATAATGAAGTCATCCACTTCAAAAACACAGAAATTCAACACAAAGAGAACCCAATTAGAGACCTGCTAGTCAATGAATTTCCCTCTGTATTCCAAGAAACACTGCCCGGGCTGCCCCCTGATTGGGGTATTCAACATGAGATTGACCTAAAAGGTAGTGTACCCAAAGCGCAACCCATCTACCAACTCACACCACAAGAAGACAACTCTCTGAAAGCTTACCTTGACAAAGCACTCAAGAAAGGCCTCATCAGACCCTCAAAATCACCCTTTTGTGCCGCTGTCTTCTTTGTGGCAAAGAAAGATGGAGGCCTCTGCCTGGTCACAGACTACAGGGCCCTTAACAAGGTCACAATTAATAAAAGGTATCCCCTGCCCCTAATTGATGACCTTTTGATGCCCTGGGGGTCCCAAATCTTTACAAAAATTGATTTGACAGCAGTTACCACCAAATTTGCATGAAACCTGAAGACATCCCAAAGACCGCATTTCAAACTAAATATGGATCCTTTGAATGTGTTGTCCTCAATTTTGGCATGAAAAACGCTCCCAGTACCTTTGTAACCTTCATGAATGAAGTATTCAAGGAACACATTGGGAAAAGAGCAATCATCTACCTGGACAACATCATCATTTACAGCCCCAACCTACAACAACACTGGGAAGACGTCTGTGCAGTCCTCTGTACCCTGCAAGAAAACCAACTAGTTGCCAAACCATCCAAATGTGAGTTCTTCTCAACTGAACTTTCATTTCTTGGCCATATCATCAGCAAGGACAGTATCAAGCCAGATCCAGACTAAATACGCGCTATAACAGAGATGCCAGCCCCAAGGAGCAAGAGAAAACTCTGCACCTTCCTTGGAATGGTAGCCTATGTACGCAGGTTCATCCCTGACTGGGGCACCCTAATAGTTTCCTTGTCAGCCATCACCAGAAAAACAACCAAATTTGTCTGGACACCCCTACAAGACCAACATTTCCGCCAACTGAAAGAACACATGGTTACTGCCCCCATCCTGCAATACCCAAACCGTGAGGGTATCTATGAGCTAGAAACTGACGCCTCTGATTATGCCATAGGAGGAGCTCTCTGTATTCAAATGGCCCAAAAAAACTTCCTCCCTGTAGCATATGAATCAAGGAAACTATCAGACGGCAAACAAAGATATCCTATACACAATAAGGAATTGGTTGCCATCATACACTGCCTCATGAAATGGAAATGCTATTTGGAAGGAGACCAGAGATTCAAAGTACTCACCAACCAGAAGTCTTTGATATTCTTCAAAATACAACAACACCTGTCAATAAGACAAGCCAAATGGATGAGTCTCATACAGAGATACCCCATGCAAATTGAATACAAGCCAGGCAGAGAGATGCTAATTGCAGATGCCTTACCAAGGCTATACAATAGACACATCCTTTGCACTGATAGCAACCCCAACTGGCCCATGTTAATCATGAGGAATTTCCAGGAAGGGTTCCCACCTGGCACACCAATGGACATCCAAGAGAAAGTCCTCAAGAAAAAACATCTGTTCAAAAACGTATTGATACCCTTCACTGAATCCTTCCAAATGGTGACACTGTACTCTACGTCCTGTCAACACAAAAGATTGACACAATTCTGTGTTATCACATAGACTTGGGACACACATGTAGCAGAAACTTGCATGAATATCTCAAGACTTGCCACTGGTGGCCCAACATACTAGATGATATCAGAGAGGTACTGGAACAATGCAAGGTCTGTGAGAAGTACGCACAAACCAAAGCTCCACCCAAGTCAGTAGTACCTGTATCCATCATACAACCCTTCAAGGTATGGTCATTGGATATTGTGGGACCTATGCCTGGTGAAAGCAAAGGAAAGAAGTACATCATCACCACCATCAACTATGCAACCAGATGGCCCGTAGTACAAGCCACAAAGGAGCACAAAGGCAATGACGTGAGACAATTCATTGGCAAGGAAATCATAGCAAAGTTTGGAAAGCCTGACCTTTTAATCACAGATGGAGGCACTGAACTCAAAGCTATTGATATCAACATCTATCTTTCCAAAAATGGAATAAAGCACGTCATAGCCAGCCCATATCACCCACAAGCAAATGGACGTGTAGAACAACTAAACAGCTCTTTAGTGGAAGCCCTCAGCAATTTGTCTGCCAACAATTCAAAATCCTGGGTTGACATACTACCAACCGCCCTTACAGTCTGAGAACACAAGTCAACCGCAATATGGGCAAAAGCCTTTATGAACTTGTCTATGGTCAGAAACCCTCACTTTCAGTACAAACACGGGACCACAACTGCCACTTCAAAAGAAGATACCAGACAGCAATGACCCAAAAGTACTACAAGCCAGAAATTACTAAGAAACAATGGAACAATAAAGGGTTCAGCGGGAAGCAATCCCATTGCAACAAGAAAGGTTCCAAGTCAGAGACAAGATCTGGGTTGTCAATCACAACCAACATAAGCTAGACCCAGGATTACACAGGCCAGGCATTGTCATGGAGGTGAAGCCCAATAACACCTACCTAATCAAAGGGATTGGAGCTCCAACTGAACTGAAACGTATGCACCATGACCAACTTTGCTTGTGTAAGGCAAGAGCAGCCCAACAAAATTCAAGGCTTCCTGTACCTAACGCCAAACTGGACTTATATTAAGCCTGTATACCAGATACCCTCAAGAAGATTCCCAAGGCTCTGCCTTCCAGCACCCCAGGGGGAGATGTTGCAACATCTTCAATTACTCCCTCTTGGGGAATTAACGCCCCAAGTAAATCACCAAGCGGCTCACCAAGTGGTTCACCGCCCAGGCAATAAACTTGTGGCACCATTATCAGTTAACCATTTATGACAGGGATCCCTCAATCCAGGTCTTGAATGGAACACAACTTGATTAAGCCTCATGACTCAAGAGGAACATTACTCAGATAAGCCCCATGATCTCCATGATATACATGGACAACATGTGGCTTGTCATGATACTATATAATATCACATATTCATATCTAATAAAGTATCATTCTCTTCTTAATCTTCCCCTTTATTTTGTTTATTATACTTCCAGAAGTATAAACTCAACAACAGGAAACCAAAAAATGCAATTTCCCCAACATCCAATTTGGGCAGAACTGCTTCCCAAATTGGGAATTTGCCAAATCTGGATGGTGCTGACAGGCTGCCCTTCAAACCAACTAATGCAGTATCTGCAAAAACTGGATTTGGATGCATGAAAGAATCCAAATATTCACCAAACCAATGCCAGCCAGGAATTGGAAATTCATTGTCTGCAAAACCCCTTCATTGCCATTCCCAAAAGAGAATCTCAGACAGCACCAAGTGTTTGGTGTTCCCTATACAATGGTTTTCACTATTCATGCCTCACCAAGACTGATAGTATATAATAAAGTTGATTCACTTGATGATAGTTTGTGCTATCAATGAGTGAAAGTACCCCTCAATAGTATCACATAAATCAAACCCAACTTTAAACAGAAATAAGTCCAAGGTACTAAGCTTTGTCTACCCTTCCCCAGGACTAAGAAGATGAACCACCTTATCTTCTTGGCTGTACTCACAGCCTGCCTTGGGATTGGGGGCCACCAACAACAATTTCAACCACACAGGCCATTCAATAATCCTTCTGACTTGTACTATTACAAGGAGACAGCACATTTAAACTCCTCTAACCAGCACTCTTGGCCTTCCCTGGTTTTTCACTAATCAACTCAGTTCATAGCAATCTATATCATGGTTTACTATGTACTCACATATTTTGCTGGCCATTTTGATCAATTTAACGTTCACGCAAAGGTGTTTTAATGGGTGATGACAGTCTACCCAATTGTAACAGCTCTTACTGGGTTCCAAGTAGCAAACTTGGGACCATACTTAGCTAGAATACTTCCCCAATTGTTGGTTATTTACACCAAACCCTAAAATTTGGCAACAAAAGTCTACCTGGACTCCTGGAATGTGCCCCTCCACGTAATCTATAGGAAATTGGCTCACAGAAGAAGCAGTCCCCACAAAATCACAAAATTAGTCAGAGAGGTGGCCTTTAAACTAGACTTACTCCACCTGAAAAATAAATTATGTGTTTCATCCATCCCTGTTGTTCAAAAAGGATGGAACATCCCTATTCCACCAACAACTCAAGATGGCCCCTCCTTTCATCTAAACAGGCCGCTCTAAGGAGTATGAGATCAAATACATACATGGTGACATAACCCACTACCAAAAACCCCAGTACTAAGTTAAGTAGAGAGGTTACCCAATAGAAGAAAAAACCTGAAAACCTCTGACCAATCTTGCCAATGCCTTGCAAGCCATCCATCAATACTTGGACAAGAAGGGCCCAAAGGAAGGGCTTTTGGGGAAAGAAGGGGATGGTGTCAGGATTGACAATTTTCTTTTCCCTTGAAACCTGGGCCCTGATTCCCTGCAAGCCGCCAGCCCTAAAGACTAATGGGCTGGCCAGATGTGTTTACCTGGTATCAAGCCCCCTTGAGCTGAGATCAAGCATGATACTCCAGATATTAATACCAGCCAAGCCTTGAAAACAGCAGCACAAAAAAAGATCAAATGAATTGCCTAATGGAGGTAAAGAAATTCCTACCATTAGCTTCATGAAATTAAATTCTACACTAGTAGCCAATCAAGAGCCATCATTGGAAGAAAATACAGGCCAGAAGTCCGCTCCTATGACTGCACCTCAAGAACAGAAGAATTGAGCAACCTATTCTGAAGCTTTGACAAATAATTAAACACCCAGAAGCAGGGCCATTTTGCTGCTCCTAACTCTGGGCGTCCTGACCACCCAACCTCATATTTCCTGACCCTATGATGAACCCCAGTTGGAAAATGTAAAGTTTGGTGGCAGGGTGCTATATAGACCCATAGGTTTCACGCTCAGGCTGTATTGCCATTTTTAAATAAAAGTTTGAGACATTTTTTCTGTTGCGCTTTTTTGCTTTACAGCGCCACAATTATTTGAGATTATAGGGTACAAGACATTTTCCAGAATACAGTCATATGTGAGGATATGAGTAGTACTGTATCAGAAGAGCCAGGATTGAACAGAACCATGATTATTGCCCAGCAATGGCTTCTGATTGCGCAGAAGCACTTAAGGATTAGGATAAGGTCAACCAGATTAAGGATAAAATAAAGATGGTTCAAAGTTGATTTTATAGTAAACTATTAATTCTTCTTATACCTTCTGCAAGGGTAATCTCTGGGCTGCTAGCAATGTCTTCTAGGACATTCTAACACACCCCAAATTTGGGTAATTATTAATCTAGATTTGGCACTTATTGCACGTCAACCAATAGAATATTTTCATCTTTACCCAGCACAGGTGATCCTTGCTGGCATGTAATAATTTAGTACTTCAGGATCACTTCCTACTTCTCTGGCACACTGCAAGCTTAATGCCTATTAATGTGATAAATATGGGAATTCAAGATTATGGGTAATCAAACCCAGCGCCTTGGCGCCTGCAATATTTGCCAGGAGGTGCTTGCAATAATTTTCAGTTGGTGCAGCGGTGCTTGACATAAAAGTAGTTCAGCGCTTTGGCGCCTAATTCAATTGCTAGGCAGCGCTGCGGCGCTTGTGTATTTTTAAAGTTCTGCGGCAGCAAATAATGTATCATTTAATTGCCGCGGCAGCACTTATCATTGGCTAGTTTAAGGCTCAGGTCAGCAGACTACTGCTGATCCAATATGCATATAGTTTATACTACCAATTTATGTAACTTGGTAGCTGCAATTTATATCTGCAAGCTCCGTCATAATTAGTATCATTGTATTTTATACTACTAATTTATGTATTTGGTTGTAACAGTCCCAATCTGTGGGCTCTGTCATAATTGACATCATTGCTTGGTCAAAATTCCCAACAGTTTCCCCCAATTATTTCCCTATTTTATTCTTACCGTTTATCAGTTCAGCTCAGGATCTTCCAGTTGTCTTGCTCCTCTGCCCACAGTTTATTGTCTGCCTGGCGCTCCTGTTGGTCCTGTTCACTTTACGGAATTACCTTTGAAGCCAAAATACAAGGAATTTCTCCTTGAAAATATACTTGAAAAAAATCCCCTGGCCCAGTCAAATACACAAATAAGTTACAACAGAAAAGGCCCTTGATATTACACCAAGCCCCACCTATTCAGAGACAAGTACAACTTGCTGTCCGTATACCAACTGGATATGGAACCTCCAATTACCCTGAAGTCAATGCCTGTGGCCGCACCTGAACTTCCCTTGGACCACAAAAATAAGCTATTCAGAATTGTGTATATAACCCTCTCTGGGGTGATTGACACTAAAATTCTGGCTGCTGGCCCATGGTCCTGGGCAGGAAAGTCCTTATTATCCCTCTTTAAGTTAGCTCCAGTCTTGTGGTGGGCTCTGTGACAGAAATAGTTGGATATTAAGAAGCAGTCTCCAGGTGGTGTGGAATCACCACCCAGATCCACATAGAGTTGATGATTAACCACCAATGAAGCTTCAAATACCATTTTGTAAAATTTCTAAAAGACACACTAGGGTTAAGCAAAATGATTAACCTTAACCAAAGGAGCCCAAGATAAATCACCTGGGAGAGAATCAAAGAGTCTTCAGAATAAAATTCAGGACATTGAGAGGCTACAAATGTCTCAGCTTCAGATACTGTGGGTAAAACTCCTGAATTCATGGGCATCAGATTGACATTGGGTGGAGGCAGCAACAAAGTACCAACAGCAGGGTCACATCTTCCCGTAATGATTCTGCTAAGAAATAAATTGTAGGGAATGTAGCACAACAGTCCCACTACAGGATACATTTCAAAATAAGATTAGACTAGATGATATTTGATTTTTATTGAGTAAATTTTTGGGAGGACTCAACTCTTAAAGTTAAACAGTGAAAATTAATCAATATATATATCAAAATTGACATAGCTTTACCACCTGGTTCCTTAGCTCTTATCTCTTCTGCATTGTCAAGTGAATACCTGGTCCAGTTTGCAAAGAACCCTTGGATGACCAACTTCTTATGACTGTGCTGATAAATAAGGTCATATCTGATGACTCTCATATTACAACAATTTATCAAATTGTCTTGCAAGGGGAAATCAACTGTACCTGGCCAACTGGAGCAGTTGTAACCCATTTTCAATCCGCTGTTTGATTTAGATCCATCAAATCAGTTAATTTTTTTAACAGTTTTCCAGCCTTTTGAGCTTTCTTAATTGGGTGGATAATTCCTGACATTATGGAATCTACTGTGACAGGCTATGCCCGCAAAACCTGCAGCCTGTGTGATCCCTGAAAATGACAGACTGAACACCCAAGCTTAGATCACTGACATGGTGCCTCAAATGAATCCTGATAGAATTATAATATATTCCAGAACAGCATTAATCCATTTCACTTGATAGCCAGGACATTTTTTTTCTAGTTTAACTACATTGTTGAATGTTTGATATAATTTTGTGTTATGTTTTAGTGATATTTTGTTTATTGTTTGACATTTTGTTTATTAACACCCAAATCACTGTTAAAAGAGTGCATATTTTTCACTGATATTTGGAATTATCTAAAAATTTGAGTTCATTTTGTTTAAATATGAAGTATTTTTGCTTGTTGCCATAGCTTTTAAAACTACTTTAATGTTCTATTTAAGACTCAAAAGGTTTGATTCCCATATAAGATGGTTGGCTGATAATAGTGCCATTGAATTGATTGTTTGTTGGGGACTCACTTGCTTAATTGCTTTCCTAAGATGGAGTAATTGTAGATGTTGCAAAATTATCAGCACTTTTGGCTAAACAACAGATGCAACAGCATTATGGGTACCTGCACATTTTTTAGGAGCATACTATCATGCTCTTGAAATCAGATTGTGGTTTATATCCACTTTCTTTGCCATATTTAAAAATCTGATTAATCTGATACTAAAAAAATGCATAATATATATGTAGCTACCCTTTTTGGCATTAGCTAGAAGTTCCTAAACCTGATTCATAATTGATGTAATAGCTTAGCCAAAGCATTTTACACAAGTAATTGATTAGTTCACCAGATCTTCCTGATCCTATGCCAAAAGGGGATGAGTAATATCTATGCAAGACAATTACTCTGCAGCTAAACATTTTGTCAGTAGCTAGAAGTTCCTAAACCTGACTCATTGTCAATTCAATATCTCAGCCAATGTACTTTTTATTAGCAATCAATCAATCCATCTTATTCACCTGATCTGATAGAACTTCAAAGTGAACTAGATTTTGCATTGCCATCAGAATTATACATTGATTTATTATGACCTTTTTTATATAGTCCAATCTTCAAAAAACACTCTATAAACTTGTCTTACTAGCCACAGACAAATGAAAGAGTAAAAATTATAAGCAAATTCTCATATTTACCATGAAAAAACATGGATGACAAAAATAACAACACCTGGACACAGTACACCAAATAAGCAAGACTAGTATTAATAGTCAGTATCAACCAAGGAACTGGTTACTCCCCCTTTATATTCATCTATAAATATAAGCCATAAGTATTCATCCATAGCAATCAACTCTATATGAAAATACAAAATACAATTCATTGAGATGTAGAACCCTGCACTCATAAGCATCAGGATCAAAGCCAAGTTGGAAGCCATTAAAAGAATGGCCCAACAAAAAGTCATCTCTAAAAGGGAACCCCTGGCACCCCAGTCTGGGTTTTTGCTATAAACTTCAATAGACTAGACTCAGTACAGAGAGAACTAAGAATATTTGTGAAAAACTGCACAAAGTATAAAATATACATTGTTAAATCCCAAAGTTCCAAAGAGACAGTCACCAATAAATATAACAGAACATGTCTATTCCTGAGAAAATGAGATTTTTCTAACACTCTAGTGCCCTTCACCAGTCAACTACAGGACCAGCAGGCGTTGGCTGTCAAAATCAGACCTTCACCTTATATCCCTTTCATAGCATAATATTGTCTTAAACAGGAATTGTGTTGAGCAAGCAGATTTGAACCCTCCAACCTTCCATTTTGATGATCCTCATCCTCCCTTTCACCATGATGATAGTTCAGTCATATTAAAATCAGTCACACTATGATTCCTACTCAAACTTGATCCCTGAACGTTAGTATTATCAAGTCATAATAACTTTAGCTCATAAGCCAAATCTTTTAGCCAATAAAAATACCATTCTTACATTTTTTCTTGTTTTGCCTTGGTAGGTTTGCACATCATCACTTGGTTCTAAATTTTGGTTTCATGTACCATTATGATATTTAAAAGATTCTGCCCTTATTTTAATTATTGAAGCCAATACATTTATCTGTTGTTCTAAACTACTGTAAATTCAGAACCTAAACGTAAAAATGCGGGACTGTCAAATCCTTGGTCCAAATTTCAAATCACTTTTGCAGCCAACTCAGCTGAGTGAAAAAATAAAATATTTCATAAAATTAACCATTTATTTTGCTTTTTTTATTTGTTTAAATTGGCAAATTCAAATCTCTTGAGCAGATAACTCAACTAACAAAAGACAAAACACAGCAAACAAATGTGGTATACATGAATTGGAAATGCGGGATTCTTATGTACAATTTGAGATTTCCTGTATGTCAAACAAATCATAAACATCATGTAAAAATTAAAAAATCTGAAATTGTGGGATTGTCAAATCCAAGAACCAAGTTTCATATCATAATTGCAAGGAATTTGAAATAAAAATTATTTATGGGTGTCTCAAAAGGATGCTAAATGATCTAGAGTGGATTTGTGCTAATTATTTTAGGAATCATAGGCATTCTCAAAAACCACCCTATTCCATTTTAGGACGGCTAAAAATTAGATCCTAATATTCACCAACTTAACATACTTAACATTAAAATTGACTAAAATATACACTTCTCTTTTTGAGTTTATTTTTTTAACAAAAACTTATTATGTGTTCTTTTAATAACAACCAAGTAAATGAGCTGTTCCTTAGCCTTGACAAAATCATGCAGGGCTATTCTGGGTCTCTTAACAGTGAAGCCTCTGTCTATGGCCACTCCCAACCTGCAGGCCCCACCGCAGGCCCCACCCAGGAGTCTGTTCTTTCTCCCACATCCTCAAGCATGGCCCTGTTTGCCCATCAGCCACAGGCAGCTACTAACCCAAATCATATAGCAACACTAGCATCCATAATTGACCAAGTGAGCCATGGGGCCATCAATGAAAGCCAGAATCCAGAACCAGCCAATCAGATGGCACTTTCTGGTTCTCAAGGCAGACACACCCTGCCTCCAGCCAATCAGCCTGCAAGGCGCAGAAGAAAATTAATCACTCTGGAAATTGTTCTTGAAATGGTTGAAAAGTGAGGGATGCTTATGTCCATTGGGGAAATTGCGGCTGCAATGGGTTTTGCAAAGTCCACTGTGGCTGCAACCCTGTGAGCCCACGCCAACTGTGGCCCCCCTACCAAGAAGACCCCAACTGGTGCCCGTACTTCAACCAAAGGTGACACAGCCCATCCCCTTATGATGGCTATTATGGAACGTGATCTGCAGATGCCCCTGGTCCAGGTACGTCTCCAGCTGGTACTCCATGGCATTTCCATCAATAAGAGAACGGTGAATTTGTGGATGCATGGAGTTGTTGTTGCCATCAGAATCTTGTCCAATCAGGTTCTCAGTGGCCCCAGTTTGGTGGATACCAACCCATACAATTTGACCATCATCAATTTTATTAAAGGGAGGGCAATGAGGGCCTTTAATGACGTCATCTTCCTATCATATGCTAAGATTTCTGCAAGTATCCAAGACTATGGAGAGAATTGTATCCAGTCTGATGTGTACAAGCGCAGCTCAATCTTGTATTGTTTTGTTGGGGTTTTATTGGCAGTTTCCCCATTGAGCGTCAATTATTACTCAGCAATATCAAACACCGCAGATGGGTATGCCTACCAGACAGAGCTCAAGGCCATGCTGGAGGATTGGGCCACACAAAACGCCGTGCACACAGTTGTACTGAGTGCTGAGATGGAGCAGCGGGAATGGGCAACCCAAGAAATCAGTGCTGTGGGACATACCTGTTGGTCCTACCCATCAACCACACCAACATGCATCTTACAGTTGTATGTCTCTACAATTTTAGTTCCACCCTCAGGCGCTTAAAGCCTGCCACCTACAACAAACTATGCACCCAAATTGATAAGGGTTATGAGCTTTTCCCTTCCGTGTCTGTCCAGGACTTATTTGATCTCATCATCTTCTATGCAAGTGATAGTGATAAGTCCAGAAAGGACTCTTGCCTTCCCCCTTGCCCATTAATCTGTTTTGTCAAGCCCGCATAAGTGATGGAAGAAGAATTTGAGCAATTGAAGCAATCAGCTCTTGCTGCCTCTTCCCCAGTCAACAAACCCTGCCTCCCCAACCCCCCATCAAGCCACCTGTCTTCCAACCCTGACTCCCAAACCACCACCCATTCCCTCCCCACTATCTCTGATGCCGCCTCTTTCACAGGCGCAGATGAAGGCAATGTTCATTCCACCCATTCCCTCCCCTTCCTGTCCTTTGATTAATAAAATAAATCTTTTCTTTGTGACAACTTATTAAAATTGATATCTCTCTTTCAATTCATAATTAATAATATTTTCTTTTTACATTATTAACATTTCCCATAATTAATACATTGTTGTACATTTTATGAATAGCTTTAAGTTATTAGTATACATATTTTTCATCATTATTAATAAATTAAAGATCATAAATGTAAATATTGCATTAGAATATGTAAATTAGACGTCAACTCTTGATATTTTGATATTATGTGCATAACTCAATCCATTTTGTTTAATAAAATCCATTTTAAACTTGGCCTTTTCCATTATAATTTAATGAAATAGACTGTGTTTATATTAGAGAGCCATTAACGCTTAGTACAAATATTGATACATTGTGCATTTTACAGCCTGTATATTTACCTATTGATAATGGTTCTGGAAAATTTTTAGTTGGATTTTTGCGAGGTAATAATAATGTAATGTGTCAGAAAATTGCAGACCATGGTATTTTATTATCAGCCAGATGAGATCCTAAGTCTTCTAACATTATTAAAGTACAGAGAAGCTGTGACTTTGGCGTAACCTTTGGCCCAGAATATTTTGTTGCCATCAGAAGTAGCAAGTCTGACAGGGCCCAAGGCCCAAAGAATTTGGGACAGTTCTTCCTACTTCTGGATATAGGTTCATAAGTTGTTGTCTCTTTATTTTACTATAGGGTTTAATACTGTATGGCAACATTATGATCTTTTGCTCTCCACTTAATTAGAATCAAACTAGGGAAAGGGTTTGAAATATCAACTCTTTATTAGGAGGCTGATATTGAGGCTGACCTGGCTGCCCACGTTTATCCAAGTTAGCTCTGGCCCAACCTTGAGTCTGTGCAGTTTGTGATGGTAGCTTGCTTGATGACTTCCGCAGCTCAGTATCCTTTCTAAAGCTGTGCAACTATCTCTCAATCTGAGCGGAGTAGCTGTGAACCTGGACCACGTTCCAAGTGGCTAGCTAGCCTGGCTGGCTACTGGTTGCCAGATATAATTCCTCACTTAATCAGAGCTGCTCTAATACAATAGGCTCACAGCCTTTTATCTTAGAGTGTTTGGTCTGTTGGCACAGTCTATTTTGGGCTCTTCTAGAAGTGTTTCAGATGATGGCCCATATGATGGCCCAGTCTATTTTAGGCTCTTCTGGAAGTGTTTCAGATGATGGCCCTTATGATTGCCCTTGTTCTAGAATATAATTAAAGTTTAGAATAGTAATTATATATAAGAAGCATATTTGAGATGGTTGTTGAGGTGGACTAATTAATAGCACAATATCTGCATATTTCACTATTAATTAGTAATAGGATTTTGCAATTGCCAGGACATGATTTGATCACTTGAATCCATTGATTCACAAATCTGCGGCCCACATTAATTTGTTGAAACCATTCCTAAGAGTGATTAACTACTGCCCTGCGTTTTTTTGTTGAATCTGTTAATTATTCAATCTCCAGAAATCCTGACATAATGTGTTAATAAATTACTGTTTATTTTCATTAATTGGCTAATTTTCTTTGCTGTGGCAATTGTACATTTTCTGATATTTACGCACTAGTATTCAATTGGTTGGCTTCCTATCCAATTGCACAGGCAATAGGAAATCAAGCTGCCACCCCAAGACCGGATGTGGTTGGGGTGGCAGCTTGATTTCCTATTGCCTGTGTGATTGGATGTGAAGCCAACCAATTGGATACTAGTGCGTAAATATCAGAAAATGCACAATTGCCACAGCAAAAAAAATCAGCCAATTAATGACAATAAACAGTATTCTATTAACACATTACATTATTATTACCTTGCAAAATTCAACTAAAAATTTGACAGAATTATTACCAATGGGTAAATATACAGGCTGTAAAATTCACTATGTATCAATATTTGTACTAAGCGTTAATGGCTCTCTAATATAAACACAATACGTTTTAATAGATTATAATAAAAAAATGTTTACAATGGATTTTATTAAACAAAATGCATTGAGTTATGCACATAATATCAAAATACCAAGATTTGACGTCTAATTGCAATATTTTAATGCAATATTTACGTTTATTGTCTTTAATTTATTAATGATGATGAAAAATAAGTATGTGTTGAAGATAGTAATATAAAAACCAGTTTTTTGATGGAATTCAATCAAAATGTCAACTATCTATAACTTGATTAACAAATTATAAGTACATCTGCAAAAGGTTGATGAAATTGAAAAAAAATATCAGGGAAATAGTGACAGGAAAGCTAGGTAACAAGGGCCAGCCACCAATCCAGTCAAAAAAAGATGCTATGAATAAACTAGGAAATATCATAGACAAAAAGAATAAAGAAGCATTACTAAATCTCCAGGGAACAATTCTATCAAGTCTGAAGTTCAACAACGCGGCCTACAATTTGTGGGAGTTCTGGCAGGGGGCCAAAGAAAATAATAAGAAGATCAAACTAACCAAAGGAAATGAAGTTCCAAAGGAAATTAACACCAATGAAGAAGAAAATAATCAAATGTAAACAGATGAAAACAAAACACAAGCAAGAAGCAGAAGCGCTTCAAGAAATACAGAAATTTTGTCAAGTGAAAACCAAGAAGAAACACAAGTTGCAAGAAAAACAAGAAAAATTAAGCCCAGGAAAATTAATGAAGAGCAGTCAACACTCATGAAGTTTGCCAAAGTGGTGCCTGTGGCTGAGGGGGCCACAGGGGAAACAATTAGTAAGTCTTTTTATATTTTACTTATATTTATTTTAGTTATCACCAGGAATGGGGATGAGGTCGCAGAAGTGGCGGCTTATAGGCCAAGTTGGTTTTACGGGGCTTACCAGTCACTGGTAGCCCTTGTAAAACAAATAAATAAAACCAAATAAATAAAATAATTCAACAGAATATGAATAATTTTTCAAGTATTGAAGCTAAAAATAGGGAATATTTACCACCTTCAGGGTGCTTGCCGTGGTTGAGGGAAGCATATGAAATAGGATCAAGTATCAACTTTAAAGAAATGAACAAAATTTGTGGGGATATCAAATTAAACTTTGATGAATACATATGGGTCATTATTTTAGGGATTAGGCCATTTTCTAATGCACATGCTGCTCAAGTCGCAGCATAACAGTTCAATTTTGAAAAAGTAACTAATTACATATTTTATATTTAAAACATTAATAACTCAATGAAAAATTAATATTTTTTCACACTGTAAACTATCAAAATGATGCTAAGAATCTTATCTTTTTATTGGTTGAAAGATTTTAATGTGTATAATCTGCTCAATATTAAAGCAAAAGTAATTTAAAAGAGTATAATCCAGATTTTATTATATGATTATATCTAATGATATAAAGTAGATCACTTCAAAGCTAATAAATACTCTTTTTTAATATACAACAGCTTTTTTTATTTGATGAAATTAAAGATAAGATTCAGAGCTTTATTTTTATATTTTACTTTATTTAAAAAGCTCAATTATTTAGGATTTTATGATAGTTTGAAGTTAGAGTGTTTTTATCACTGTTTAGATTGATTTTAAGGTTCAAGTGAGCTTTGAACCTCAAATTAAGCATTCTTTAAATGGAACTCTTTAATATTTTATCATTTTAAAAATATGTGGAAGAGTTACAATTAACTGAATACATCATTTTAATTGATTTGCATTGATTACAAAGAGGATATGATGTAATAATAATGTTTAGCTGCTTCACATGTATCACTTGTGCATGATAACTGGGTATTTAATCAATTCTGCAAACATAAATTCAAGTTCAAACTATAGTAAAAGCTATCACACCATTTCTTTCAGAATGGTGTCCTTTAGCTTGGTATATAAGAGCTAAAGCACCACAAAGCTTCTAATCCAAAAGACCCCATTCAAAGGCCACATTCTGATCATAACTACTCCAACATTAAGGTGCATTTCAGAGATCTGACTTAATTACAGATTCAAAATACTACCATGTCCTCAGTTAAATTTACTTCTGCCATGCTACCCTTTTTTTCCTTGGGAGCTTCAACAAAAAGAGAGAGAATTGCAATGTTAAAAAAGGCATTCCTCTTTATTGCTGGTGATGATCTTGATAATTTCATCAAGCACTTCCTTACTCAAACTGAATTTGGGAAAGCTCAGTTCCTGCCAACTATTCAAATTCAAAAAGACAATGAGTTCATTGAAAACTTAAAGGATCTCATGAAATCTCCCCAAAAACATCTCCCAGCCTTGCAATCTCTGGTTACTTCCAGTTACTCTTTAAAAGAGCTTAATGATATGGGTTTTAATATAACCAAAAGTGAGTTTGAATACTCAAGAAAAATAAATAAAAATAAAAATTTAAGTTTAAACAAAAAAGCCAAAAAAATAATAACTATTCATTAAAAAACAAAAAAACTAAAAAATAATTAAAAAATTGCTGGAAAATTCTTTTGAAACAAGCCAGTTTACAAAAAAAGTGCCTGAAAAAATTTATAAAGATATAGAAAAAGAAATGAGTAATTACTCAACTGAAATTAAATACTCTCTACTTAAAACAAAAAAGAAATATATGAAAATATGAAAATAAAAAATGAAATTTTGGTTTCAATTTCTACTTACTATAAATTAATCCCTAAAAATATAATAAAAAGTAAAAAACAAACTGATATGTGCAATATTTGTAATTTAAAAAATTCACTAGAAAAAAAGAAGGAAGAATGTGAAAGTAAAAACTTGCCATTACCAGAATCTAGACAATGACTTAAAGGCTATTAATCAGCACCAAGACTTTTATGTTCATCAAAATTGTGAATATAAAAAAAGATATTAATAAATTAGATGATGAGTCTTGTGTTCTAGTTATAGATTATAAAGAAAACTTAAAGGTTGGAGGTGGTACAATTGAGACCAATAATTGTTTTTATTCAAAAAAACCAATCTCATTATTAGGGTTTGCATTAGTTTTTAAGAAAAACAATAAAATTAAATATGAATATCATGATTTTTTGTCTCAAATATGACCACATGATTCTTTATTTTCAGGTGAGTGTTTTATAAAAATTCTTAAATTAGATAGATTTAAAAAAATATAAAAGTATGGACTGATAATGGAAATCATTTTAGATCATATGAATTTTTATATTACTTATTTAAAGAGGCACCTAAATATATTAAGGGTTCTATAAAATATAATTGTTTTGTGGAATGTCATGGAAAAAGCATTGTTGATGGTCACTTTGGTGTAATATCAAAAACATTAAAAGAGAAAGAAAATCATTTTTATATTAAGAATGTAAATGATATTAAAAATATTTTTGAGCAAGAAGAAAAAAGAAAAGAGTTATATAAATCAGCGCTATCAGGCTCAAATATTTCTCAAAAGTCATTCTTTTATATTTATGAGAGAAAAGTTAGGCCTATAAGGAAAGAGCTCAAAGTTAAAAATCTGCGCATTAATCTTTCATATTTGATGAAAAATGGGAAGTTGTATACTTCACCTTTAACATTTGAAAGTTTCTCAGAATATTCTGAGATAACTTATCATTTGAAATCACGTGATGATACCAGAGAAACAAAAATATCAGAAGATGCTAGTGGTGCACTAGGGCAAGTTCATGAAGTAGGGCAGCTTACTAAAGGGTGTATTTTAAATAGAGTTATCAGTATTTCAAAAACAACAACATTTTTTTCTGAAACAAACTAAGAATATTTATGATGAGCCAAAGATAGTGTAATAGCATTTATAGCTTTGGGGCTGCTATTACTCTCCCATGCAACTCATCATAAATATTTTTGGTTTGTAGTTTGTAGTAGCACTTAAGATATTTTCAGTAATACTATATGTTGCAATTTTCAATTCTAAAATTGATGATTTATTTTTAAAAAAATCATCTAGGCCCAAGAACAATTAAAGTTTTGGAATTTATTGATTGTATTTTAAGCTTTCTGAATAATTTGAATATGAATAATGCAATTAATTTATAAAAGAATAAATCTGGCGCCTAGGCATAACAAGAAAAATAATGACCCATATACAAAAGCATTCAAAGATTCCACTTCACAAACATCAACAAATATGAAAAGAATTTAATAAAAACTGAATTTCAAAATGGAACTAATATTTGAAAACTGCAATTTTAATGAAGTATTTAAGGCACTGTCAAATAAAGTTGGGGATGCAGTCCTCGTGAATAATTTTAAACCTTTATTTATTTAGTTTGCCAAGGCCTGGGGGTCTGATTCAAGTTGGGCGCCCCCAGAACCCTCTTCAAGTTCAACCAAACATCCTATATTGATAGGTTAGTTCAAAAATTCAAAAAATTATTCATGTTCTTGGAAAAGTATACCTTGCAAAGAATCCACGTTGCAGTATACCTGGGAATCCTCCTCCACTGCATATTAAAAACCAACGTCAAAAATTTGGAGGATGTACCTATTCAAATGGATATTTGCCGTGTAGCCCTTGACTGCCAGAAGACACCGCAAGGATATAGGACAGTCAAGCACGTCCTGTATGACTCATTTGCATTGGCAACGTTATACGGGTACTACGTGCCCCCTGAAAAAACCCTACTAGTTGATTCACTCACCTACATTCCTTTTATCAAACGGTCAACAACCACCGGGGTACAGGGCACCACCCCTCTAGCAATTGCATCCAGGGTTGTCCACCACGTACAGAAGAGTATGTGGATCCAATTAGACGCTTTAGCCAAAAATTTGATTTTGGGGTATAATTCCCTGGAATAATTGCATTCCCTTTGCAATTAACATCCCCCCCAATAAATATTTTCCCCTTGCAAATTAAATTTTTTTTAATTTTTTATATTTTAGTATCTAAAAGTTAATATTAAAATTTTAATAATACATATTATAAACTAAATTTTTTAATATCAAATATTTTAATATTGAATATATCACAATTAAATAAAAATAGTTAAATTTCAAATATTTAAACTTTAATATTTAAATTTTAAGATTTATAATTATAATTTTACTTTTAATATTTTAATTTCAATTTTTAATTTATAATAGTAATATATAATTAGGTTGATAATAATAAAGGGACAGTTTAATAAAGTGAACATGTGTAATAATAAAATATGATTTATAAAATTGTTTATTTACCAGTGCGTTGAGTACAGGTTCATTTATTACATAAACAAACAATAAGAATTGAATTTATCTGCATCATGTGGCCCGCTCTACTTATATTCTAAACAAATGATTGTTTAGGACTCAAATTACCTTTCCCTTGTAATATGATTTGATAAATATATTTGACATGCTTGACCAACGTCCTAAGTACTAATTAGTAAGCAATATATGAAAACCATTGATTTCCGTGTTGTGTGGCTATAGTGGCACTGAAATAACAAGGATCAGATGATGACCTGCAAGGTCCAATTTGTGGCTTAGAAAAGCCAAAGTACAGCAAGGATTCATAATTATTTAAATAAACTAATTTATTTTTATCTTTTTTTAATTTATTTATTTGTTAGTGTCAAAAATAATAATAATATTCACTGCATTATAATAAAAATATATCCATCTTACCTAGTATAATTAATTTTACTTACCTTTTCCATGTGTTCTTATATGTCTATAATACAATCAAATGAAATATTATTATATATAAATAATAATTTTTGAGTCCTAATGAAAACAAACTAAATAAAAATAAAAACAAATAAAACCCGGAGCGCCCATTTATCTGATTGGCTCAGAAGCCAGGGCTTTAGGGAGGAAGGATTCCGAGTGCTCATAGAAAGCTGCCACCACATCAGGTGGCATCGCAAATTGGCTGATCTCAAGAATGTTGAAGAGATCCTCAGTGTCCTGAGGGAGGCCTTGTTTCACCTTTTTTTGATCTAACCAAACACCTCCTCTATTGGGTTCAGAAATGGAGAATAGGGCAGAAGGAAGAGGAGTCTCATTGGGCAGTCTGCAAGGCAGTGGCTGGCAGAATGGTTGTTTTTGTTGATAGGGGGAACTTGGACACAACCAGATCCACTTTGTGGAGCCCAACATTATCAAGCACAACAATGTTGGTTGTGCCGCTGTAATTTATCCAAATGTACTCTTTGACAGCTTGGAGGAAATTAGAAATGACCCACTATTATGGGAACCCTTGATCATCTGATACTGGTCTAACCCATGAGAACCAAGAAGCGCTACCATGGAATAGGTCTGGAAATGGACAGCTGAACAATGGGCTATGCCGTCCTTGGACCCCTTCTTGATCCACCCATTCCTAGACCTGAGTGAGGAGGAAAACAACAATTTGTTGATGAAAATGAACTGGACATTCCCAGTCTCTTTTAGTACCAGATATGTCTTGGCATAAATGTGTCAATCCTTGATGGTCTTCTCATTGTTTCTGTTATTTAGCAAACCTCCCAATACTTTCCAGGAGAAGCCCAAATCAACCATTGTTTTGTAAACAAGGGTTTTGGAAACAAAAAGCCCAAACTCTGTGGCAAGAATTGATTGGATAGCAAGTGAGTCCAGGTGACACCCCTTGGTAACCCACTGTTTTATTGCATCAATATGCACAGGCTGCAAGAGTTTGGGCTGCTGCTTAGCCTTGGCAGATTTTGCAATTCACCTGGTATTGCCATACTTGGTGTTGATGTTGGCAATTTATCTGGCCGTGACACCAAATTAAGACGCAATATCCTGAACCACCATTCCCCCATTCAAGTAGTTGATGAGAGCTTCACGCTCACTATCTGTCAACCAATGCCGGCCCTTGGCAGGTACCACAGCATCCTGGCTAGTAGGCTAGACACAGGGGATGAAGACCTTTGTGTAGAAGGTGGGCTCATGCTTGGTTGTGCTGGCGTTGTCAATGGTGGCATACAATACAGGTGCAGATGGCTCTTTGGCGGTGGCCAATGGCTCATAGAGGTGTCAAAGACGCAAGGGCAGGAAGTAGCAACTCTTGGATCAAGAGTGCGGGGCCAGGTGACAACTGGGTACACAGTAGAGGTGTATGTAACCTCATTATTCCTGATGACCTTTGTGTATAAGAATTTGGTTGCAGGCCTTGAGAGCAGCTTCTGTCTTGGATTGAGGCTTTGTGCTCTGTCTTGGGATGTGGGAGGTGATTGACTGGCGCTGACACCTTGGGAGGCCTGTGTGTCAGCATGACTCCCCTTGAGTTAGGTTCTAGGTCTGTTCTTGGACCACTGGGACGCCCTCGTGGATGGGCTGCCTGCAGGATGGTGCAGGAGCTGGTTGTGAATGTTATTGATGGTCCATAAAAATAAAATAAAATATATTTTAGATTAAATATGTAATTTATTTGGATTTATTGGTTTAGTTGTGAGTAGTTGTTTTCTCTTGATTTAGTCTTGAATAGTACTATGAATTCAGAACCTGAACGTAAAAATGCGGGATTGTCAAACCCTTGGTCCAAATTTTGAATCACTTTTGCAGGCAACTCAGCTGAGTGAAAATTAAAATAATAAATAAAATTAACAATTTAATTTGACTTTTTTTTGGTTTATGTAAATTGGCAAATTTTGAATCTCTTGAGTAGATAAATCAACTAACAAAATGACAAAACACAATAAACAAATGCAGGATACATGAATCAGAAATGCGGGATTCTAATGTAAAATTTTATATTTCCTTTATTTCAAACAAATCATAGAGATCATGTAAAACTTAAAAAATCTGAATTTGCGGGATTTTCAAATCCAAGAACCAAGTTTCATATCATAATTGCAAGGAATTTGAAATAAATATAATTTATGGGTGTCTCAAGAAGGATGCCAAAGGATCTAGTATGGATTGGTGCTAATTCTTTTAGGAATCATAGGCATTCTCAAAAATCACTCTATTCCAATTTTGGACGGCTAAAATTTAAATCCTACTATTCACCAACTTAACATACTTAACAATAAAATTGACTAAAATATACATGTCTCTTTTTGAGCTTAAAATTTTTAATAAAAATTTATTATGTCTTCTTTCAACAACAACCAAGTCAACAAGCTGTTCCCTGGCCTTGACAAAATCATTCAGGGCTACGCTGGGTCTTCTAATAGTGAAGCCTCCCTCTATGGCCACTCCCAACCCACAGGCCCCTCTGCAAGCACTACCCAGGAGTGTGTTTTTTCTACTGCAACTTTCAGCATGGCTCTGTTTGCCCATCATGTACAGGTAGCCGCCAACCCAAATCCTGGATCAACAATGGCATCTGGAACCAGCCATTTGAGCCATGGGGTCACTCAGAGAGACCAGAGCTCTGAAACAGCCAATCAGATGGCATTGGCTAGTTCCCAAGATAGACACATCCCCTCTCCCAGCCAATCAGCCTGCAAGACGCAGAAAAAAATTAATCACTCCAGAGATTGTTCTCAAAATGGTTGAAAAGCAAGGGAAGTTTATGTCTCTTGGGGAAATTGCGGTTGTGATGGAGTTTGCAAAGTCCACTATGGCTGCAACCCTGAGAGCCCACGCCAACTGTGGCCCCTCTACCAAGAAGACCCCAACTGGTGCTCGTACTTCAACCAAAGGTGACACAGCCCATCCCCTTATGATGGCCATTATGGAACATGACCCGCAGATGCCCCTGGTCCAGGTACATCTCCAGTTAGGACTCCACAGCATCTTCACCAACAAAAAAACAGTAGTGTTTGTGGATGCATGGAGTTGTGGTTGCTGCTAGAATCTTGTCCAATCAAGTTCTCAGTGGCCCCATTTTGGTGGATACTGATCCCTACAATTCAACTATTATTAATTTTATCAAAGGGAGAGCAATGAGAGCCTGTAATGATAACATCTTTCTGTCATATGCTAAGATATCTGCAAGTATTCAAGACTATGGAGAAAAGTGTATCCAATCTGATGTGTATAAGCGCGGCCCAATCTTGTATTGTTTTGTTGGGGTTTTATTGGCAGTTTCCCCATTGGGCGTCAATTATTACTCGGCAATATCAAACACTGCAGATGGGTATGCCTACCAGACGGAGCTCAAGGCCATGCTGGAGGAGTGGGCCACACTAAACACTGTGCACACAGTTGTACTGAGTGCGGAGATGGAGCAGCAGGAATGGGCTACCCAAGAAATCAGGGCTGCGGGGCATACCTGCTGGTCCTACCCCATCAAATACGCCAACATGCATCTTGCAGATGTATGTCTCTACAATTTTGGTTCTGCCCTCAGGCGCTTAAGGCCTGCCACCTACAACAAACTATGCACCCAAATTGATAAGGGGTATGAGCTTTTCCCTTCTGTGTCCGTCCAGGACTTATTTGATCTCATCATCTTCTATGCAAGTGATAGTGATAAGTCCAGAAAGGACCCCTGTCTCCCCCCACGCCAGTCCATCCATTTTGTCAAGCCATTATATGTGACAGAAGAAGAATTTGAGCAATTGAAGCAATCAGCTTGTGCTGCCTCTTCCCCAGTCAACAAACCTTGCCTCCCCAACCCCCCATCAATCCACCTGTCTTCCAACCCTGACTCCCAAACCACCACCCATTTCCTCCCCACTATCTCTGATGCCGCACCTCTCACAGGCGCAGATGAAGGCAATGTTCATTCTGCCCATCCCCTCCCCTTCCTGTCCTTTGATTAGTAAATAAATCTTTTCTTTGTGACAACTTATTAAAATTGATATCTCTCTTTCAATTCATAATTAATAATATTATCTTTTTACATTATCAACATTTCCCATAATTAATACAATGTTGTACATTTTACAAATAGCTTAAAATTATTAGCATACATATTTTTCATCATCATTAATAAAGTAAAGAAAATAAACGTAAATATTGGATTAGAATATTGCAATTAGACGTCTACTCTTGATATTTTGATATTATGTGTATAGCTCAATGCATTTTGTTTAATAAAATACATTGTAAACAAGGCTTTTGTCATTGTAATTTATTGAAATGGATTGTGTTTATATTAGGGCCATTAACGCTTAGTACAAATATTGATACATAGTGCATTTTACAGCCTGTATAATTACCTATTGGTAATAATTCTGTAAACTTTTCAGTCAGATTTTACGAGGTAATAGTAATGCAATGTGTTAATAAATTACAGTTTATTGTTATTAATTAGTTGATTTTCTTTGCTGTGGCAATTGTGTACTTTCTGATGTTTACGCAGTAGTATCCAATTGGTTGGTTTCACACCCAATTGCACAGGCAATAGGAAATCAAGACGCCACCCTGACCACATCCAGTCTTGGGGTGGCAGCTTGTTTTCCTATTGCCTGTGTGATTAGATGTGAAGCCAACAAATTGGATACTAGTGCATAAATATCAGAAAATGCACAATTGCCACAGCAAAGAAAATCAACCAATAAATGACAGTAAACTGTAATTTATTAACACATTGCATTACTATTACCTCGTAAAATCTGACTGAAAAGTTTACAGAATTATTACCAATAGGTTATTATACAGGCTGTAAAATGCACTATGTATCAATATTTGTACTAAGCGTTAATGGCCCTAATATAAACACAATCCATTTCAATAAATTACAATGACAAAAGCCTTGTTTACAATGTATTTTATTAAACAAAATGCATTGAGCTATACACATAATATCAAAATATCAAGAGTAGACGTCTAATTGCAATATTCTAATCCAATATTTATGTTTATTTTCTTTACTTTATTAATGATGATGAAAAATATGTATGCTAATAATTTTAAGCTATTTGTAAAATGTACAACATTGTATTAATTATGGAAATGTTGATAATGTAAAAAGAAAAATTATTAATTATGAATTGAAAGAGAGATATCAATTTTAATAAGTTGTCACAAAGAAAAGATTTATTTACTAATCAAAGGACAGGAAGGGGAGGGGATGGGCAGAATGAACGTTGCCTTCATCTGCGCCTGTGAGAGGTGCGGCATCAGAGATAGTGGGGAGGGAATGGGTGGTGGTTTGGGAGTCAGGGTTGGAAGACAGGTGGCTTGATGGGGGGTTGGGGAGGCAAGGTTTGTTGACTGTGAAGGGGCAGCACAAGCTGATTGCTTCAATTGCTCAAATTCTTCTTCTGTCACATATACTGGCTTGACAAAACAGATGGACTGGCGTGGGGGGAGACAGGGGTCCTTTCTGGACTTATCACTATCACTTGCATAGAAGATGATGAGATCAAATAAGTCCTGGACGGACACAGAAGGGAAAAGCTCATACCCCTTATCAATTTGGGTGCATAGTTTGTTGTAGGTGGCAGGCCTTAAGCGCCTGAGGGCAGAACCAAAATTGTAGAGACATACATCTGCAAGATGCATGTTGGCGTAGTTGATGGGGTAGGACCAGCAGGTATGCCCTGCAGCCCTGATTTCTTGGGTAGCCCATTCCTGCTGCTCCATCTCCGCACTCAGTACAACTGTGTGCACAGTGTTTAGTGTGGCCCACTCCTCCAGCATGGCCTTGAGCTCCGTCTGGTAGGCATACCCATCTGCAGTGTTTGATATTGCCGAGTAATAATTGACGCCCAATGGGGAAACTGCCAATAAAACCCCAAAAAAACGATACAAGATTGGGCCGCGCTTGTACACGTCAGACTGGATACGCTTTTCTCCAAAGTCTTGGATACTTGCAGAAATCTTAGTGTATGATAGGAAGATAACATCATTACAGGCCCTTATTGCCCTTCCTTTGATAAAATTAATAATAGTTGAATTGTAGGGGTCAGTGTCAATCAAACTGGGGCCATTGAGAACTTGATTGGACAAGATTCTAGCAGCAACCACAACTCTGTGCATCCACAAATTCACAGTTCTTTTATTGGTGAAGATGCTGTGGAGTCTCAACTGGAGACATGCCTGGACCAGGGGCATCTGCAGGTCACATTCCATAATGGCCATCATAAGAGGATGGGCTGTGTCACCTTTGGTTGAAGTACAGGCACCAGTTGGGGTCTTCTTGGTAGGGGGCCACAGTTGGCGTGGGCTTGCAGGTTGCAGCCACAGTGGACTTTGCAAACCCCATTGCAGCCGCAATTTCCCCAAGTGACATAAGCTTCCCTTGCTTTTCAACCATTTTGAGAACAATCTCCGGAGTGATTAGTTTTCTTCTGCGTCTTTCAGGCTGATTGGCTGGGGGAGGGATATGGAAATCTTGTTAACTGGTCAATGACATCTGATTGGCTGTTTTGGGGTCCTGGGCTCTCTGGGTGACCCCATGGCTAAAATGGCTGGTTCTGGATGCCATTGCTGATAAGGGATTTGGGTTAGCAGCTGCCTGTGTGTGATGGGCAAACAGGGCCATGCTTGAGGACACAGGAGAAAGAACAGACTCCTGGGTAGTGCTTGCAGAGGGGCCTGCAGGTTGGGAGTGGTCATAGACAGAGGCTTCACTGTTAAGAGACCCAGTGTAGCCCTGTATAATTTTGTCAAGGCCAGGGAACAGCTTGTTGAGTTGGTTGTTGTTGAAAGAAGACATAATAAATTTTTATTAAAAATTTTAATTTCAAAAAGAGACGTGTACATTTTAGTCAATTTTATTGTTAAGTATGTTAATTTTGTGAATAGTAGGATCTAAATTTTAGCTGTCCTAAATTAGAATAGGATGATTTTTGAGAATGCCTATGATTCCTAAAAGAATTAGCACAAATCCACTCTATATTCTTTAGCATCCTTTTTGAGATGCGCATAAATTATATTTATTTCAAATTTTTGCAATTATGATTTGAACTTGGTTCTTGGATTTGACATTCCTGCAATTTCAGATTTGTTAATTTTTACATGGTGTCTATGATTTGTTTGAAATACAGGAAATCTCAAACTTTACATTAGAATCCTGCATTTCTGATATATGTATCCTGCATTTGTTTGTTGGGTTTTGTCTTTTGTTAGTTGAGTTATCTGCTCAAGAGATTTGAAATTTGCCAATTTACATAAACTAAAAAAAGTCAAATTAAATTGTTAATTTTATTTAATATTTTAATTTTCACTCAGCTGAGTTGCCTGCAAAAGTGATTCAAAATTCGGACCAAGGATTTGACAATCCCTTGTTTTTATGTTCAGGTTCTGAATTTACAGTACCAAAACATTAGAGACAAGGAGGTAGAACTTACTTATTATGTGTTTGAAGTTGTGTACCAGCCAGATTCAGTCCTGTCAGCCATGCTGGAGAAGGTGAAGCCTGTACTTGATACTAGCTATGAGCCCTACGTCAGTGATGGCAATCAGGATGAGAACAAGGAGCCCAATTTCTACCAAACCAATGAGGGACAGTTAGTGCTAAAGAAAGTTGCTGCATTTTACACCAAGGTGCCCAACCCCTGTGTTGTGCCCAACGCCAACAAGCCAATCCCCACCGCTAAAAAGCCCGCTCACAAGTGCATTCCTGACATTAAGCGCACCATCCTCCTCCGGCTCATGTGGGAATCTGGTGATTACAAGGCGGCTGCAGCTCTTGTTGGGGTGGATCCCAAGTACACCTTGAAGACCTTCAACAAGTTCATTGATACTGGCCAAGTCCTTGCCGCGGATAAATCCTTTTGTGTTTCCACCATGCTCACCAAGGAGCACAAATGGGCAATCTGCCAGTGGATCACCTGGGACTGCCATCTTGAACTGGCAAATATACAGGCCATGGTCAAGTCCGCTTTTGGGGTTGAGGCCTCAATTTCCTTTTACTACCATCTTCTCATGGGGATGCGCTTTTCCTGGAAAAAGCTCAGGGTATCTCCCTACAACAGAAACAGCCCAGCCATTATCAAAACCTGGAAAAATTATGCTGAGGCGTACACTGCCCTCAAAGCCAAGGGGATGGTGAAATTCTATTTTATCAACAAATCAGCATTTGCCTCATCAATGTGCAATGGGTATGGGTATGTCCCCAAAGGCTCCAATGACGGCATGGCTTGGCGTGCTGCAGTCTGCGCCACAGCATACTCAATGGTGGCTCTCCTTGGTCCAAAGGGGGTTGAGCTTTATCAAATGGTATTGGGTTCTCACAGCAGCTGTACCTTCTTGTCATTCCTCCAATTGGTCCAGGAGCACCTGAGGCGCACAAGCCTGGGCTTCACCAATGTGATTATGTTGGACAACGTTGGTCCCCACAAGGTGGCTGACATTCTTGAGGAATTCCCAATGATTGACACAAGCATTGCAGTGGGCCCCCAGCAATTGGCCACGGTAAATTTACGCCTTCTCTTCCTCCCAGTTTATTTGCCCTTCCTAAATCCCATCAAGGAAGTCTTTGGGTGGCTCAAGCAAGTCAGCAAGCGAGGAACCCCAACAGGGACTGAGGACCTGTTTGATTTGCTGCAGGCTGGGATTCATACCCTCCCAGCTGAGACCATGGCCAAATTCTATGGCCACGCTTATTTGTTTATCCCTGCGTGCCTAGCCAAGCAGCCAATCAATTAAAGGCTTAGTGTGTCCAACTTTTTTATATTCTCTAATTTACTATTCAAGATTTATTGATTATCATTTTATATTTAGATGGTTCCACGCCCTCAATCACATTAGAAGATCCATCAATAGATGTAAGTAATATATTTATTTTATTATATATTATTTAATATATCATCTGAGTTTATCCCAAATGCTTGATACTGGATTATGCAAATATATTTATCTCACTTTTGTCAAATAAATATAAAATAGTCTTATAAAAATTAAACATAAATTGTAAGGTTGAAATTTATTTTATTACCGTATTATTTTATACTTTTATGAAACCCATTTCTGCAATATATTTTGAAAATCTTGTTTGCTAAAATATTATTTGAAAAATTATTTATAATATAAAAATATAGTAGAGTATAAATATATTTATTGATATAGAGATAAAATTAAGTGCACCTATAATGGGTTCTTCTGTATGTACCCACCCCGCAATGGAGGTGGCGCACAACCTCCACCACCACACCGTGGATGGTGGATACACCCTTATTAAAGTATTTGCAACTGCTGGTAAAAGGAAGGATGGTGAGGTGGGAATGGAGGAGCAGCTTTTCTGGCGGGGCTGCAAACCCAAAGATGCCAGCCAGGACCAGGGCGTCCTGGATGACGTGATCCACCAAGTCATACCCAGGGGGACCTTCTTCCCGTCCAGTGAGAGCCTGGCCTTGTCAACCCCAAGAAGGACCCCATCTAGGCCCTACACTGGTGCTCATCCCAAAGAAGAAAAGATACCCAAGGTAAACAACAAGGTGAAGCCTTTGTCCAGCAAAGGCTTCTGTAAACTTGCACAATTTGTTGTATACAGTGCTAATCTTCTTCTTGTGCTTGGTTTTGGAGAAGGTCAGCTCCATAGCTGCAGGGACCCCTGTCTTGTTGGCACTCCAGGCCAGCCTGAAGTCCGCTAGGAGGATTTTTGTCTTCTTTACGGCTGTTGCGTCTGCAACAGCCAATTTTGACACTGCATGCCCAAAGTTCTCCAACAGGTAAGAGACAGTATGCTCCACTGTGAAGCAGAAGCAAGCAGCTGCATGAGCCCGGCCCATCTTGGGTTATTCTTGAATGGAAGCATTGCCAGGACGTCCCAAACAAGCTCAATGGAGTTTACATAGTAAACTCCACTGAGGTTAACTGGGTCCAGGTGGACCAGTTGGGCATCCTTGTAGGCAGTAACTGCCCACTCAGATGCCCCCTCACCATGTGTAGCCCGGCCAATGCCTCCCTGGACATTGGGAATGTACCATGGATCCTGTTTTCAAGCTCCTGCATAACAGGGGGACAGGAAAAGCTGTTTGGCCACGTGAGTGGCGTATTTGGAGTAGAAGGTGGGGGGACAAAAGGAACCAGGACACGGCGGAGTTCACCATCAACATCTTCTAAAAAAAGGTAAGTATTTAAGAATTTTTATTGATTATAATTTTTTAGGTTACCTTCTTGGGTTTCTTCCTTGCCGGCGGTTTCAGCCGGCTTTGCTATTCTTGGTGCAAGCAATTGCGCTGGCAATTTTGTATCCTCTGCCCTGGCACGCTTGGCAGGTTTGAGGTGGGCATACATCTCCAGGTCATCAACCCAAACAGACGGCGCAGAAAGATTGTATGCCTTGAACTGGAGACCCTCAACCACAGTTTTTTGAATATTTAGTAAGCGCTTGATTGTCTTCTCTGGGGTGTCTGGCATTTTTGACATTAGTGCCTTTGCAGACACCTTGTCAATTTTGTCCCCAGTGAGGACAGCAGACTTCACTTTGGCTTTGACCTTGCAGTCAATGTCCTTTATTTTGGCAATTGCCAAGTTGAGGTCCTTCAGAAGCTTTTCCAATTCTCTCATTAATTTTTTACTAACATTTTCATATGTTTTTATAGCTTTTTCCCCAATAAATTCTTTATTATTTTGATACTGTTGCCTCTTTGTTTATTCCTTTTTGTTTTCCCATTTACTACATTATCCTATCTTTTTACCCATTGTGTATATGTTTCACGCTCCTCTCAATATGTGTTGTTTGCTTTGTGTTGGCATTGTTTCCATGATTACCATATTATTTTTGGCGCTTGACATAGCCCCTTGTAAAAATATTAACAACAATTTGGTGATCAGCTAAATTTTTATTAGAAAATTATAGTGTTAACTGTTTTTAACTAAAGTTATTACTGATCCAAATTCAAAACCTTAATGATAAAATTTAAGCCAATCAGGAGCCAAGTGATAAAGTGATTGTTGTGACATAAAGGGTCATTCAATAATTCTTTGATGCATGTGCGCTAATTAATATGATTGGCTGGATGTTTTGCCATTGTACGCCATTGCCGCTGTGGCAAGTTGTTGGTGGACTAGTGCTAACCCAGCAGCTGATTGGGCACTAGTCCATCAACAACTTGCCACAGCAGCAATGGCGTACAATGGCAAAGCATCCAGCCAATCATATTAATTAGCGCACATGCATCAAAGAGTTATTGAATGACCTTTTATGTCACAACAATCACTTTATCACTTGGCTCCTGATTGGCTTAAAGTTTATCATTAAGGTTTTGAATTTGGATCAGTAACAACTTTATCTAAATTCAATTAACCTATAATTTTCTAATTTAAATTCAGTTGATCACCAAATTGTTGTTAATATTTTCACAAGGGGATGTGTTTGGGTGCTAAAAATAACTGTGTTCAGGATCTAGACACATGACATAGTAAATATATGATTTTATAGAAATAAGCTGAACATAAAGAATGAAACCAACTATAAACAAAGAGAACATGAACAATTGGAATTCAAAAAAAATAATATAAATAGAAAATGTTTGATAACAGGGGTTTATTGGGGCAGGGGGAGTAATGCCTAGGAGGCAGAATAACGCAGGAAGACGTAGAGGCAGTGCTGGCCTGGGGGGTCTGGGATTGGGTGGGTTGGGCTTACAGGTTAGGGGTGTTGGTGGCAGGGGTGGAGGCAGGAGAATTGCGCATGATGGCTGCCATATACTGCTCATTGTACTCCTCATCAGTCATTGGCTGGATGGGCTGGTAGGTGGCTGTGGCACGGGATGGGAGGTGCTTATCCTTGCGTGATTGGTTGACCATGTTCACATGGAAAACCATTTGCGCAAACAAGTCAGCCATCATTTGGTGACCAAAGAGAAAATTGTAATCAAGGACCCCAAGATAGAGGTCGTTGAAAGCCTGAGGGCGGCACTCCCAGAGTGTATCTCCAATATTAAAGAACACAACATCTGCCAGATGGACGTCAACGTGACCAGCTGGGTATACTGAGGCCTTGTGCCCGCATCCCTGGATGGCCTCAAGGGCAGTGGAGCTACCCTCCATCTGTTAGCTCAAGAAAACCTGGTATTTGGAATTTGAGCCATCCCAGGAGTCAAGTAATCCACTGAGGATGTGGCTGTATGAGTACCCATTGATAAAATCAGGGTTTTTCCAATAGTAGACAAAACCCTTGGCTGAAACAGTCAGAAATGCACCAATGAATGTCCTCTTCTTGACCTTCTTCCTTACATTCTTGGTGGTGGCTTTTCCTTTCTCACCAAAATTGTCAAATGCAATTGATAATTTGTATTACAAGACAAACATGATGTCATCTGTTAGATTTTTCAAGCATCTGACCAGGGTTGATTTGATTGTGGTTTCATATGGGGTATCCTCAGCACCATCCCATTGGTTGCCGGCAAAATTTGTGAGAACCCTAATTGAAGCCACCTTTCCGTGCATCCAGAGCTGCACCATGCGCTCAGACACCCAAATGCCATGGTGCGCAAGTTGCTTCTGGACCTAGGTCAAGGGAAGCTTGGGGTCCCGCTGGAGGAGGTCAATCATTATTGGGTATGCCTCATTAATCTGGGACTCTATGGCCTTCTTGGCCGTCCCAATCAGATTTCCCTTATTCATCAGGTTGTCAAATTCCCGCATGACAGTAGCCCAGGTGAATTGTAATTGGCTGGCTATCTGATCCTAGGACAGACCCTGCAGGTTGAGTGCCACAATTTCCTGAAGAATTTGGGCAGTGATTATTCTGTGTTTGGGGCGCTGGGCGGCAGGAGCTGAAGCCTGATTGGCTGAGGGGGGGCAGGTTGGGTGGTGGCGGAAAGTTGTTCCAAATCAAGGTTGCCATCCTGATTGGTTGGTTGACAGGCAGCTTGTGCAGGGGTGGGTGTGGGAGCAAGGGCAGAGCTAGACGCTAAGTGACTCTCAAACAAGTCAAAGCCATATGAGTCGGGGGACAGTAACAGGTCAGCTTCCTTGTTACCCGCCTCAAAGGCTTGGGTGTAAACAGGTGCCTCCACATTCTGAGCCTTGCCTCCATTGAAGCTGGTCTGACTGCTGCTGGCTTGGCTGCTGGCGTGGTTGAAGATGTTGCTTGTAAAAACCATTGTAAAAAACCTGGGATAAAATCACTAAAAGTAGAAATTTTAAAATTTAATGATTTAATTTTATTGTAATCTTGAGTCCATATTTGAAAGGTTCTCAAAACCATTCCATACAAATCTGGAGCCATGAAAATGATAAAATGCATCTGTTCCTAAATTGGATAGCTGTTGATTGGCTGTTATACTTTTATTTTTCTATTTTAGGCTGCTCATACTACACATCTTGTGTGAGTTCATTTTGTTTTGTGCTTGCGTAATCTTGCTTCTAGATTGCTCAAGTTTTGTTTTGTTTTAGTTCTTCTGTTGGTGCCTCATATGAATCCTGATTGGATTATAATATACTCTGGAACAGCATCCATCCATTTCACTTGTTGTGTCAGTTCATTTTGTTTGTGGTTTGAACTACACCGCTTGATGTTTGCTTTAATTTTGTATAATGGGTTAGTGAAATTTTGTTTTTGGTTTGACAGTTCATTTATTAACCAAAAATATTTAAATTAATTGATTCCTGAATCTTGCGCAACTTAGATTTTGTTTAAATCTGAAATCATTTTGTTTAAATCTGAAGTATTTTTGCTTGTTGCCATAGCTTTTAAAACTACTGTATTTCAATATTGAATAAATCACAATTTAAGAAAAATAATTAAATTTCAAATATTTAAACTTTAATATTTAAATTTTAAGATTTATAATTCCAATTTTACTTTTAATATTTTAATTTTAATTTTTACTTTTAATTTTTAAATTATAATAGTAATATATAATTAAGTTGATACTAATAAAGGGACAGTTTGATAAAGGGACAGTTTGATAAAGTGAACATGTGTAATAATAAAATAAGATTTATAAATTTGTTTATTTACCAGTGCGTTGAATACGGGTTCATTTATTACATAAACAAAGAATGAGAATTGAATTTATCCGCATCATGCGGCCCACTCTACTTATATTCTAAACAAATGCTTGTTTAGGACTCAAATTATCTTTCCCTTGTAATATGATTTGATAAACATATTCAATATGCTTGACCTGCGTCCTAAGTACTCATTAGTAAGTAATATATGAAAATCATTGGTTTTTGTGTTGTGTGGCTATAGTGGCACTGAAATAACAAGGATCAGATGATGACCTGCAAGGTCTGATTTGTGGCTTAGAAAAGCCAAAGTACCATCAAGGATTCACAATTATTTAAATAAACTAATTTATTTTTATCTTTTTTTAATTTATTTATTTGTTAGTACAAAAGCCAATAATAATATTCAGTGCATTATAATAAAAATATATCCATCTTACCTAGTATAATTAATTTTACTTACCTTTTCTATGTATTCTTATATGTCTATAATACAATCAAACGTCACATTATTATATATAAATAATAATTTTTGAGTCCTAATAAAAACAAAATAAATAAAAAACAAATAAAACCCAGAGCACTCATTTATCTGATTGGCTCAGAGGCTAGGGATTTAGGGAGAAAGGATTCTGAGTGCTCATAGAAAGACGGCACCATATCAGGTAGCATGGCAAATTGGCTGATCTTGAGAATGTTGAAGAGATCCTCAGTGTCCTGAGAGAGACCTTGTTTCACCTTATTCTTGACCTAACCAAACACCTCCTTGATTGGGTTCAGAAATGGAGAATAGGGCAGAAGGAAGAGGAGTCTCATTGGGAAGTCTGCAAGGCAGTGGCTGGCAGAATGGTTGTTTTTGTTGATAGGAGGGAACTTGGACACAACCAGATCCACTTTGTGGAGCCCAACATTATCAAGCACAACAATGTTGGTTGTGCCGCTGTAATTTATCCAAATGTACTCTTTGACAGCTTGGAGAAAATTAGAAATGACCCACTATTATGGGAACCCTTGATCATCTGATACTGGTCTAACCCGTGAGGAACAAGAAGCGCTACCATGGAATAGGTCTGGGAATGGACAGCTGAACAATGGGCTACACCGTTCTTGGACCCCTTCTTGACCCACCCATGCCTAGACCTGAGTGAGGAGGAAAATGACAATTTGTCAATATGGAAGAACTGGACATTCCCAGTCTTTTTTAGTGCCAGATATGTCTTGGCATAAATGTGTTGATCCTCAATGGTCTTTTTGCTGTTCCTATTATAAAGCAAAACTCCCAGTACTTTCCAGGAGAAGCCCAAATCAACCATTGTTTTGTATACAAGGGTTTTGGAAACAGAAAGCCCAAACTCTGTGGTGAGCATTGATTAGACAGCAAGTGAGTCCAGGTGACAATCCTTGGCTACCCACTGCTTGATTGCGTCAATGTGAATAGGCTGAAGGAGTTTGGGCTGTCTTTTTGCCTTGGTGGATTTAGCAATTTGCCCAGTATTGCCATACTTGTTGTTGATGTCGCAATATATCTGGCTGTGATACCAAATTGGGACGCAATATCCTGAACTGTCATTCCCCCATTCAAGCAGTTGAGGAGAGCTTTACACTCACTATCTGTCAACCAACGCCAGCCCTTGGCAGGTACCACAGCATCTTGGCTACCAGACTCAACACAGGGAATGGGGACCTTTGTGTAGAAGGTGGGATCACGCTTGCTTGCAGTGGCGCCGTCAATGGTTGAATACACAATTGGTGCAGATGGCTCAACAGTGGCTGCCAATGGCTCGTAGGTGGTGTCAAAGATGCGGGGGCAGGAAGTAGTAACTCTTGGGTCAAGAGTGTGGGGCCGGGTGACAACTGGGTAAACAGTGGAGGTGTAAGTAACTTCAGTATTCCCGGTGACCCTGGTGTAGGAGACTTTGGTAGCAGGCCTTGAAAGTGGCTTCTGCCTGGGATTCAAGATGGTAGTTCTGGCTTGGGATGCAGGAGGTGGTTGGCTGGCGCTGACACCTTAGGAGGCCTGTGTATTGGCATGACTCCCCTTGAGTTGGGTTCTGGGTCTGTTCTTGGACCCTCTGGGACGCCCTCATGGACGGGCTGCCCCGCGGGCTGGTGCAGGAGCTGGTTGGGAATGTGATTGATGGTCCATAAAAATAAAATAAAAAGATATATTTTAGATTAAATATGTATTTATTTGGATTTATTGGTTTAGTTGTGGGTAGTTATTTTCTCTTGATTTAGCCTTGAATAGTAACAGAATTTCTATATCCGTGATTTGAAGTGTATAATATTGTATACTTTCCAGGTTTGGATGATTTTAAAGTTTAATCACTTTTTATGTCTAAACATGGTTGTTGAGATTGAATTTTCCATTTGATTTTAGTTGTGGTGGAGCCTCTTGATTTGGGTTGGTGTTTCCTAGTGTGCTTATTGTACATTAAATTTGGATTTCAGTTCCCGCAATTAATATCTGAGTTTACTAGTAGCATTCAAAAGTGATTTGAAATTTGGTTCATGGATTTGACAATCCCGCAATTTAAAAAACATAGTAAACCTAATGAAAATGGTTGATGGATTTGAACGCTTCAAATCTGATTCCAGTTAATTCATTTCGTCCATTGGAAATATGCAGTTCGACTTGAACTTTGCAAAGTGTCTATGAGTTCCCGCATTTTCAAATATTCAAATAAATACTCAAAGAATTCAATTTAATTAAAAAAAGGCCATCCCGCAAAAGTGATTTGAAATTTGGACCAAGGATTTGACAATCCCACATTTTTACATTTAGGTTCTGAATTTACAGTACCTGTTTTTCAACTCATTTGTTTTAAAACCACTGCATCATATTATAAACTTTTATATTGTATGATAGTGGGCTCCTAATTTCTCAGTGTTAATTTAAAATATTTTTTAGTTTATCATGTATTATAATGTAGTTAAAAATAAGGAACCTAGCTTTAAAACTTGCAACCATGCTTGAAGACAGTTGTTGTAAATAGCCTCAATGCTAATATTTAAGTTCCTTCCATTACGAAATTTAAACTCTAGTTCAGGGATGCTTCGGCCCAGCCCCAGCTAGCTTCCAGCTCTGGGTGGCTAAAGCCAAAATAGCGTCAATATTTAAATAGTCTAAAATAATTCTTTGACTTGAGTGGCCCAGAGCCATAAACTGGCCGAAGCAGCCCAACTCAAGATCTGCATTTTTTGACTCTCTAGTTCGGCTAATTAAATCACATGCCTTTTCATTTTAAAATGATTAGGCGTATAGGAACACTCCTATAAGTTAGGCTCTGATGGAACATGGAATCGAATGGTTTAACCTATTGCTTGCCCACTTAGCTGATCCAATGCATTTCGGCTTAAGGAGCTTGTTTATCCATTTCAAATGATTCCTCTATGGAAATAATTTGTTAGTTGTGGAGAAGTAGTTCTAAAATTTGGCCTTGGGAAGCATTAGTTCTGTGGGATTACTTGTGCTGCTGGTATCACAGCTTGTCATGTGAGCATATCCACCCAATTTGTGGCCCGAGTTGCATCGGGCTCAAACTAAGATTTATATCGTGTTTAAACAGTATTAAGAGTATGGCTAATTGTTCTTCTGTTTGTAAATGTAAATTCCAGCCGTCACATGGCTGGCGTGGAGTCTTTTTATGAACTGCTGAAACACTACTTCGACTTGCAGCGCACATATATTTTCTATAGTAAACATGTGAGTTATTTTTAGCGAAATGTCTAGATATGAAAGTCTTGCTATAATGTTTCTGAAGTCACCTTTGACAACCATGAGTGCAACAAGATTATTGAAACCCCTAAGACGAAGCGTTCGTCGGCTATCTCAAGTGGCAGCGATTTCAAAAGAGGAATATGCCAGCCTGTCGCAACAACTGATTCACATGGAAGGAGAGTTTGGAGCTCACAACTATCACCCACTTCCCGTGGTGCTCTCAAAGGGGGAAGGGGTTCATGTTTG
Source organism: Entomophthora muscae (assembly GCA_014839935.2). Taxonomy (NCBI): domain Eukaryota; kingdom Fungi; phylum Entomophthoromycota; class Entomophthoromycetes; order Entomophthorales; family Entomophthoraceae; genus Entomophthora; species Entomophthora muscae. The sequence goes on from QTSX02003661.1 coordinate 116,807, forward strand.
GGACCCCGAGGGAAACAAGTATTTGGATTTCTTATCAGCTTATTCAGCTGTCAACCAGGGACATTCGCATCCACGCATAGTTGGTGCTTTGGTGCAGCAAGCTCTGCGCCTGTGTCTCAGTTCAAGAGCTTTCTATAATGACAAGTTTGGTGAATTTGCAGAATATATAACAAAATTCTTTGGATATGACATGGTGCTTCCTATGAACACTGGGGCGGAAGCAGTAGAAACTGCTATCAAGTTGGCGAGGAAGTGGGGCTATGAGAAGAAAGGAATAGCTCCAGGAAAAGCCCGTGTTCTGGCTTGCAAAGATAACTTCCATGGGCGGACAATGAGTATTATCTCCATGTCAACTGATATTACTGCCACCAACAACTTTGGGCCCTATATGCCAAATGTAGGTCCAGAGTATGCACCCAACAAGCTGATTCGATATAACAACATCAAAGATCTCGAGGAAGCTTTCGCTCTTCATGGTGACGAAATCGCTGCTTTCCTCGTCGAACCAATTCAGGGAGAGGCTGGCATTGTGGTTCCCGATGACTCATATCTTCAGGCAGCACATTCATTATGTCGCAAGTACAATGCTTTATTTATTGCTGATGAAGTTCAAACTGGGCTTGCGCGTACCGGAAAGATGCTCGCCATCGAGTATTCTGGTGTTCGTCCAGATGTTGTCATTCTAGGAAAGGCACTCAGTGGCGGCGTGTATCCAGTGAGTGCTGTTCTCGCTGATAAGGATATCATGTTGGTAATAAAGCCTGGCGAGCATGGATCAACTTATGGTGGCAACCCGTTGGCAGCTGCTGTTTCCATGGCGGCTTTGCAAGTCATCAAAGACGAAAAATCTTGTTCAGCGTGCGTTTGATTTAGGAGGGAAATTTCGGGCTGAACTGAGCGGTATTAAGCACCCTGCTATATCCCAGGTGCGTGGGCGTGGGCTTTTGAATGCGATTGTTGTTGACGAAGCCAAGGCCAATGGTCGCAGTGCCTGGGATCTATGCCTTCTTATGAAAGATCGGGGTCTTCTTGCTAAACCTACTCACAAGACCATTATCCGCCTCGCACCCCCGCTTGTTATTTCTGAAACTGAGCTTATGAAAGGCGTTGAGATAATCTCTGACTCATTGGCTCAGCTTCCCAATGCTCCTATTTCAGGAGAATAATTATCAAATTTCAATAAACTGAGTATAGTATTATACATCGCAGCGGTGAACTACAAAGACCCAAAACTTAAAGTAGAAGGTAAAGAACAGTTTTTGAGCGGGTTAAATTCGCTTTTATAACCATTAGTTAGTGTTAACAAGTTTATTCAAATTTGTCGTTAACACTATCACACTCCCCCGTTAAACTAAGTGTGGTAGAGTTTAAGGGGGCTCCCGTTTACTTGTTGTGGGAAGCGCACACCTTCACTATCCTCAAGGTAGTAGTTGAAGTTGGCTCCTACACAGTAGATCTGAAAGGGACCTGGCCATTTAGTCTTGAACTTGATGGAATGGGAGTTTCCAAGCTCAGGCTTCATCTTCAGGACTTGTTAACTGTCCTTGAATATGAGGAGCCAATATGTGGTCTTCTCATGGACTCATTTGATCTTAAGGGCTCTGGCAACTATGTTTGACTTTGCTTTGGCTTGGATGTTGTCTTGGTGGTCCCAGCTTTCAGGTAATTGGGTAGTAGTTGCTTCTTAACAGAGGATGGTTAAACCCCATAAATGATCTCAAATGGAGTGGCTTTGGTTACAGTGTGTACTTTGGTGTGGTAGTTTCATAGGAAAGTGGGCAAAGCATCCTCCCACAAGAATGGTTGATACTTGGTGCACTTCTCTAAGGGTTTAACCAAGATTTGTTGAACCTTTCAGTCAGCTCATTACAGCAAAGGTTGTAGACAGTAGCAAATCTGTGAGTGACTTAACCTTCTTCATAATATTAAAAATTAATTGTTTTTGGAAATGAGATCTTTGGTCAGAGAGTAGGGTTACAGGTGGGCAAGATGGGTGATAATTTTCTTGTAGATGAATTCAGCAATGGTTAAGGCAGAGTTATCAGGGCAGGTAATAGCCACAGGTCAGCAGAAGTAGTACCCTGTAGCCACTAGGATATATTTATTCACATGCTTGGAAAGCAGTAGGGGTCCCAGGAAATTAATGTCTCCTAAGTCAAAGATGCTGGTCACACTAATGTGTTAAAACAGCAGGGTTGAGCCTTCAGAAAAGTTCTGCACAAGAGAACCTGTGCCACTCAAACTGAATTACTCATAATCTGAAGCCAAATGTGGAAGTCAACTCAAATTTCCAAACAAGGCAAAAGGACCCAGTGACAATCCCTACTCGGTGGATAGCTTGATTTGACGCTTGACTTATTATAATGATCAAGCCACCCCCTATCTAATTCATTGACTGATTGTCACAATCACGTTCCTCTTAAAAGGATTTTCCCAAACTAATTAAGGTGTATCTCTCAATAAAAATAATTGTCTAGTTTTTTCAATATTTTTCTCTCATAACTTTATAAATACAGCACAGCTACAACATTAGTAGTGTTGAGTTTATACTTCTGGGAAGTATAATAAACAAAATAAAGGGGAAGATTAAGAAGAGAATGATACTTTATTAAATATGAATATAGGCTAATATATAGTATCATAACAAGCCACATGTTGTCCATGTACATCATGGAGGTCATGGGGCTTATCTGAGTAATGTTCCTCTTGAGTCACAAGGTTTAATCAAGTTGTGTTCCATTTAGGACCTGGATTGTGTGATCCCTGTCATAGATGGTTAACTGATAATGGTGCCACCAGTTTATTGCCTGGGCAGTGAACCATTTGGTGAGCCGCTCAGTGATTTACTTGGGGCGTTAATTCCCCGAGAGAGAGTAATCAAAGATGTTGCAATATCTCCCCCTGGGATGCTGGAAGGCGGAGCCTTAGAAATCTTCTTGAGGGTATCTGGTATACAGGCTTGGTATTGATCCAGTTTGGCATTGGGAAGAGGGAGTCTTGAATTTTGTTGGGCTGCCCTTGCCTTACATAAACAAAGTTGATCATGATGCATACATTTTAGTTTGGTTTGAGCTCCAATCCCTTTGATGAGGTAGGTGTTATTGGGCTTCACTTTCATGACAATGCCTGGTCCGCGTAACCCTGGGTCTAATTTGTGTTGATCATGATTGACAACCCAGATCTTGTCCCCAACTTGGAACCTTTCTTGTTGCAATGGGATTGCTTCCTGCTGAACTCTTTGTTGTTCCACCACCTCTTGGTTCTTTCTGGCTTGTAGTACTTTTGGGTCATTGCTGTCTGGTATCTTCTTTGGAAGTGGTAGTTGTGGTCCCATGGTTGTACTGACAAGTGACGGTTTCTGGCCATAGACAAGTTCATAAGGGCTTTTGCCCGTATTGCGGTTAACTTGTGTTCTTCAGACCATAAGGGCGGTTGGTAGAATGTCAACCCAGGCTTTTGGATTGTTGGCAGATAACTTACTGAGGGCTTCCACTAGAGAGCCGTTTAGTTGTTCTACATGTCCATTTGCTTGTGGGTGATATGAGCTGGTTGTGACATGCTTTATTCCATTTTTGGCAAGATAGATGTTAGTGTCAATAGATTTGAATTCAGTGCCTCCATCTGTGATTAAGAGGTCAGGCTTTCCAAACTTAGCTATGATCTCCTTGCCAATGAATTGTCTCACATCATTGCCTTTGTGCTCTTTTGTGGCTTGTGCTACAGGCCATCTGGTTGCATAGTCAATGGCTGTGATGATGTACTTGTTGCCTTTGCTTTCACCAGGCATAGGTCCCACAATATCTAATGACCATACCTTGAAGGGTTGTGTGATGGATACGGGTACTACTGACTTGGGTGGAGCTTTGGTTTGGACGTACTTTTCACAGACCTCACATTGTTCCAGTACTTCTCTGATATAACCTAGCATGTTGGGCCACCAGTAGCGGGTCTTGAGATATTCATGCAAGTTTCTGCTACAGGTGTGTCCCAAGTCTCTGTGATAACAGAGGATTGTGTTAATCTTTTTTGTTGACAGAACATAGGGTACAGTGTCACCATTTGGAAGGATTTGGTAGAGGGTACCATATACGTTTTTGAACAGATGTTTGTTCTTGAGGACTTTCTCTTGGATGTTCATTGGTGTGCCAGGTGGGAACCCTTCCTGGAGATTCCCCATGATTAACGTGGGCCAGTTGGGGTTGCCATCAGTGCAGAGAATGTGTCTATTGTATAGCCTTGATAGGGCGTCTGCAGTAAGCATCTCTCTGACTGGCTTGTTTCAATTTGCATGGGGTATCTCTGTATGAGACTCATCCATTTGGCTTGTCTTCTTGACAGGTGTTGTTGTGTTTTAAAGAATATCTATGACTCGTGGTCGGTGAGTACTTTAAACGTCTGGGCTCCTTCTAGATAACATTGCCATTTCATGAGGCAGTGTATGAGGGCAACCAACTTCTTATCGTGTATAGGGTATCTTTGTTTGCCATCTGATAGCTTCCTGGATTCATATGCCACGGGGAGAAAGTCTTTCTGGGCTGTTTGGATATGGAGGACTCCTCTTATGGCATAATCAGATGTGTCTGTTTCTAGCACATAGATTCCCTCACAGTTCAGGTATTGCAGGATGGGGGCAGTAACCATGCGCTCTTTCAGCTGGCGGAAATGTTGATCTCGTAAAGGTGTCCAGAAAAACTTGGTTGTTTTCCCAGTGATGGCTGATAAGGGAGCTGTTAGGGCGCCCCATTCAGGGATGAACCTGCGTACATATGCTACCATTCCAAGGAAAGTGCAGAGCTTGCTCTTGTTTCTTGGGGCTGGCATCTCTGTTATAGTGTGTATTTTGTCTGAATCCGGCTTGATACTGTCCTTGCTAATGATATGACCAAGGAAGGGGAGTTCAGTTGAGAAAAACTTGCATTTGGACAGTTTGGCAATTAGTTGGTTTTCTTGCAGGATACAGAGGACTGTGTGGATGTCTTCCCAGTGTTGTTGTAGGTTGGGACTATAGATGATGATGTTGTCCAGGTAGATGATTTCTCTTTTCCCAATGTGTTCCTTGAATACTTTGTTCATGAAGGTTACAAAGGTACTGGGAGCGTTTTTCATGCCAAAATTGAGGACAACACATTCAAAGGATCTGTATTTAGTTCAAAACACAGTCTTTGGAATGTCTTCAGGTTTCACGCAAATTTGGTGATATCCTGCTGTCAAATCAATTTTTGTGAAGATTTGGGACCCCCCCAGGGCATCAAAAAGGTCATCAATTAGGGGCAAGTGATACCTGTTCTTTATTGTGACCTCATTGAGGGCCCTGCAGTCTGTGACTAGGCAGAGGCCTCCATCTTTCTTTGCCACAAAGAAGACAGCGGCGCCAAAGGGTGACTTTGAAGACCTGATGAGGCCTTTCTTGAGTGCTTTGTCAAGGTAGGCTTTCAGAGCGTTGTCTTCTTGTGGTGTGAGGCGGTAGATGGATTGCGCCTTAGGCATGCTACCCTTTAGGTCAATCTCATGTTGTATACCCTGATCAAGGGGCAACCCGGGTAGTGATTCTTGGAATACGGAGGGGAACTCATTGACTAGCTGATCTCTGATTGGGTTCTGTTTGTGTTGAATTTCTGTGTTTTTGAAGTGAATGACTTCATACGTACATGTGCTCCAATTGATTTTGCTGATGTCAGTTTCCTTCTCTGTTTCTATGATCTTGACAAATATGTGGTCCCTCATGAGGGTATCAAGGTGTGTTGGGTACACGGGATGGTAGACTTCTCCTTGCTGGATAGTGAGGGTGGCACTGTCCCAGTCTATGTGAGGCTTTGTCATTTGCATCTAATCTAATCCAAGTATGATATTGTATTTGGGGATTGGGATGATGGGGCCATTAATTGTTGTTTGGACGTCTCCAATTTGGGCCCAGAAAGGTCTGGTCTCATGGGTGACTGGTGTGCTGCGGTTGTCTGCCATGATGACTCTCTTGATGTTACTTCAAATGTTAGGTAACTTCATGAGGTCTGCAAAACTCTTGTTAATAGTGATTGGTTGGCTCCAGTGTCAAATAGCGCTGTGCCCTGGTATCTGCAAAAACATAAAGGATAGGTAAGGAGTTTATTTCCAGATTGGGCAGAAAACAGTAGAGGGTTGCTGGAGGGAGCCTGAATCATGGTGATTGAGTCCACATCCTTTTCTCTGTACGAGTCTTGTGAAGAGGGGGGGCGGCTTGCCTAAGCACTCCCCTGAGATTTCCCCTCCTTGTTGGTATCTTTGATGCTAGCCTGGTTGGCTTGTGCAGTGTAATTCCCGTTCCAAGGCTGGGTACTGTTGGCTTGGTTGTTTTGCTTATTGGGGGAAGTCTCTCTTTTAACTGTGGGGGTTTCCTTTTGTTTGTTGGAGGCGTGTAGATTGTCAGACTTCTGAGCTGCATGTTTTCCCTCTAGGAATACATCATTGAGGCTCTTGCAGTGGGTTATGTCAAACTGATGTCTAATATGTGTAAGAAAGCCATTATAGAAGTCCAGGCGTGGTCCAGGTTCATCAAAGTTGATGGTGTTGGGAGCACAGTCACATAGTTCTTTGTATGCGGTGATGTATTACTTGGTGGTTCCTGTCATTTTGAAGGTTTGGAGTTCAGTCATAATCACCACGTCTGAATCCTTCATGGATAAATTTTTGAGGAATGCAGCTTTGAACAGTTCCCAGTTTTTCTTCTGGTCAGGATGTTGAGCTAACCATTTGGTAACAAAACGCGAGGCAGTCCCTGTGACGCAGAGGGCAATTTTGCTAACCCAGAGTCTTTGGTGGTACTCCACTTGTTCAAACTTGCTCTTGGTTCTGTTGATCCAAAGAGAGGCGTTCTCACGGCGTAGTCCTGCAAAGGCGCCAATCTCAGCGGTATATAAGCGCTGAAACACAATATTGGGTATCTCAGGTTGTGTAGGCGCTGTTGTGGCTGGTGTGGTAGGGAACAGTCTGCAGGTTTTGAGAGCATTGTACTGGTCAATGGGTACAAGGATATTATTGTAGATGACAAGTCCTGGGGGGACGTCTTGTCCTACTTTGTAATCTCTCCAACCGTTAGGGAGTGACATTACTTGGGTTCTTTTCTTGGGAGGAATTTTTCCTTTGAGTTGGGTAGGTATGGATAACCTACCTGTGCTACCAGTGTCAAGTTTATACTTCTGGGAAGTATAATAAACAAAATAAAGGGAGAAGATTAAGAAGAGAATGATACTTTATTAAATATGAATATAGGCTAATATATAATATCATGACAAGCCACATGTTGTCCATGTACATCATGGAGGTCATGGGGCTTATCTGAGTAATGTTCCTCTTGAGTCACAAGGTTTAATCAAGTTGTGTTCCATTTAGGACCTGGATTGTGTGATCCCTGTCATAGATGGCTAACTGATAATAGTGCCACCAGCTTATTGACTGGGCGGTGAACCATTTGGTGAGCTGCTTGATGATTTACTCAGGGCGTCAATTCCCCAAGAGGGAGTAATCAAAGATGTTGCAACATTAGCACAGATAAGTTTTACATCCTATATTTCTTTACAAAATTCCTCCTGTTGCCTGTAATTGCTGTGGTCAACAAATATACAAAATAATCATGTCCAGGCTTTCCTTAGATTGGACTCCCTACATACCAGAAACTGAAATACAAGAAGGACAGGTTCTTTACCACAACATTTTAATCCCAGTTCCTGCCTTCAATGCTTTCTCAGTGCAAGGGTTCTTTTGGGCTTTATTATATACACCTTGAACCAATGATGAGATAATTTTGCCTGCCCACGTATCCCAGCAACTTTGCAGTGCTTTCTTGGAATTATTCACAGGAGCCAACAACTTTAACACCACAGAATGAATAAAGTCTGTACAAAACAAGCTGACACAGATGAAGTGCCCACCTTGCTTCTGAATTGCAGAGATCTATATTTGCTTGACCCATGACACAGGCACATGATGCAACAAGTGGCATGAGAACCATATTAAGAAGGACTGAAAGACCTTCAAGCAGGACTTCTTGGCCAGATTTGTAATGAAGGGCACCATGCTCCTGATCATTTGCCAGGTGAAGAGCTTGACACAAAAAGGTATTGTGAAAGAGCTAACAAGAGCCTAAAAAGAACTATGTCTACACACTCTCTCTTAGATAGCCTTTGATAACCCCATCACACACCTAATGCATTACAACACGCTCAAACCTCATGTAATGAGACACATCAACTTGAACCAAGTGATCAACTTTAAAAGCCTGTATTGTGAAGCAGAGAAGAAAGAGAAAACCTCAAATGCGCTTCACAAGGCATAGACTGGGAATAGAGAAAGACCTAAGGGATCTCACACCCAGGTTGTTCCAGTTACCCTCTGCCTAAAAACAATAGCAAAAATAAGCCTCAAACACCCAACAATTATCACAACAAAAACAACGTGCATTCTAATCATACATACTCAGAATTAAGGCCACCCAAAGCAAACAAGATAAGGAAAAGGCTTGGGGAGAGCCAAGAAGGTCAATCTCTTCCAAAAAATTGTCTTATTGCCCAATGATAAGTACAATCTGAAGACACTGACCAATGCTCAACAATCTAAGTACTGTCAAACAACCTGATGCTCTACACAATTTCCATAAATCTAAATAAATTGATATTATATTCTTCCTGCTTTTGAAGTTACACAGGTTCAGTGCTCTTAGATTCAGGTGCAGATTGTACCCTAGTCAACAGCAACTTTGTGAACAAGTTCAGGTTAGCTAAAATCCTTTACAGATTATTAACATAGATTTAGCTAATAAACATCACATCACTGTTATCCAGGAGACTGCCTCTTTTTCAATTGCCCTGGAAACCGTCCATTCTATCATCCAAGGACCTTTCATTGACTTTTCCAGTTTTGAAATGGTTCTTGACCTGGACTAGTTAAGAAAAAACTACACATGAAATGGATCACTTCTGTGCTAACTATAGAAATGAAGAAATCAATCATCAGATATACTCAGATACAGTGTATCAACTCCTAAGATACCATGTGTTTGTGTGCATAACCAAAACTTGGGAATATCAAGAAAACCTCAAGGCCATCAACTGGGACTCTTACCAGTACAAGGGCATTCATTTTAAGGGTAAGCATGACACCATCACCCCCAAGACCAAGAGGTAGTTTTGAAACACCCAGAAATTCTTAAATATTCACTGCCAAGACTACCTCCTGAGAAACACATCTAACATTTCATACAATTAAGTGTCAATGTCCAAATGTCAGGGATTTCTCCTCTGGCTACATTAATTTTATGGATTATTTAAAGTATAGTACACCAACACAAACAATCAATAACAAAGTTGTTAACACCATGTGCAACTTGGAATTAACCTAGACAGGGATTGAACCCGGAACCCTACAGATAATCCAAATGTTAGTCTACACTCAACAGATCAACTTATATTACCTTTTTATATTGATTTCTGTCTTTCAAACTTCTTTTCTGACTTAGGTTCTGCTCCCAAAATTGTGAATGACCTGCCAATACACATCACTATACACTCAAAAGCTGATTGGATGTCTTCTTCTACCTTGCTGCTCTTGAATTCACTGGTTCTATATCTACATATGGCTCCATACTTGAATTACCCTAAAATTAAGCCTTTAAACCACTTTTATTTGTTTCTGATCTTGTGGCTTTTTCTTGTTCCCTCTCTTTCAACTATGATCTTATACAAATCATCTAGTCCCAAATTGAGGCAAATATACTACAGTTATTAGTTTTAAACATTATCTTCATGAAAATTGTAGATCAATCCCCTCATATCCCAGGATCCTCTTAAACTGTTCCAGCCTAGTTTGGAGTATTTAAGTGAGCAGTTTCTATCATTCATACTTGTTCCAACAATAAAGATCTTCCCTTGTATTCAAACTTGATCACACTTACTTTGTAAATCCCTTTTTGAAGCCATGGAGGAAAGTTATTTCCTGTTTGGGTTTCTAGTTCCCTTAATATTTATGGTGTTGGCCTTAGAGAATCCAACTCCAACTACAGACTGGCATAACTCCTCCCCTGATGACTCCCACCAGAAGGAGTCCTTGGCTAATGGTTGGTTCAAGTATTTCTCAGGTCACTGGGGAAGAAAGTTCTATTATGGCCGCTCCACCACTCCACCTCCACCAATTGAACCTTCCTTGGTTAGACCTAATATATCCTTCTACCTTCTTAAATATTTGGTAGGATATTATCTGTTGGGCATATTCAGCTCTATGATGGGTAGGTTTACTTACTTTGGCCACTTTGGCCACCTTGCTATGGTTACAATGCCTATTGGTTTGGTTATAGCAGGGCTTAACTTAGGAGCCTTGAATCACAAGATTGGGGACTTGTTCCCTCTTAAGTGGGTCCCTGACGCCCAAGGCCCAAACAATCTACCGCCTCTGTCACAAGTGACTAATTCCTGTTATCAATTAGCAAGAAAAAACCCCAACTACAAGATTTGAACCCTGTGATCCTGCGGGCCGCCAGCCCACAGACCCAGACACCTGCGTTTTTTTGGGCTCAAATCAGAAATAGATTTGACTTCAGAGAAACCTCCAAAGCCCACCAGTATAGCACCTTCTATGATCAAACCCTGACCTATGAAGGATCATCTTAGCCTATCCAATAGGAGCGCTAACCCAAGCAATATCCATATAATAACTTGGGCATCTGTTAATGGATTACTGCAGAAATTTCCCTAAGAACAAGGACTTCCAAATGATGAGAAATACTGTGCCTCAAAGAAGGAAATTGAGATTCCCTGTTACAGCCCAGCCAATGATAAATTGTCTATGTTGAATGCCACCAAGGATTTCCAAATCCTGGTAAATGCTACCACCTGACCCACAAGAATTTGAAAAACTTTTCTCAGTGTTGATGAGCATGCTTATACTTAAGAGATGACAAGAAAATGCTCAGCACCATCCTTACAATAAAGTGTTATGAACCTTTGGTTCACACAGGTCTTACCCTACATCCTTTTAGCACTTTATCATTTTCAATTTGATCTTCCTGGGTCCATCCCCACTTCTCACCAAGCCCAATAAGACCTGGACCAACCACCCAAATTATTCTGTCCCCCAGGTGCTCCCTAAAGCCTGGTCCATTTTACATAGTATCCTTCAAACCCAGCTTATTCAGAATTTACCTTAGAAGAGATCCTAATTTATAACCCAGATGTCTGTACCAAAAAACAGAGCTTATTGGTTGTGAAGAAACTTGGATCACTGTGCAACCTTTGCTATTTGTGACAAATATAACTTCCTGCCCAAATATTTGGTACCAATAATCCCTCAATTGACCCCACATCCCAATCTCCTGCAATAATTTATTGCTACTAGTTAGTCCACCTCCACCTAGATATTTAGAGTAATGTACATCACCCTCACTGGATTAATCAATTATATGGTGCCCACCAGCAGACCCTGGGCTATCCTTATGAAATCACTATCCTACATTATAAAGTTAGCCCCCATCCTGTGATGGGCCCTTCCTTCTAGGCCTGTGGGCTGTTCTCATGTAAGTTCTCAGGAACCTACCATAGACTTAAGCCCTGACAGCCTCACTCCAAACAAAGATGATTCTTTTTGAGCTTACATGAAAGAAACCTTAGAAAAAGGGCTCATTCAACCATCCCAATCACCCTTTGGAGCAGCTGTATTATTTGTGGCCAAAAATGATGACTATCTACAACTAGTTACCAATTACAGAGCCTTAAATGAAGTCAGCATATGGAATTAGTACCCATTATCTCTAATCAATGACCTCTTTGATGTGCTTGGACGGGCCACTGTGTCTTTAAGATTGACCTTACTGCTGGCTATAATAAGATCCAAACAAAACAAGACATTCCTAAGCCTACCTTCTGTACAAATTATGGGTTTTACAAGTGTGTTGTTCTCAACTTTGGAATGATCAATGTACTCTCCATCTTTGTCACATTCATGAACAAGATGTTTGCACCCCACATCAGGAAGCACACCCTCATTTATCTGAAAGATATCATTGTGTAAAGCCCTAATGTTGAGCATCATCACAAGGACCTAGAAGCTGTCTTTGCTACCCTAGCCTGAAAAAAATTAGCAAATCCCTCAAAATGTCAGTTCTTCAGGGAACAATTACCATTATTGGGCCACAGAGTGTCCAAAAACATGATCCAACTCAACAAACAGAAGATAAAATCCATCTGTAACATGCTTTCAAGGAAAAAGTGACAAATAACTTTTCTTTGTATAATCACCTAACTATGCTGTTTCATCCCAGACTGTGGTGTCCTCACAATGCTGCTGTCATACATCACAGGTGCCAAATCTAAGTTTGTGTGGACACCTCAATGGGGCCTCAGTTTCTGTCAGCCAAAAAAAGTTGGTATCTACCTCCACTATTCAGTATCCAAGAAGATAAGGAGATTGACAGATGAAAACCAATACCTCAGATGCCTCCATAGGCAGAGTTATTTGCATAAGGACAAACAATGGAAAATTCATGCCAGAAGCATATGAATCTTGAAAATTAACTGAAGAAAAGCGCCACTACCCAATTCACAGCAAGGAGCTACTTACAGTAGTTTTCAAACCTGTTGAGATTAACAAAAAATCTCAGTCTAAAAACAAAATTTAAAATCAAGGAATTTATATTAAATTATAATAGATTTAGATCCACTTAAATTTCATTTTTAGACTAAGTTGTTTTTGTTTTTAGGCTGAGATTTTTTGTTTATCTCAACAAATTTGAAAATTAAAGTATAATAGTACACTTCTTGGTGAAATGGCGCTACTACCTTGAAAGACAAGATAAATTTACTGCTCTCACTGATCAAATGTTCTCATCTACTTTAAAATGCAAACAAAACTTTCCCATAGACTGGCCAGATAAATGATGTTCCTGTAAAAATTTAACATGAGCATCTAGTAAAAACCAGTACCCAAGTTGATCACTGCAGATGCAATACCACATCTCTATATGAAAGCTTTGAGAGGACAAAATGGATTAGACCCTGATTTAACTCTCCTGGTGCTGCGTACAAAAGACAAAAGTTTCCTCTCAGGCACAACATATGTTACCCGTGACATGGTCATCAACTACAAACACTTGTTTGCAGATGTCTATGTGACTCTATACAGAAAGATGTCAGATAAAGTATCAATCACTTATGCATCCACGTATTAAAAAGTAGACATCATCTTGTGCTATCATAGAGACCTTGGATATATCAAAAGTAGGAATCTGTATGTTTTTTTAAAGCATAAGATATGATAGTCTACCCTCTTCAGAGACATTCATGAAGTACTCAAACAACGCAAGGTCTGTGAGGAGTATCCAAGAGCAACACCATTTCTAAGTAAGTACTGCCAATCTGACTCAATTACCCTTCAAGGTATGGGCACTAGACATTGTAGGCCCTATGCTTGGAAAGAATACAGTAGTTTTAAAAGCTATGGCGACAACCAAAAATACCTCAGATTTAAACAAAATGATTTCAGATTTAAACAAAATCCAACTCTCAGGTTAAAATATACACTCTGTTAACAGGGTTTATTGGCGTTAATGGGCAAAATGAGTCAACACAGCAACAAAAGGATCACACACAAAGCAAAAAAATTCAAAATACAATCCAAAATACATTGATTCACAAACAAAATGGTGTGAGTTGACTTTTGGTGTACATATGTTTACTATGTGAATTGGTGACAAAATACACCCAAGCAAGGTGTGTCAAAACACAAGCCAAAAAAACACAATAGCAACTCACTACGTAAACAAAATCACTCACACAATGTGTGCAATGGATTGTAATCATGAATGATACCAAGGTATCTAAAATAAGACACAAGATCTGAAACATAATTTTTAAAAATATTATGTTGGGTGTTTGAATTTGGCAGTAAAATCTAGAAAAATGGGTGGATTTTTTGAGTATTCTAAAATGGGCGTTGTAAAACCAAAAACAACTAATTAAGAAATAAAAAATCTATAATTGGGATATTGGGTGGGAAAAACTTTAATTAAATATCCATATTCAGATAAAATCAAAAATTAAAATTAGGGAGTAACTTAATTGAAATTTATTTAATATTTTATTAAAATTTAAAATGGAAGGAACACAACACAGAGTACCAATACACCCGTTGTGCGCTGCAGTTGCGGTTGCTCCCGCAGGTTAAAGAATAGAGTTAGTGCAACCCAAGTGCCTACTCAAGGAGGAGACGGGAGAGGAGATTTCCATAGTGATGCTGCACTGACACAGCTGGTTCAAGGAGCACAAGCTGCTAGGGTGCGGAGCATAAACCCTTGGGTCCCAAAGCTGACCTGGAAGCCAACCAAGGTCACTGCTACAAAGAAAGTTAGAAACAAGGAGGTAGAACTTACTTTGTATGTGTTTGACGTTGTGTACTGGCAAGAGTTGGTCCTGTCAGCCATGCTGGAGAAGGTGAAGCCTGTACTTGATACTAGCTACAAGCCCTACGTCAGTGATGGCAATCAGGAGGATGACAAGGAGCCCAAGTTCTATCAAACCAATGAGGGACAGCTGGTATTAAAAAAGGTTGCAGCCTTCTATACCAAGGTACCTATGCCCTGTGTTGTGCCCAATGCCAATGAGTCAATCCCCACTGCTAAAAAGCCCGCCCAGAAGCACATCCCCAACATCAAACACATCATCCTGCTTAAGCTAATGCAGGAATTGGGTGATTACAAGGTGGCTGTGGCCCTTGTTGGAGTTGATCCCAAGTACGCCAGCAAGACCTTCCAAAAATTCATCAATACTAATTGTGTCCTTGCCGCGGAGAAATCCTTGCGTGTTTCTACCATGCTCACCAAGGAGCACAAATGGGCAATCCGCCAGTGGATCACCTGGGACTGCCATCTTGAACTGGCAAATATACAGGCCATGGTTAAATCTACTTTTGGGATTGAGGCCTTGATTTCCTTTTACTACCATCTGTTCAAGGGAATGTGATTTTCTTGGAAAAAGCTCGGGGTATCCCCCTACAACAGAAACAGCCCAGCCAACATTGACATCCAGAAAAACTACGCAGAGGCGTACACTGCCCTCAAAGCCAAGGGGGCGGTCAAATTTTATTATATTGATAAAATCAGCATTTGCCTTGTCAATGTGCAATGGGTATGGCTATGTCCCCAAAGGCTCCAATGATGGGATGGCTCGGCGTGCTGCAGTCTGCGCCACAGCCTACTTAATGGTGGCTCTCCTCGGTCCAAAGGGGGTCAAGCTCTACCAAATGATATTGGGTTTGCATAACAGCAGGACCTTTCTATCATTTCTCCAATTGGTCCAGGTGCACCTAAGGCGCACAAGCCCTGGCTTCACCAATGTCATTGTGTTGGACAATGTTGGTCTCCACAAAGTGGCTGACATTCTTGAAGAATTTTCATCAATTGACACCAGCATTGCTGTAGGCCCCCAGAAATTGGCCACGGCAAATTTACGCCTTCTCTTCCTCCCAGCCAATTTACCCTTCCTAAATCCCATTGAGGAAGTCTTTGGGTGGCTCAAGCGTGTTGTCAAGCGAGGAACCCCAACTGGGACCAAGGACCTCTTTAATTTGCTGCAGGCCAGGATCCACACCCTCCCAGCTGAGACTGTGGCCAAATTCTATGGCCACGCTGATTTGTTCATCCCCACGTGCCTAGCCAAACAGCCAATCAATTAAAGGCTTAGTGTGTCCAATTTTTTTATATTATCTTATTTACTATTCAAGATTTATTGATTATCATTTTATATTTAGATGTTTCCACACCCGCAATCACATTTAGAAGATCCATCAATAGATGTAAGTAATTTATTTATTTTATTATATATTATTTCATTATGCCATCTGAGGTACTCCCAAATGCTCAATACTGGATTACGCAAATATATTTATATCACCTTTTTCAAATAAATATAAAATAGTCTTATAAACATTAAACATAAATTGTAAGGTTGAAATTTATTTTATTACCGTATTATTTTATACTTTTATGAAACCCATTTCTGCAATATATTTTGCAAAACTGGTTTGCTGAAATAAAAATTGCAGAAAATTTTATTATAATAAAAATAATATAAATTGTAATAAAATTTATTGAAATCATATTTTTATTGTGTGCACCTGTAGTGGGTTCTTTGGTATGTACCCACCCCGTGATGGAGGTGGCGCACAACCTCCACTGCCACACTGTGGATAGTGGATACACCCTTATTAAAAAACTCTCTCCTGCTGGTGAAAGAGAGTAGGGTAAGGTGCAAACTGAGGAGCAGCTTTTCAGGCAGGGCTGCAAACCTGTAAATCCCTGCCAGGACCAGGGCGTCTTGGATTACATGGTCCACTGAGTCATATCCAGGGGGGACCTTCTTCCTGTTGAGTGTGAGCCGGGCCTTGTCAATTTCCAGAAGGACCTTGTCTAGATCCTTTACGCTGGCGCTCATCCCAAAGAAGAAAAGATAGCCAAGGTAAACCACCAAGTGAAGCCTTTGCACAGCAAAGGCTTCTGTGATTTCACACAATTTATTATAGACTGCACTGATCTTCTTGTTGTGCCTGGTCTTTGCAAAGGTAAGATCCATTGTCAAGGGAAGCCCTGTCTCATCTGCACTCCAGGCTAGCCCAAAGTCTGCAAGGATGATCTTAGTTTTCTTGACGGCTGTTGCGTCTGCAACAGCTAATTTGCCCACTGCACGCCCAAAGTTCTCCAATAAGTAAGACAGGGTGTGCTCCAACAGGAAGCAGAAGCAAGTAGCCGCATGAGCCCGGCCCATCTCCAGTACCTTCTTAAATGAGAGTGTTGCCAGGACGTCCCAAACAAGCTCAATGGAGTTTACACAGTAAACTTCACTGAGGTTAACTGGGTCCAGGCAAACCAGTTGGGCATCCTTGTAGGCAGTAACTGCCCACTAGGATGCCCCCTTGGCATGCGTAAGTTCTGCCAATGCCTCCTGCAACATTGGAAAGGACCCATGGATATGGTCCTCCAGCTCCCGCACAACAGGGGGGACAGATACAATTTCTTGGCCACATGAGTGGCATAATTTGCATAAAAGGTGGCTGGGACAAAGGGGACCAGGACTTGGCAGAGTTTGCCGTCTACATTTTCTAAGAAAAAAGGTAAGTTTTTTGAAAATTTATTAATTTTGTTTTTTAGGCTACCTTCTTGTGTTTCTTCCTTGCCTGCAGCCTAAGCCGGCTTGGCCATTCTTGGCGCAATCAATTGCGCTGGCAATTCAGTATCCTCTGCCCCGGCACGCTTGGCGGGTTTGAGATGTTCATACATCTCTGGGTCATCAACCCAGACAGACGGTGCAGAAAGTTTGTATGCCTTAAATTGCAGGCCCTCTACCACCATCTTCTGGATGTTGAGAAGACGCTTGCTGGTCTTCTCTGGGGTGTCTGGCATTTTTGACATTAGTGCCTTTGCAGACATCTTGTCAATTTTGTTCCCAGTGAGGATGGTGGACTTAACTTTGGCTTTGACCTTGCGGCCAATGTTCTTGATTTTGGCAATTGCCAAGTTGAGGTCTTTGAGTAGTTTTTTGAGTTCTCTCACTTGATTTTTTTACTAACCTTTCCATATGTTTTTATAGCTTTTGCCCCAATAAATTCTGTATTGTTTTGATACTGTTGCCTCTTTGTTTATTTCTTTTTGTTTTCCCATCTACTACATTATCCCATCTTTTTACCCATTTTGTATATGTTTTACGCTCATCTCAATATGTGTTGTTTGCTTTATGTTGGCATTGTTTCCTTGATTACCATATTATTTTTGGTGCTTGACATAGCCCCTTGTGAAAATATTAACAACAATTTGGTGATCAGCTAAATTTAAATTAGAAAATTATAGTGTTAACTGTTTTTAGATAAAGTTGTTACTGATCTAAATTCAAAACCTTAATGATAAACTTTAAGCCAATCAGGAGCCAAGTGATAAAGTGATTGTTGTGACATAAAGGGTCTTTCAATAATTCTTTGATGTATGTGCGCTAATTAATACAATTGGCTGGATGCTTTGCCATTGTACGCCATTGCTGCTGTGGCAAGTTGTTGGTGGACTAGTGCTAACCCAGCAGCTGATTGGGCACTAGTCCATCAACAACTTGCCACAGCGGCAATGAC
Organism: Entomophthora muscae; assembly: GCA_014839935.2. NCBI lineage: Eukaryota > Fungi > Entomophthoromycota > Entomophthoromycetes > Entomophthorales > Entomophthoraceae > Entomophthora > Entomophthora muscae. The sequence goes on from QTSX02003661.1 coordinate 134,933, forward strand.
ACACATTGGCAAAACATCCAGCCAATCATATTAATTAGCACATATGCAAAAAAAAATCATTGAATGACCCTTTATGTCACAACAATCACTTTATCACTTGGCTCCTGATTGGCTTAAAGTTTATCATTAAGGTTTTGAATTTAGATCAGTAACAACTTTATCTAAAAACAGTTAACACTATAATTTTCTAATTTAAATTTAGCTGATCACCAAATTGTTGTTAATATTTTCACAAGGGGTGTGTTTAAGTGCTAAAAATAACTGTGTTCTGGATCTAGATACATGGCATAGTAAATATATGATTTTATAGAAATAAGCTGAACATAAAGAATATAGCCAACTATAAACAAAGAGAACACAGACAATTGAAATTCAAAATAAAGATAATATAAATAGAATTTTTTTGGAACCAGGGGGTTTATTGAGGCAGGGGGAGTAATGCCTAGGAGGCAGAATAACGCAGGAAGACGTAGAGGCAGTGCTGGCCTGGGGGGTCTGGGATTGGGTGGGTTGGGATTGCGGGTTAGGGGTGTTGGTGGTGGGGGTGGAGGCAGGAGGATTGTGTGTGATGGCCACCATATACCACTCATTGTACTCCTCATCAGTAATTGACTGGATGGGCTGGTAGGTGACTGTGGCACGGGGTGGGAGGTGCTTATCCTTGCGTGATTGGTTGCCCATGTTCACATGGAAAACCATTTGCGCAAACAAGTCAGCTACCATTTGGTGACCAAAGAGAAAATTGTGATCAAGGACCCCAAGATAGAGGTTGTTGAAAGCCTGAGGTCGGCGCTCCCAGAGTGTATCTCCAATATTAAAGAAGACAACATCAGCCAGATGGACGTCTGCATGGCCAGTGGGGTAGACTGAGGCCTGGTGCCCGCGTCCCTGGATGGCCTTGAGGGCGTGGAGCTACCCTCCATCTGGTGGCTCAAGAAAACCCGGTACTTGGAATTTGAGCCATCCCAGGAGTCAAGTAATCCACCGAGGATGTGTCTGTATGAGTAGCCATTGATGAAATCTGGGTTTTTCTGATAGTAGACAAAACCCTTGGCTGAAACAGCCAGAAATGCACCAATGAACATCCCCTTCTTGACCTTCTTCCTTCTATTCTTGGCGGCAGCTTTTACTTGCTTGCCAAAATCATCAAAAGCTATTGATAGTTTTTAGTAGGAGATGAACATGATATCATCAGTTATACTAGTCAGGAATCAGAACAGGGTTGATTTGATGGCGGTGTCATATGGGAAATCCTCAGTGCCATCTCATTGGTTGCCGGCAAAATTGGTAAGAATCTGTATTGAAGCCACCTTCCCATACATCCAGAGCTGCACCATGCGCTCAGACACCCATATGTTATGGTGCGCAAGTTGCTTCTGGACCTGGGTCAATGGAAGCTTGGGATCCTGCTGGAGGAGGTCAAGCATGATTGGGTACGCCTCATTGATTTGGGACTTGGGGGCCTTCTTGGGCTTCTTGGCCGTCCTGATCAGATTCCCTCTGTTCATCAGGTTGTTGAATTCCCGCATGACAGTAGCTTGGGTAAATTGCAACTGGGCGGCAATCTGTTCCCAGGACAGACCCTGTAGATTCAGTGCCACAATTTTCTGAAGAATTTGGGCAGTGATGATTTGTTGCTTGGGGCGCTGGGCCGGGGGAGCTGAAGCCTTATTGGCTGTAGGAGGCAGGTTGGCTGGTGGTAGGAAGTTGTTCCAAATCAAGGATGTCATCCTGATTGGTTGGTTGGTTGGTGGGCAGCTTGTGCGGGGGTGGGTACGGGAGCAGGGGCAGAGCTAGACTCTAAGTGACTCTCAAACAAGTCAAAGCCATAGGAGTTGGTGGTCAGGTACAGGTCAGCTTCCTTGTTACCCGCCTCAAAGGCTTGGGTGTAAACAGGTGCCTCCACATTCTGAGCCTTGCCTCCATTGAAGCTGGTCTGGCTGCTGCTGGCTTGGCTGCTGGTGCTGTCAAAGATATTGCTTGTAAAAACCATTGTAAAAAACCTGGGATAAAATCACTAAAAGTAGAAAATTTAAAATTTAATGATTTATTTTTATTGTAATCCCGAGTCCATATTTGAAAGGTTCTCAAAACCATTTCATACAAATCTGGAGCCATGAAAATGAATAAAATGCCTCTGTTCCTAAATTGGATAGCTGTTGATTTGCTGTTAAACTGTTATTTTTCTATTTTAGGCTACTCACACTTCACATCTTGTGTGAGTTCATTTTGTTTTGTGCTTATGTAATCTTGCTTCTATATTGCTCAAGTTTTGTTTCACTTCAGTTCTTCTGTTGGTGCCTCATATGAATCCTGATTGGGTTATAATATACCCCAGAACAGCATCCATCCATTTCACTTGTTGCGTCAGTTCATTTTGTTTGTGGTTTGAAATACACTGCTTGATGTTTGATATAATTTTGTATAATGGTCTAGTGAAATTTTGTTTTTTGTTTGACAGTCCATTTATTAACTGAAATTTTATAAATTAATTGAATCCTGAATCTTGCGCAACCTGGATTTTGTTTAAATCTGAAATCATTTTGTTTAAATCTGAGGTATTTTTGGTTGTTGCCATAGCTTTCAAAACTATTGTAACAGCAATAAGTACATATTTACCACCATTGACTTTGCCACACAATAGCTAGTAGCACAGGCTGTCAAAGCTCACACTGGTAACAATGTTCAAAGATTTATAGGCAAAGAGATTATTGGCATGTTTTTAAAGCCAGAACATCTGATCACAGATGAGGCAAAGAGCTAATGTCCAACAACACCAATGCATACCTTGTAAACAAGTAGTAAAACACATAGTTACAAAGCCCTAATATCTTCAGGCTAACAAGAGAGTAAAAAGGCTAAATCACAGCTTAGTGCAAGCCCTTGCCAAGCTTACTGCCAGGACCACTGAAGATTGACCAAAGCAATTACCAACTACCCTCCTTGTGTGCTGCACCCAAGTGAAAAGATCCACTGGGAAAAGCCCTTTTGAACTAGTTTACAGAACATAGCCAAATATAGTTCAGGCTCTAACAGGGCCCAAATTAATAATGCCCAAACAAGTTTAACCCATATATGACCCATAAGTCCTTCAAGCCAATATTGACCAATTAACCAGGGACAAAAAACACCTACAAGATATGTTTATTCCTCTGAAAGAGAGATATGAAGTTAGCAACAAAGTGTGGGTGATGAACACAGCCAAATTCAAGTTAAACTCCAAAAAGTAGGCATTATCATTGTCCTAAAGATAACTGATAACAATATTTATCTGGTACAAGACTTGAGCAAGAGAAAACAGGACAAGGTCTTACACCACCATAGACTTTGACTGTGTACGGCCTTCCAGAAGCAATGTGAGTCCATCATCCCAGCAACTGAGCAACAACTAGTAGAGTATGGAGCCTGCACCCCCTGAAAACCTTCCTGGAGACCTTTCCATAGAGAAAGCCGACCTTTAGCCAGGGGGTGTTAAAACGGCAGGATTGACTCCCTGGAAAAGTTCCTCACAAGAGACCTGTGTCACTCAAACTGACTTCCTCATAACCCAAAGCCAAGTGTAGAAGTCAACTCAAATTTTCAAACAAGACAACAGGACCCAGTGACAATCCCTACTTGGTGAACAGCTCAATTCAACACTTGATTCATTACAAGGATCAAGCCACCTTCTGTCTGTTTGGACTGAAGGCTTGGGGTAAATGATTGTAAACTAAGGCCTTTAAACCAAGAATATTTATGTTAGTTAAATATAAAAAGGTAGGTAAGGTTTGAAACAATAGCTGTACTAAGGCTTCTAAAAGCTTATGAGAAGGTAAGTAGGGACTAAGGCAATTTATTAAACCCAAGAAAATAAAATAAAGGCCAGTCTTAATGGCTGAAGATTTGGTTAAAAAGTCAATCTCTAAGTCTGGGTAGTGATCAGCACTAGCTGGAGGGTTGAAGCTGTCAACAATTAAAGTGTGTGTGCCACTGTAAAAATTGCCTAACTGATGAAAGATATAGTCAAATGGAATCATAAAACTAAAGTGGAGAGATACAAGATAAAAGATTCAAAAGAAAAACACAAACCACAAAACCTAACAAGTACCTTTTGGGGTGCAAGTCAAACAATCTCAACTTATTGTTGAGACTGGAAAACCAAGCCTTTTTATTCTACTTGGTTTTTGAGGTGCAAGAATTAGTGTGAAAGTTTAACCAAGATGGGTTAGAAACATGGTCAAAATATAGAGCTTAAAAAATCAGAAATGTTACAGTCTAACTTAGATAAAAAACTATAGTAGAGGGGATCAGGAGGAGAAGAAAGGCGGTTACAGCGTTGCTTGGTAAACTCAAGATTGAGCGAGCAAGCAAGAGGACAGAAAAACAGGATCCAAACTACTGGCGTAAGCCAAAGCAAAAGGTAAGCGGTTTTGAAAAGTTAAAACTAACTCTAGCGTTAGGTTCCAGGTTTGAGAATTGTCCAGGGATAAAGGTAAGCTTTGAAAGCAAATTTTAACGTTAAATAGATGGAGTTAACCGGTAGAAGCAAGGGGAACTGAAAGGTGGATGTTAAAAAAAACTTGTTGTAGATGGACAAAGATTGAGGTTTAAACCAAATGTTGATGTTCTTAGAGTACTAGCAGCAGTAAAATAAAATAAAAAAAGGAGAATCCTAACACTGCCCAATCTAATTGATTGATTGTCTCAATCTTGTTCCCCCTAAAATGTTTCACTCAAACTAAATAAGTCATATATACAATAAAGTTAATTATCTAGTTTCCAAATATTTCCCCCTTGTAACTTGCTAAAACAGCACAGTTACAACAGAAGCAACCTTATAGAATTTTTTTGGGATTCCCAATTAGAAAACCCAGGGTTGTCCTGGGTGCTACTAGCAAGACAGTGAGACCCGAGCTGACAGGGGTGGGTGTGGGTGGCTGACTACAGGGGCAGGCACAAGCGCTCTGGCTGGTGGTCAGCCATGCAATCTGGGGCTGGCTGATTTGAGGATGCCAGGGTGTAGAAGGCTTCAATTTCCGCATTCTCAATTTTAACCCCATCCTTAAACCCCCCAGCTCCCACAGCAGTCCCTCGATCTAGGTCAGCTGCCACCAAGGATCCAAGAGATCCTCCCCACCTGACACAATGCAGATCTTGAGAGCTTTTACAGGTGCCAGCAGTATCCCCGGCACAGCTCTTGGAGGTTGGACAGTTAGAACCATCTGCTGCTTATCAAACCTATCCGCTCAGCAAGTTCCACCCAGGCCTTTGACCCCTCAGCTGATTCACAGCTTACCTTTTCCCACGTATACCTGAACCAGTGCAGAAGGACCCCTGGATGCTTGACTTCTGATAACCCTTACAGTCGATGAGGGAGCATCAAGTGACTTTGAGATTACCTCGGCCTACCAGGGTTGGCTCTGCCCAGGCACTTGGATCTGGGGTTGGCGGGGGAGTTGCTGTACCCTGTTTCACATCAATGGGTTGATCCAAGCTGGTTAAATCGGTCAACTTCTGCATTGGGGTTCTCAATTTCCAAGTTTTCCGGTTGGGACAGATAATGCCCGGCATTGAGGGAGCTACTGCGACAACTTGCTATGATGGCCCCCTCTACGCCGCCAGTGAACGGTTCTAGCTGTAGATCCAACCTTTGTTGAGAGAGGTCTAACTGGGGTGGGAGGACGCTGCTGCTGTGTTGTCCTAGGCAGAGCCAATTGTAAATGCTGGTCAATATGGGTTGGTCTTGATAGATACCTAACCCTCTGGGGTTTCCCCCCTCAGGGATGGCCAGGATGGTTTCTAGATGAGGGGTAGCCATACAGGCAGCGCTCTTAAGTTTATTGGGAGAATTTTCTTGAAAGTAGTCATAAATTGAATCTACCACTGTAGCAGCTAAACTAATTATAGTTCAGTACTTAAATTAGGGAAAACAACAGTCCCAAAGGAAAGAACAGATATTAAGAATAAGATGATGGGTTTATTAGGAACTTAACACTATTATACTGTAAAAGGGAGCCACTAACCTACAAGGAGAAGATGTTGCGGTATAATCCAAGTATAGTTTGAGTTGTAAATAACTTATTAAAGGATCAACATCTGAAGCTGGCTTAGCTCCTAATTTGGGGACATTGCCTGTATCTCAACATTGTAGGCAGGAGGAACTATGCTGTTAGATATGTTATGGGGCAACTCTACAAGCACCCCCTGCATGTCAAGATATTTTAGCAAGCAAGGTGTGAGTCTCAGTAGCAACACCATTAAAAGCCAAAGCATTTGTCATTGGATCCTATGGCATAGTGTGTATAAATTTTTGTTTGAGATGGTGGAATTTACCATAGATGGTATGTTCATCTAATATTTTTAGCTAGCACCAATTTTGGGATAATACTTTACTAAGTAGATGTTGTATTTATATGGATCACTCAAAATATTTTGGTTTGCTTTGGAATGTTCCTACTAGATGGCGGAGCGTAGCTTTCTGAAGCATATCTCTATGGTAAAAAGCTACTAGATTTTTCACAAAAAAATTGCTGCTACAAAATAGCTAATAGCCATGTCACAAAGACAATTTAATCACTATACTTATTAGTTGCTGGCGGTTAAACTAATCTTTGAATTTGTGTCATGGTAGATGCAAAAATAAGCAAAGTTGCAACTGAAAGAGAACTAGTGTCAAGGAACAAGGGCAAACCTTAAAAAATAAAGAGCTATCTTCTCTCAGATAGCCTTTTAAGTAATCTTCAAATTCAATATTATGTCACTAAAAATATCCAAGTTAAAATAAAGTCATATTATTGCGAGTAAATTTTTCAAAATTTAACAGAAATATAAGCCTTTAAATTGCTTTAAAAATTTAAGATCTAAAGCAAAAATCAGACTTGAGATCATGCAGGTATGTTAAAAGCGGCCAAGCCACCTTTTTGAAAAATCTATGAAAGCAAGTAAAAAATAGGAAATCATTTACCCCTTAAAGACTAGTATTTATACTTGGTAGAATAATCTTTTGGTGAAACAACCAGCCCTCGGCCTAATTTAAAGTTAGCTAATACATTAATTTGCCTCACCTTTTCTTGCCCCTCTAAAGACAGTTTCTACAAGATCAATAAGCTCTTGTTTGCTTTCCAAGGCCCAGTTGATTTTGTTGTTGTTTCCTGTACCTAGATCGATCATAATATGCTTGTTTCGATAGAAAAACATGGTTGTACAGGGATCATAAAGTTCATACATCTACCAGAAGTAAGAAAAGTTTCATACTAAAGCTTACCCTATTAAAATCAGGGACTTCTGTGATATCAACCTAAAACATTAAAGTTAATTGTAAATTTGATCGAAATAAATAAAGCCTGGGTGATAGATTAAAGATAATGTTGAAACAATCGCGAATTCACTAATAGCGACTATAAATGTGATAATAAACTCCAATTTAAATTTAGGGTCATTAATAAAATAAAAATAATATCTATTAGAAATATCAGTTTGAAGTTTTTTGCCGAAAACCCCCTTATACCTTTCACAACATAGTGCAGTTGAATGGCTATACGCCGTGCACAGGGATAGTTAAAGTTTGAGTATGCATATATTAGCGATAAGCATTTAAGTTAAAACCTTCTGTTTCATTTGAAAGCAATGAAATGTAATAACCATTGGCTTTAAAATGAAAAATCTTAGGAAACTTACCAAATATATTACTGCGAAATTTTTTACTCGATCAGCCGCGCTGTATAAAATTTCGTCCATGACCATGCATGTGGGGTCCTGATTTGAGAATTAGATATAGTTATATTTAGATGCTACCCAATCATGACCGAACCGTATGACGACTACTCTATCTTCTTCTGATAGAATTGCTTGATCAACTTGCCAGCCTAAAGGGGTTGTAAGTTGAGCATAGCGAAAACCAATACCATTTGTCAAATGTGGGAGAAAGCAAGACTAGAAACTACGCGTTAGCCGTAAAGATCATTAAAGTGAGGGGCAAATGGCCCGGCTTGAAGGGTTACCATAAAAAAATGACAAAGTAATTAAAATCCGTGGGATGTTGAAGCAGGATCGCAACTTGAAATTATTTATACATGATTTAAATCGCCAGTTCATATCCTAAAAAAACTCCATCTTATTCACTCATGTATGTTGAGTCGGATCAAGTGCTTCCTTGAACCTGTAAAGTAAGCCTTCGTCCAAGTTTCACAGATGCTGGACTGAGTGCTTGGTTCCCAGATTGAATCACATCTCTTAAAAGAGTGGGCCTTAGTTTAGCGTTTATATTTAATTTGATGAAAAATTGGGATCTCGACAAGGATGACGAATAATTTAAGGCAATTAAGATGACGTCATAAAACTATTTATTTGAGGAAAATACGCGGAATAAGAAAAGTAAGCGATGTCATCGAACTAAGCACACTGAGGCACAAATGTGGATAAATATTTTCCAATCGCCCCTGTTGTACTAAAAAAATTGCCGTGAACCCCTAAAATCTCCAAAATTTTATCAATCAGCCTGCAATAACCCAGTCCACATGGCGTGGATATTTACAGCAGGGATTAATGGCCACTATCTCATTTAATGAATAAAATTAGCATTAAATTAAATTAATATAATTATAATTTGCATTTAATTTATACGGAGACTGGTATAAGACGCTGGGTTGCAAGCATTCGATGGCTAAATGATTCCCCAACAGAATGTACCCCCTATGAGGTAGAGGATGAGTTCGGATTGTCGACGCAAGGATCATATACTTTACCCAGCTCTTTACAAGATGGCCACATTTATACGGTATGTCATTACTTTTGGATGATAATTTTAGCCAACGATGATCACTTCTGAAAGAGGTACCGATGTAGAACCAACTATGCAAAGCAGAAGAATCAAAGAATGTAAGCGTATATTGAGTAGTATTCATTTTAGATTTATTGCGATATCACATGGAGGATGTAGACTCTGGGGTTGAGGAGGCGATAATGTATCAGAAGCAGGTATATGTTTCAACACGACTAACGGCATAGGAAATATCTCTAATGCCCCATTACAGAGTCACAGTAGCTATTGATACCATCAACTTATTGAATTTTGATGGTATTTAATCACTAATGGTAGCTAAATCCTAGCAACTGCGGGAAACCTTTTCATCAATCCTGCTAGCAAAGCAAGGGTTGAGAGGATGTTGATTTACGCCCTCCTTGAAATCATCCAGCCAATGGTCAAGGATGCTGATACCGAAGAAGAATGCATTATCGTTAAAGAACAAATCTCAGTGGTCTTGAGATTAAGAAATCTTCCGAATATCCCTTGGTATTTCCTCAACCCTTTCTTATTTAGTTTTGCACAAATGTCAATCCATGACATTTACAACAAAGTCAAGCACAACCAATACTTTGTCGTCAAGGGGTGTATCAGCACGCTTTGGGAAGAAACTAAATCCATGTAAGCATACCAACATGTTTTAATATCAAGTCTATGCCAGACGTACCGATGCTCAAATCGACTTTGCAATGACAGAGGATACCTCAGCGTCACCAAGAAACCTCATGAGAAGCGCTGCAAAGTGATTAAAAGAACCGAAAGGGCATATTTCTCTACTGTTTCGATAAGGTAGATCAAGGAAATTCATCTCATCATAGTCAGCATGGAGCTTCATGCCATTGATGCCAAGTGCTCTGGCTGCAACATAGAAATGGGAGAGGCTTTTGAAGAGCGTATATATTTATGTAAGAAGTATAGCTACTGCTCATTTTCAGCAGAGCAATATATAGCATTGACTCAAGATCTACATAGTCCTGGGGCTATTTTAAAAACAGCATTGATCAAAGCGACAGGTACCTTTAGCTTTAAGACTAATTAGAAAAGGGGATTTTTCAGGAAGGTTTAGCCTTGGAGAAGAAATTATGGCTGTATGTGAAGCATCAAAGTGGTTTGACAGAAAACCTCTTCTGGGAATTGAATTTATGAATGAATTTGTTACTTTGGAGGTAATTTTGCTGAAATATACTTATTTTAGATGAACAACCTGGTGGAAGTAGAGAAAGTAAGTTGTAATAGGAATTCTAAGTTTTAGAAAGTTTATAATGGGCCGAGGGATAAGTTAACCTTTAGAGTGTTTGAAGAGGCGATTGGTAATTCTGGATTGGTTAACTAAAATGTAGAGCATATAGTGCCGTTTGGAATGTGGAAAGATTTAAAGGATTGCTTGTTGCTGAGGTAATGCTATTGAAGGTGGATGTTTACGTCAAGCATTCTGAACATTGATGATGAAGCCAGTCGATATGATGAGTTGATAGATGTTTTAGTTTTTTGCAACAACTTTGGTCCCCACATCCAGAGATTGATTTGGCAAACATCAAGGCTTACCAAGTAATAGAACTCGACTATTTTAAATGAAGATGTCATGTATGGGGGTATGGAAGCAATGGCAGGAAGAATCAGTTGGATGAGAAGGTGTTGTCAAAGGAGAAGGGATTGGGATATATCCGAGGTACTTTGGTTTATTTATGACTCATTGCTAGGGGATACGCTATCACTTGTGGATAAAGGGATTCTAATTGTAGACCTGAATACTTTGGCAGACTCGGATTTAAGGACCATACAGGTACTTATTCAGGCCATAACTAATAAGCAACTAGGAATATATCCACAATAAAAGAGAAGAGTATGGAAGAAAAACAACCATCTGGGCCTTTATGGAAGAATATACTGCCCCAAAATCAAAGCCAAGCCTTGAAATTACCAAGCCCTTCTTCAAAGTGAGCATTTGTCCTACCCTAACCTCCCCAGTTTGCTTCCAAACGGATGAGCCTATTGATGAGGTATATATGGGATTTATCTAAAGCCAGTGAATTTCCAATTATATTTGGCATCCACAACTCCTCCAGCTCTGGTGACGAGCAGATGTTAATTCATCACTATCTCAACACCCATTTTACCAATGCCATTGAGAAGATCCAGCATGCAAAATACCAGGTATTTGATATTACTGAAGCTAAATTTGTTTGATATCCATGCTTCCAAGTGTCATAGGGTAAATAGATGTCTATAGCCTAATATCAGATTATCTGAAGGATGCCAGCTGATTATCCAAGAATTTTTCATATGGAGCAGAGACTTTAACAGAGACAAGTTTGAATTTGAGCCATCACCTAAGCGTTTGCTCAGCGTAAGTCATGATACATTGGTCTAAAGTAGCAGTGTATGATAGCTGTGGCCAAGGGCTTCTGTAGAATGGGTGGGAACACAATTGCCAGTGCCAAAGACGGAATCCTTAGGTAAGATGAATTTGGTGTTTTTAAAAATTAGCATAAAGTTATTTGATGAGATACTATCACAATATAAAAGCAGCTGTCTCAACCCAAGTATTGATTCATAATGCTCAGTAACTAATTCACTTGATCCAGAACATACTTTATCAACTTTCTCCCAGAGCAATTTATATTCCTTTGCAGAACAGCCAGAAATTGATTTATTGTTTCCAGAATCAAATAAAGAGAGCATGCTTTTAAAGTTGATCAACAATCCAGAAATACAGGCCATTCTGGAATCTACCCAACACCAGAACAACACACTCTACACACATTTCATATCCAACATCAATTCCATCAACTTATCTACTTTACTTAGTGCTCTTGCAGACATTTTCAATTAAAAAAATAAATTTCTTTAAAAATACCTTATTTTTATTAAAATATTTTTTGCAACTGAACCAATTAGAGTTTAGTATTTGATTGGGGAAGTCAACAGTCCAATAGAAAGGACAGAAATGAATAGAATAAGGTATTTTTTATTGTAGAATATTGTGATTAATATACTATATGGGGAAAGCCACAAGGCCACAAGGGGGTGGCATGGTGGCATATTTCATGTAAGGTTTGAAGCCAAGAAATAACTTGTTGTGGATCAGCAATTCAAATTGGCAGTGCTCCTAATTAGGAGAAAGTGCCCACAGTTTGATACTCCTTTGGATTGGTTCATGTTGTTAGATAAGTCAAGGGGTGGCTCTTCAAGCGCCCCTGTGTATTGTAAGATACATTAGCAGGCAAGGAGGGAGACTTGGTTGCAACCCCCTTGCCCCCTGCTTGTTGTCAGACACCAAGATCAGAGTTTGCAGGAGATCTGGGAAGGTTTACATGAACAACTTTTGTGTGAGGATGGCGCGGCAGGGGCACAAGCAATCATGATAGAGCTTCTTGGTGTTTCCTTGGGCATCTTCAAGTTGATAGGTGTGGTTGTCATAAACTGTGGCTATCTTGAAGGGCCCCAGGTGGTTGGGTTCTAGTTTGGCAGAATTGGGGTTGAGGGCATAGACAGGGTCATCTACGGCGTATCTGGCCTTGAGGTGTTTTGTCCCTCCCTCAATTTGCTTATGTTTAATTTCTCAGGCTTTGGCATGCCATTGGTTCAGGGATGGAGTTGTCAACAAGGGAGGTCTCACAGATACTTTGGATTGTAATTTCCCCTGTTCTACTCCTGCCAAGCTGTTGGATGTCCCAAAGGCCAGGCTGCTGGGGCTGAACCTGGTGCCTCTGTTGACCCTTGCTTGTAAGATGAGTAGATTGGTGGGCAAATGTTTAGTTCACACAGTATTAGGATGTTCCTGTGAGAGTTTGGCAATCAGTTGGACCAGTGAACCATTTAGACACTCCACATGTACATTGGCTTGAGAGTGATAGGGGGCCATGACTATTCTTTGGAGAGCATTTTTGGCACAGTATGCCTCCATGACATGCCCTACAAGTTTGGGCCCACCATCCGTGATGAGACGTTTGGGGCGCCCAAAGCAGGCCACAATCTCTTTACCAATAAAGTGGGTGATTGTGGTGGCAGTGTGGTTAGTGGTTGCTCACGCGAAAACTGTGGTAAGTTTGACTCCCTGGTGATTGACTCCCTGGTACTTGACACTTTGTCGAGTACCAGGGAGTCAAGTGCTGCATATGTGAATCTATTAGTATTTTTTGCTTAACTGATTTTAAGCTAATTTTTACTAGTAATTTAGGGGTTTGAAACTAAAAAACAAGGTTAAATTTACTTGAACTCAACTCTGTTTAATAATTCAGTTAGCTAAAAGACAGATTTAAGGGATGATTTATAAGTAAATTCACTAATAGAAACAAAAAACCCTGTGTTTGACACTCTAAAACAAAAAGTGACCAGTTCGACACTTTTTAAGCCAAATTTTAATTTTATTAATAAAATACATATGCGCTTATATAAAATTTGTTATTTACTATTATATTTTTATTATTAGTGTCCATAGTTGTCAATTAGGCTCCCAAGCACCACTATACTGGATTTAGTGGTATAGACACTAATCAAATACCCCACTTGTTTTACATTATGTCATTCCCGGGTTTGTGGATTAAGTGGTGCCACATAAATTAAGCCCAATTTATTAAGAGATTTCATATGTAATTTATAAAAAACTGAAACTCAACATCTTCTTTGTTTGACTCTATCCACTTGCCACCTGATCAGTTTTGGATTTAACTAATCAAAGACTCGGAATTAAGGCTAAATTAATAAGTGACACACTATGGGCGTCACTTGACACCCATCCACTTGACACTTTAACTTTGGGATTAATACAGAGAGATTCTTAACGTTTTAACCAACCCTATGGTAAATAAGTCACTCCCAGCTCCTCACAGCATAATTTTTCACTAATAAACACCTTCCTACTCATTTACTTTTTTAACTTATGTTGTATTTTTTATTTTTGAGCATATGAAACTGCCTTGCTTTTGGGTTAACTTTCAAGCTGTTTTAAATTTAAGCAAGTTTTATATGTAAAAAACATAGTAAATTTGATTTTTCTGCTCAACTCTGGCATACTCAACAGAGAGAATTCAGCTTTTCCCAGCTGATCGACAGTGCAGAACTCAACACTTTACTATGTTTTGAATTTTCAACTCCCAATAAAAAAATCCACACAATAATTTTTTTGTGATTATAATCTACTACTCTTCCTGCTACTCTTCATATAATTTTTATATATTTTTTGATTTTTAATTATACTTTTACATTGATTTAGCACTAAGATGTTATGCTGAACCTATCATCTTTGATGATTCACCATAAATTCACTTATTTTCTATGTTTTAACCTTTATATCTATACTTTGAGTTTCTATTTTGCTTCTATTTACTTTTTTAGGTTTTTTTGATAAATAAAGCTTTATTTGCATACTTTTTATTTAACTTTTACTTTGCTTTACCTCTGTGTTTATGTCTTTCATACTATTTTATTTATAAAACTAAACTTTTTTTTAGCCAAAATCATCCAAATCCAAAAAGCCTATCAAGCGCCAAGGCTCAAAGGGCTCAAAAAAAACTGCCTCCACTCCCAAGCGTGCCAAGAAGCCTGCAAAGGCAAAGTCTCCAACCCCATCTTCTCCCACTTCATCCCCTCCTCTCCCTCCACCCTCATCTTACACATCCCTCTCACCTTTCCCAAAAATTTCTCCCCCAATATAAGTGATGACTCCCTCACTGATCACTCATTTTACGAGTCAGAGGCCAACTCTGAACCCACTAAGGAGCGCTGTACCAAGAAGTCAAAGGCTTTCAAGGAGCCCACCTCTTCTTCTGGTAAGAAAAAGGAGGCATCCAAGCAGGCCTCAAAGAACCCTTTCCCTCCCCCTCCTGATGGCTTTTCCCTCCTCCCTTATCTGATTCCCAAGATGAGCCTGAAAAGTACCCCAAGAAGTTCAAAGCTTCTGGTCACGTGGCTTGGGATCCACTGATCATCCACAATATCTGCAATGTGGACAGAGAGTTCAAAGTCCCCAAGCGCTTCCCCCTGTTTTTCCCTATCATGTCAGTAAAGGGCGGCCCTGGCTATGTTGCTGACAATTACATTTTTAACTGTAATAATAAAAAGCGCGCTACCAAGAGCAAGCACTTTGTCTGTGAGGATAAGACTTGCGGGGCCCGGCTAAACACTGATGGCTGGGAGCGAGTAACTGCTGAGAAGGGGGAGCACTCTTGTGAGACCCCCAATCATCTTATAACCTGGATGTTAAAATAGTACCTTGTCCAGGTGATCCCAACATCCTCTCACCTCCGGGCATCTGATCTGGCTATAAAGGCTCTGCAGCATTTAAACCCCAACAATCTTAAGTTGGTACCAACCCAGGAACAGTTGTTTAAGTTCATAAGCAATAAGTGTATTGCCGCCAATTCACTTCCCCCAAGGCCTCAGATGTCTTATCAGAGCTTACGCTCACTCACAAGCTCAAGCAGCTTCTGAGTGGGGAGTGCTTCCTCCTCTATGACAATAGGCACGGCAGCAATGATCACATAATCTGCTATACCACTCAGCAGAACCTGCTGAAGTTAAAAAGGGCTTCAACCTGGCTAGTTGATGGTACCTTTGCCACTTGCCCCTGGATGTTCAAACAGCTCTGGATGATCCATGCCCAGATTGATATTGGGGTAATTCCACTTGCTTTCTTCCTTCTCCCTGGGGCCACCGAGGCCATCTACACCTGTGCTTTTACCATCCTCCACCAAGCACTTTCCCTCCTTCCTGACAACAATGATGCCCATAAGACCCCCCCTACACCCGCGCCAACCCTTCTGCCGCTGACAAGGACCAGGCCACCCTGGACTTGGAGGAAAAGGTAAGGCTGAGAGCTCTTGGGCCTCACATGTGCATAATGGACTTTGAGCCTGCTCAGTTAAATGCATTTGAGCAGCTGTTTAGTGAGGAGATGCAGGTGTGCCACTTTCACTTCTGACAAGCAGTTGCTCAGAATGTGCAGGCCCATGCCAAGCTAAGTAGGTTGAGCCGGAGGGAGACTTCAGACACCTGCAAATTTGTGCTGGCACAATTCAGTGCCTTGGCTTTTTTAAAGCCAGAGCACACTGCGCAGGGGTTTGAGGTTCTCTCAAAGGATCCTTACATAGTTAAACACTCAGAGTTCAAGCCTTTCCTTGAGTGCTTTGAGCCCCAGTGGATTGGGAAGGTCGTTACACAAAGGCAAAGAAAGGCCTGTGCCAAGGCCAGCTGGAATGTGTATCAGGCAGCAGTGAATGGTGAGCTCAAGACCACTTTGGTGCTAGAGGCTTATCACAAGCATCTCAAGGCCAACTTTGGGCTTCACCCAAAGTTTAACAAGTTCTTCTCCCTTCTGCAGCACAAGCAGGAGAAAACCATCTCTAAGCTCAGAGATCTTGCCAACCGCGTCCCCCCACCAAGCCCACAATCCGCTCTACCCTATTCACCAAGGCCATTCAAAATGCGGCCAAGCATAAATACAAGGCCTCAGAGATCAAGCAGCAGCTTGAGCTCATTGCAACTGCCCTCCTGGAAGGGGCTAAAATGAAGAAGGGAAAGAAGGGTGAAGAATAAACTTGCTTGCTTATATGATTTTTACTTTTTAGTTTTGATCAATTAGTTTTTAGTTTTAATTTTTCTATTTTTTGATTTAATTAGATAGCACTGATTATTTTATGTATACATGGTAAGTTTGAGAGGAATAGTTATAGTTGAAAGTGATTGAAATATCTTAATTTTTGTTAATTTCCTAATAAAACATAAGATATTCACATTTATACTTATATAAACTATATCCAATAAATATTAATATTTCTTCATATTTTGCATAACTTCTATTGTTGTGTATGTGTTTTATTTTTGTCTCATTGGAATTTTAATTTTTATGGTAATCAAAAATATTTTTATAATGAAGAGTGTAAATTACATAGTAAAATGAAAAATAGTTACTTATTTCTCCTTATTCTTATTAGTTAAGATACACTTTTTATTGCATTTTTGAGCTCTCTGGGGTCACTTTAGCATACCATAGCTGTAAGGCTTAATTTTTTATATTAAAAGTTTTGAGTACATCAAGATCCGGTAATTAAAAGTGTCGATTGCCAGTTGTCGATCAGGGAAAAAGCTGAATTCTCACTTTACAATAGTGTCGATCACCAGGGAGTCGAACTTACCACAGTTGCCTTGATAACTAGATAATGACTTTATAGTGCGAAGAAGAATAGTATACCATAAGTTGTGATATCAGGGTGTGTGAAATACCCTATTAAGAGAGGGACATTAAAATACTGAATCTAGATTAGACTCCTTGAATCTCTTATTTAGTAGTTTTGATGCTTGCTTAATGGGAAATTCAGCTGGTTGCAGGTGCTGATCCTGGCTTATAGGGTAGTAAGGTTTCTATTGAATGAATTAGGGACTTAGTAGTCGAGGCCTTCTCAGGAGTTGATTCCACAATTTCAACACCTCAAACAGACATCTCATCCTTGGAAGAGAGGTAGGATGGTTTTGGGAGGAAACGGACAAGAAGCTCTTTAGATGATGTATTTATAATAGACTTACACAATTGATATACATGCAGTAAAAATCACTCTTAAGAAATCTAGGAAGCAGCTAAAAGGATATCTGTCGTTTTAATATGGATGGTGATTATACAATGATTATTTCATAGACAGCTATTATTGTAGTGCTACAAGCAGCTTTAAAAATAAAGGTTAGATGGCTGAGTTGATTACTGAATGAAACGGTGTTTGACTAAGAAATCGCGGACGACACTGTAGTAGGTTGGGTGCGTACATGTGTCGTTGTGCGTGCCTCCAGGAAACGCAACAAAGCTTTTTGCTGCCGAGGCAGTCGGACAAGAGGCTTGGAAGAGTCCTTCCATATGACTCTGATGGATAAGTTCATCGGCAGTGCCATAAAGAAATAATATAGGCAAGTGTCCCAGCAGATGTATCCTAGATTCGGAATTCCATCGCTGATGGCAAAATCCACTGATACATTGGCCCAGTGGGATGAGAGAGGCTACCAGCTTTGGGATACTCAAAAAAGTGTTTTCCAATATCAACCCATGGATGGAAAGAGGATTGCGAGAGGCAAGGTCAATGGCAACAGCTCCACCAAGCGACTGACCAAAAATCATGATCTTTCCTTTACTCAGCTGGGGATGAGCGAGAATAAAGTCTAGCGCCGCCTGAGAGTCTTGACGGATTCCTGATTCATCTGGGATACCCTGGCTTTTGCCGTAACTAAAATGTTAGAGCCATACTTTGAATCAACTACCCGCGATAGGAGACCATTAGAACGTTACACTTATTTTGGCGGTAAAGGTTGGCTGCGATTGGAAGGCGATGCCCCTGTCCTGTCAGTTAGTACTCCGGAGTGATTACTCACTATGTTTCCTGCGTTGGCCTTTTAATGTAAGTACAGCGTAAATCATCAGCCTTACGTGGAAATACAAAATTGTAAGGCTATTTTCGTAATCTACATCCTCTTCCAGCGTTATACTCGTCAAGTCAGTTGACGTCGATATCTTAGGCTGACATATCAGATATGCCACAATAATAGTTTCATCTCTGCACTTGAGTTCAACTTCAGCATATCGATCGAGACCGTACCGAGAGGGGCTAGCAATCTAAAAATGTTATCTTTGACACAAGGCTTTAAATATACATTGGTACGGGACCCAGGAGGGTAGTCCGGCATGTACACAAGAAATGATTGGCCTCTATATACCAACCCTACAGATGTTGCTACAAAAGCGCTAGGGGATCAAAACACATTCGCAACCAAGTTACCTTAGGCCAAATGTCCAATCCAACATTCCAAAATATTTAAATGGCTTGAAGTCTATTAGACCTGGCAGATAGTAAATCTAAAAGGTTGTTTAAGAAAAGATATCAGCGATTTATATGTGCACACTCAAGCTGAAAAATCTCAGAAAAAATTGTAACAATAATATTCAAGATTAACAGGGAGCTAAAAGGTTCTTCAAAGGTAAAGCAGATTTTTTTTCTCAAAACTGCAGATTGATGAAAATGCTAACTCTCACAAAAATACGGTGCTGATCTAGATTTGAGCTTATCCTAAAATAGATTAAAGCAGCAGTGAATAAATGCTTAAAATATGCTATAGCGACTTTTATAATATCTTAGGGTATTAAAGAGATGATGGAATTATTAACCATTTACTTTAATCCGGCTGTCGCTAGGAGAAAATAGAGTAGCTCAAGGGACCCTATAACTTACAATTAATTATTGACTTCTTATTTACTGGTCGAAAGGAAATAGGGCCAATGATCCTACACTTGCAGAAAATAAAGCTATACCAGGGGAAACAATAATGGAAGCAGATGTTTGAAACAAGGAATAAAAATAAGGTATCGATCAATAATAGGCCAACACTTAGGATTGTCACAAGTCTTACAAACTGTGTATAGCTACATTGAATATTTAATTGGGGTTATAAATTATGCAACCCCTCAGGCACTTGGTAAACTAGACTAGTATTTAAATAAGACTACTTACGAAAATATTCTAGAGACTAGAATAGTGCGCAGTGGAGCTTTGCTCAAGTAACATCCTCCAATCCTGGCGTTATTCTGGTATGCCCTGCTGATCAAGGGTGAATCCTTATTGGTGTCTTGGACTCATCTGCCTTTTCACAATTGGGATGTATCACTGCTTGCCGAAACGATGACTGAGGTTTCTGAGCAGAATTAATTTGGTGCAGGCTTGTAAACCCACTTCAAGAAACAAGCCGCCACCTGACACAAGCCGTCGTATTCCCGCTTTCCATTGGTGGGGTTCAGACCTAGGGATGCTTGGATTCAGCCCTGACTAGTTTTCAGCTCTAGGCCGCTAAACTCAAAAATAGGGCTGCGGCGGACCACTCTCGGACAAAAATCGAATTTCTGCCCAGCACTTCTAAAAATTACGGATGTTATATATTCAACATATAAAAATGCACTTTTGGAATGCCGAGCAAATTCCGGTTTTTGTCCAAGAGTGGTCCGCCACAACCCTAGTCAAAATGGGAGTTATCATAATATTTAAATTTTATAAAAGAATAATTTAAAAATAAAAATTGACAGTCAGAATCTGGCCATGTCTGAGCCAAAGCATCCCTATTCGGAACAAGCGCAGCATCTGAAATCTCATGACACTATCTGGCTTAATGGATCGAGATGGTACTTTATAATACACAAATCCCATTCTTTAAAGGCCAGGGTCCTCCAAACTGATTCCAAATTGCCATTTAGCACCTTTAAAAGCAAATTAACTGTGATAGTGGAGCGTAGACAAAATTTAGGTGCATTAATAAAATGGGCATGTAC
Organism: Entomophthora muscae; assembly: GCA_014839935.2. Taxonomy (NCBI): domain Eukaryota; kingdom Fungi; phylum Entomophthoromycota; class Entomophthoromycetes; order Entomophthorales; family Entomophthoraceae; genus Entomophthora; species Entomophthora muscae. The sequence goes on from QTSX02003661.1 coordinate 155,011, forward strand.
TTCTAAATCATCCACATGTTCGAAATTAAAAGGGGTTTGAAGGGTAGATGATTTTAAGTAGTGCATAGCAAGGAAAAGGGATGGTAGTTCAGAAAGTCAAAAAATATACAATAAAACACCACAACTGTGGTGTATAAGCAGATTACAAGAGATGTAAATAATGTGAGACTAGATACTGGCTCCATTACTGTAGTTTTCAAACCTGTTGAGATAAACATAAATTGTTCAGTTTAGAACACATGGGTTCAGTCACAACAGTTTTCAACCTTTTAGATGAAAATAGAAGCTAATTTCATGGAAAATTTTGTGCTATTCAGCAAAAATGTCCAGCCACACAATGACCTATGCAAACTGGGAACAAATGTATGACAATTCAACAACAAATGTACCAAGCACTAGAACAAATGAGTTTCAGTCACAGAATAAAGCTACTATAATTACTATGTTTTTTAAGAATACATCTGTCAGGGAGCCAGTCTGCAGCAGGTTCAGGAGAAATTGCAAGAGGACAGCTCACAAGCCCAGACAGAAGGGCCCACCACAGGATGGGAGCTAACTTTATTTTGAAACAGCATACTTGAACCGCCAGCAAGGTTCCAAGTAAGCAGATTTGTGACCCGGAATCCAATTATCCAGTCACTCGGAGCCAGACTAAGAAGCCAACTCAAATTTCAAAATCCAACAACATGAACAAATGATGATCCCTTATGATGGATACCTCATTTTGGTGCTTGACTCATTACCAGGATCAAGCCACCCCCTTCATCACCCCACCATGTGATCAACACAATCATGTTCCTGTTACCCATGACTCACACTAACTATATAATCATCATCTCTCAATAAAGAATATTGTCTAGTTTCTAAACATTTTTTCCCCATGTAACTTTGCTAAAACAGCACAGTTACAACATTTACAATATAGGAAAACAATTTTCCGAGAAAGTCCCAAGGCCCATTAGTGGACACATGGAATCAACCAATCCAGTGAGCACTATGTAGAGGACACCTTATAACTGGGTGGAGGTTAGCTCATCAGCAATCACAGTTTCTTGTGGGTGGTTGGACCACAGGGTCACAGGAGAAGTCATAGGCACTAAATAGGCGGGCAGGTAGTTATATTTGTCCCAGAATATTAATGGTTGCTTGATATGCCAGGTGTTTTCACATCCAATTTGTTCAGGCTTCCTGGTTCTGGATTCAGGGCCATAGATGATAATTTCTTCTAAGGTGAACTCTGAATAGGCATGTTGTGTTCTAAGGCGCGGCACAGACACACAATGGGGAATTCTAACCTTAGGATTGAATTTGTACTAAGTCTTGGTTAGAATGGCAGGGAAGGCTATGCAATTACCTTGTGGCCCTATTGAATAATATTTTCTAGACAGGGCTAGAGAGGCGCCAAAGTACGTGAAGACACAAAGATAAAAATGTGAATAGAACTTAATTTTTATTGGTGAATAAGAAATAGAATATATATTGGTTGAAAATATCACAAAACACTACCAGGATGGTAGGATCACTTGCCACAAGCATGAGTGATCAAGTGAGTTGCGCAAAATCAGGAAACTGAACAATTGACTTTCCCAATTTAGAGCCATACTCATTTTGAAGGGCAAAAGCAAAAGAGAGAGATTTGTCCTTGAAATAACCCATCAAAGGCAAAATCAAACATGGTGAATGGCGGCATTCAAAACAAGGCAGGATTGGGAGGATATTCCATGAAATGTACCAAGCTGTAAGGTGCTCTTGGGGGACAGTATAACTTGGGTGGCTTTTCCGTGGTTTCCTGGGATTGGCTGAGAGAAGGTGCAGAACTAGATAAATTGATATGTAAATAAAAAAGTACTAGGATTGGGTATGAGATGACCTGAGAGAGCCAGAGGTTCATAACTTTCAGAAATCCAGGCATAGGTAGAAGAATTGGTTGGCTTGGGTCAGAATACGGCTGGGCCATAGGGTAATGCTCACCATAGGATGGGTGCTAACTTGATAATATAGGGTACACATTGCCCAATCAAAGACCAGGGCCTGGAGTTGGGCACCATGGTGTCTACCATTCCTGTCAATATAATGTAGAGTACTCCAAACAGTTGAGTGGACATGGTCTCAGCAGTGGTGGGGGGTCTACATTGTGCAGTCAGGTTGTGGGGTTAAGGGCAGAGTCATGGGGACAAAATATGCAGGTAGATAATTATAATTGTCTCTGAACAATAAGCTTGGCAGCCTCTTGTACCACTTTCCTTTACATCTTATGTATTTGGTCTCTCTAGTCCTTGCCAAGGGATCAGCAATGAAGATGGTCTCCAAGTCGTACTCCACGTAGGCAGGGTTGGGCGGGTATTCAGTAAAATGCACAGGTCTAAAGGGGGCTCCTGGGGGATGGTATAGTGCCAGAGGAGGGTCGGCAGGTTGGTCTCTGGAGGGGGCAGTTGCCTGATAGTCTACTTGGCCAGAGTTAAGATGGAAGATCACTAAGAATAGATAAGGTAAGATTTGTTTGAACCAAAGGTTCATAAAACTTTATTATCAAAAATGACAATATGGTCATCATCATACCGCCGGGGCTTTTATACCATGGGGTTTTGCTTCTTCAATTTTTGTAGGGTTCAGGTTCGCAGACAAGGCACTGGCGGGGCATGGATCTTGGCTTAGAGTCTTGAGGGCAGCAGATCCAGGTTGTGCCTGCTCTGGTGAATAGAAGTGGCAATGATTTGTTCCGCCACCACTGTTCACTATGTCACCTGAATAGTTCAATTGTACTACCCATTCTGGACAGAAGACTGGCAGTTGCTGGTGGTCATTGGCAGAGTTAACAGTAGGTTTTGTTTTAACCTCCTTAAGGCAAGCTACAACCTCTGCATAGGTCCGGATCTTTGGTGGCGCAAGGTTGGCATCAATCTGGTGACCATTTGGGGAATTGTCCTTGGGAGACTGGCGGGTCTTGGAGTAACTCATCAACTCAGGTTTGCAATTTAACAAGTGGGCGGGTTCCCGTCCACTTTATGTGACTTGAGTAGTCTTTGGAGGGTCAGGGTTCAATTCCAGGGTCTCCAATGTTGATTTTGAACCTCCATTATTAACGCTTGGCAGGTTTCTGTTCCCCCTGTTTGGGGTCATCTATCTCTGGTGGTCCAGGGCTTGACCCAACTAGCAGTTGGGCGGTTCCCTGTCCACTCTGGTCAACATAAGGCTTTCCCTGAGACCCAGGTTTCAATTTCCAGGTTTTTAATACAAGTATTGAAATGTCATTCATGACAATAACACTTTATTGCAAAAATGGCAATGGGCAACTTTTTGGTGGCCCCAGAGTATAAGTATGCTGCCTACCATAGAAAAACTTTTAATGTATCCTTTGGGCCAGATGGTAGCATTTGCCAGGCTTCAGGAAATCTTTACTGTCATCTGGAATTGTTGACTCATCATTGGCTGGGTTCAGGTGGAGAATCTTGGTTTCCCTCTTTGAGGCATAGGATTTATCATCATCTGGCGGCCCTTATTTTTGGGGTAATTCATGCAATGCTCTATTGGCAGGGCCCTGGTTGGTCACAGAAATACTATTCAGGCTGGCGCTTCTATTGGCTAGGCTATAGGGGCTCATAAGCAGGCGTGGTTTGAGTGTGGTTTGCACCTCATTGGTCAGTTTCAGAGGTTTCTCCAAAGTCAAATCTGTTCCTGGTTCAAGACCCAAAAAATGCAGACAGCCAGGCAGAAGGGCCTTCAGGCTAGCAGCCTGTGAGGGTTTGGGGTTCAAATCCCAGGAATGAGGTTCTGTCTTGTGAATTAAATGCAGATGAATGTCACTTGTGACAATATCAAACTCAGTCACAAAAAGTTAAAAGCTCAATCCAACAACAAGCCCTAATAGCAACTGAAACAGACAACAAATATATCAAATAGCAAAACAAATAAGTGAATTTATAATACTGTTACCAGTTCATCCTAATTAAGATATGCAATCTAGAACATAAAACGGAAAAAATTCAGAGTGTATGTTTTGGGATTAAAATTTCAAAAGCATATTTATCAATACATACAGTAAAAGTGCACATTTAGAGCCAAAAATAATTAATATAGAGATTTAAAAACCTAATTTGAAATAAATGGTAGCAGCTACAAGCTTTTATGCTATTATGTATGGGCAGATAAAAATTACAATAAATAAATTATATAGATAGACTTATTTAATTTAATTTTTATACCAAAATGGACCCATCACAACAGCAGAGCCAAGATGCCGGAGAAGTACACCACAGACATGGACACCCTTGTGGGTCAAAGAACAGAGTGGCTGTAGTCCAAGAGGTGGACAGTGTGATTCATATTGAATCTGGTGGTGAAACTCAAGCTACACAGGCACCGCAACAAACCCAGGGAAGCCAGACTTGAAGAGTGGCTAGTATTATACCCCAGATTTCCAAAGCTGTCCAGAAAACACACCAAGGTCACCACCATCAGAACAAAAAATGACACCACTGAAAGGATGTCTTTTTGTATACAACCCTGTATATCACCAAGATGGTATTTTTTCTTGCATTATAAATAGTGTGAAGCCTGTTCTTAATACCATGTACAAGCCTTACTTGAGTGATGGCAAAGAGCAAGACAACCACCAAGAACCACAGTGTTTACAAACTGTGAATGGGAAAATGTGCTAAAAAGGTTACTGTGCTCTACAGCTAAGTGCCTATATCTTATGTTGTGGCAGAAACCAATGTTTCAATGCCTATTGCTAAAAAAGCCCAAATACATCATCATCCCCAACTCCACTGTGAGACCTTTACCAGGCTCATCAAGGAAACTCATGACTACAAGAGGGCTGCAGCTATTGTCAGTATTACAGATAAATCAGCACATTGGCTGTTTAGTACATTCCTGAAAACTGGTACCATTCTCCTTGCAGGAAAATCCTAGAGCAAGCTTACTATCCTGGAAAAGAAGCATATCTGGACAATCAAGCAGTGGATCAACCAAAACTTTCATCTTGAACTGGAAAATATACAGTATATGATTAAATCTGTTTTTGGAATTGAGACCAAAATTCTATTTTATTATCATGTGGCCAGAGGATTGAGATTATCTTGGAAAAGCTTAGGGTATCTCTTTACAACCATAATAGCTCAATGAACATCAAGAACTGTCATAAATACAGCGAGACATATACTGTGCTAAAGTCCAAGGGCACTACAAAATTCTACTATATTGATTAATTGTCCTTTGTGTTGTCCATGCACAATGCCTACAGCTATTTGCCCAAAGTTGCCAAGGATGGTGTATCTCAGCGTGCATCTGTTTATGCTGTGCCCTACTCCACAGGAGCCCTTCTTGGTTCCCTTGGAATTGAGCTCTATCAAATGATCAAGGGTTTGCACAACAGCAATACATTTCTTGAATTTCTCTAATTGGTTCAGGAGCATCTCTGAGTCACTATTTTGGGATATAACAACTTTTGTATTGAATAATGTTGAGCTTCACAAGGTGGCAGATATTCTTGAGGAATTCCCAATGATTGAGCCTGGCAAAGAAATTGGCTCCCAGCAATTGGCTACAGCGTCTTTATGCCTTTTATTCCTCTCTGCCTATTCCTCATTCCCTAATCCAACCAAGGAGGCCGTTGGGTGGTTCAAGTGAGTTGTTTAGAAGGGTACACCATCTGGGCCAGATGATTTGTTCAATTTGCTGCAGGTTGGTGTCCATACCCTCCCATCTGAGACTGTGGCTAAATTCTACGGCCACACTGATTTGTTTCTCCCTGTGTGCCTCTCCAAGAAGCTGATCAATTAAAGGCTTAGTGATTCCAAATATTTTTTGTATTTTAATTCTTAATATTAGCTTTTATTTAGTTTAATTTTTATTGATGTACTTTCTGTAATTCTTCTTGATATACCATCAGTTATAATAAAAATTAACAAAGAAAAGCTGAATGGATGATTATGTGAAAAGTATTTATTTTTCAATACCTATTTTTTTGGTTTAATTTTTACTGACATTTTTTCAGTGATTCCAATTTATATAGCATCAGGTATAATAAAATTAACATAGCAAAGGAGAATGAATGATTATATGAAAAGCATTTTTTAATACTTGTCTTTATTTGTTGTAGATAAATGGTTTAAATAGTGATAAGGAGCGCCTTTTGGGGAAGCTTCAAATATGGAATTAGGAGAGAAGAGAAGAAGTATCTTTTATTGGATAATATTTTAGACTTATATAGATTGGGCTGTGGCAGAGATTTAGTTGAATTGAACCTAGGGGTTGGTAATGTGCAGGATGGGTTTGGGCCACTGGATACTTGGATCATCATGTGATATTGCTTGGTTACCATTCTTTGTATGTCAAACAGTATATTGGAAGGGCAACAAATCAGGCAATGGCAGGATGTTAAGTAGGTTGGCAGTAGCAAGAATGCTTGTATATCCAGACCCTTGACACACACACCCTCCTTAAGGAGTTACTCTGGTGTATCAGGAGGGGGCTTTGTTTTAACAGCTGCCGCCTGATGCTCCTGGAGCTGTTTACTAGTTGGAACCAGTCTGGTCAAGTGTTCTCCTTTACTAAGGCGGAGACAGGTTCTGTGATATTTCTTGACAATTGGGGTTTTGGAACCTTGTAATTTTACTAGATAGGTGTTGTGATCTTGTCTGTACTTGATGATTCTTCCTGGTCCCATGTGTACTGAGTCTATTTTCTTTCTGTTTACAGCTAGAACCCAGACAAAGGAGTCAATGGGAAGTGGTTCCTCTGTGGAGGTTAACTTTTGTGTTTTGAGCCTTTTTATTTCTGCTATTTTAGCTTTGAGGCATATGTGTTGTAGATTTGATACTTGTTCTACTGTAGGGAGTTTCCCCAGGAGGATCTCTATTTATGGCTGCTTGTTGTGGGTAGTTATTTCTGGTTTTTATCCTTAGGTTAGCTCAAACGGTGAATAGCCTGTCCCTTGATTGGTGCCGGCCCAGGATACTAGTAATGCATGTTTCACATACAGTGGCCATGTATCTTTGGCTTTACCATCCATTATTTTCTCTAGGGTCCTGATAAGGCTGCCATTTAGGCGTTCTACTCTGCTGTTAGCCTGTGGCCTGTATGGAGAGGTTGTGGAATGTTTAATGTTTTTGGATTTTAAGTTGTTGTTTACTATGTGACCTGATAACTTGGTTGCTCCATCAGTTATGATGTAGTCTAGAGTACCTTAGTTGGCTATGATTGCTTTGTTAATGAATCAATTTATGGTTTCTGCTTTATGGTCCTTTGTTGCCCAGCAGATTGGCCAGCGTGTGGCAAAGTTAATGGCTACAATTAGAAAACAATGGTTTGTCTTTGTTTCTGGGAAGGGGCCCACTACGTCTAGCCCCCAAACCTTGAATGTTTCAGGGTCAGATACTGGGTTGATTTTTGGCTGTGGAGCCTTTATGCTGGTGTATTTCTTGCACACTGTGCACTTTTTCAGAACATCAACTATATCCTGTTTGAGGTTAGGCCACCATACTATCTCTTTTAATGTGAGGTATAGGTTGTTAGCCTTTGTGTGTCCTAGTAGGCGGTGATGTCTTAATATGGTGTCAACTATTTGTGCAAGTGGGATGTAAGGGACATGTTTGTTGTTAATTATTTGGTATACAGTGCCATTTGATACATGGAAATCCTTTTTGTTCCTTACTAATGTATCATGGGTCAGTTGGTGTGTTGAGGGGTCTTTCACTCTGGTTTTATACTCAGTGTTGTATAGGTTTGGCCAGTCAGGGTCCAGGTGGTCAGGATGATCCTCTCTAGGCTGACATAGTCTAGATAGAGCATCAGTCGTGTCCAGCTCTGCCCCCTTTTTGTATTGAATGTCCAAATTAAGCTGCTCCAGCAGGGACATCCATTTGGCTTATTGCCGTGCGAGTGCGTTCTGAGTTTTGAAATAGATTAAGGATTTATGGTCAGTTAGTACTCAGACGTTTATATGTCCTTCTAGATAACATCTCCATTTCTTGCATGTGTGATATATTGCTAACAATTCCTTGTCATGTATTGGGTACCTCTGTTCAGTGTTGGTTAGTTTTCTACTTTTGTAACATACTAGCAGGAAGTCTTTCTGCCCTGGCTGGCAGATGTGTAGGACTGTGCCAATGGCGGTGTCACTGGCATCTGACTTGAGCTTGTAGCACCTGTTGTTATTAGGGTATTGCAAGATTGGTGCTTCAATCAAAGCTTGTTTTAATAATTGGAAATTATTGTTGCATTCTGGTGTCCAGATGAATTTCTTTTTGGCACTACCCTTGGTTAAGTCATTGATTGGTGTGGTGAGCTTTCCACTGTCTTTGATGTATTTCCTTAGGTAAGCTACCATTCTGAGAAAGCATCTAACTTGTTTAACAGAGGTGAGGCATTGCATTTTATTTATGGCTTTAATTTTGTCTGGATCTGCTTTGATGCAACCGTCAGAGACAATGTGGCCCAAGAACAGGAGTTCCTTTTCCATAAATTGGCACTTACTTGGTTTTGCGCAAAGTTTGTGCTTTGTAAGTCAATTGAGTGTCTTGCAGACATGTGTGAGGTGTTCCTCTTTTGTTTTTGAAAATATGATGATATTTTCAAGGTAGAATAATTTATTTGAAAGACCATTTAGCGCTTGGTTCATCATGGTGACAAACGTTGCAGGAGCGTTAGTCATCCCAAAGTTCATTACCCTACACTCAAAGGATCCAAATTGTGTACAGAACGCGGTCTTTTGTATGTCCTTTTCCTTTACTTCAACTTGGTTGTAACCTGAGGTGAGGTCAATTTTGAAGAAAAATTTGGCTCCTGATAATCTTGCAAACAGATCCTCTATAACTGGAAGAGGATATTTATTCTTTACTTTGCTTTCATTTAGTGCTCTGTAGTCAGTTACTAGACGCAGAGTGCCTTCCTTTTTCTTTACAAAGGGACTCGGGAAGTAAAAAAGAAATAAAGGGAAGAAAGAGAGAACTAGAAAGAAAAGAAAAAGTATCAGACAAGCCACATGTTGTCCATATATGTCATGAAGGTCATGGGGTTTATCTGAGAATGTTCCCTGAGTCACAAGGCTTAATCAAGTGTGTTCCATTTAGGACCTGGATTAGGATCCCGTCATAGATGGTTAACTGATAAAGGTGCCACCAGTTTATTGGCTGGGTGATGAACCATTTGGTGAGCCGCTCAGTGATTTAATTGGGGCGTTAATTCTCCAAGAGGGAGTAATCAAAGATGTTGCAACACAAAGAACACTGCTCCCCCCACGGGATTCAGACAGGTGAATGAATCATTTTGCTAGATTGTCCTCAATGTGTGTTTTGAGGGTTTGGGTCTCCATGGGAGAGAGCCTATAGAGGGGTGAAGGTTTAGGCATGGCTTTAAATAGGTTGATGCCATGTTTGACCTCTTGTTTGGGGGGGGGGTAACTCTGTGAGTTCTTCTTTGAATACATGCGCGTATTTGTTTAGGAGTGCCACAAGTTCTGGGCATTGGATTTTTCTTGTTTGTATGTTATTGAATTTGGTGTACCTTATTATGTGGAGGGTACTATCTTTAGTTAGACGTTCTGAATTGTCTTGGTTTATGACCTGGACAAATACTGTGTCTCTTAGAATGAGGTTGTTGGGTTCTTTGAGGATGTTAAAATTGACTCCGCTGTGTTTGATGGTCATGGTTTTTGTTTTCCAACATACACTGGGGTTCACTTGGGTGAACCAGTCCATGCCTGCTACAATGTCATAGTTTATGTTGTTTATGGCAAGTCCTTTGATGGACGTTTTTATGCCTTGGGGGTCAATTCTGAAGGGAGTTATTTTGCCTTTGAGTAGAACCTTTGATTTATCTGCCATTCTGGTGCATTTGAAGTTGGATTTGACAACTGGTATTTTGTACTTGGTTACAAAAGGTTTGATAACCATAGTGTGTTGTGCACCAGAGTCAAATAAAATTTTATGTGTATGTGATTTGTAAGTGCATGGGTAAACAAGAAGTTGTGAGCAATCTTTAATTTTTACATTCATAAAAATGGAGGATTGCGGGACACGCAGGATGTGAGCAGCAAAGTTTGTGCCTTGGTACAGTTTCTTGTCAAGTTGGGGGGAGAAAGAGGCACTTAAGCCTGTTCCCCCTCCTTTTTCCCTGTTCCTCTATCAAAAGACCTTTGAGGTCAGAGAATGTGGGGTCAGATTCATAGCAGGTTGCTATTTCAGCATTTGTTTACTTTGGCAGTGTCCTCTTTCTTGGGACAGGAGCGGTTTACGCTTTGGCTGCAATTGCCATTGTTGCAATTGACGTTGCTGATGCTATGATTGGTGTTTTGGTGTTTATTGCCATTGGAAATTTCTCTGCCATTGCTGTTTGAGGAGTGATTGCCGTTGCATGCAGCATATTCCATGTTTGCAAGTTTTTCCCAGCACTTGGCTTCTGCAATGAGTGTGGGCATGGAGGTGTTGGCCTCTGGACAGATGAGGGCAGCAACAGAGGGTTTCATTCTGTTGATGAATGAGGCTCTGGTATGTACATTGTCAGCTTGTGCTGGGGTTTGGATTTTGCGGCGTATTTCCTTGAATTCATTGGCGTAAGCTGTGATAGTGGTCTTCTGAAGAAGATTGTTGAGCTGTATTGCAATGTCTTGGAGGGATTTGGTGACGCAAAAATTGTGTGTGATGTCTGCTTTGAACTCTTCCCAGTTGTCAAGCTGGTTGTCAGTTTGTGAGCCAACCCAGGTGGCAAACCAGTTAGCTGCGGCCTTGTACAGGCGCTTGCTGGCTTTCTGGACCCATTTCTCATGGGGGATGCAGCTGGCACAGAGTTTGGTGGCTGAGTGGTCTAGCCACTTGATGACATTTTCCTTGTTTTTACCAAAGAAATTGTCAATACCAATGTATTTGGTGTTGGTGACTTCACCTGTGGTAGGTGGTTGTGTGTTTGTTTGTGGTTGAAGAGAGCAACTGTATTGAATTATCTTGGCACATGCTTTGGGCATGACCAGACCTTTGAATACGGTGCATCCACTAGGTATATCTTCATTGATGTTGTGGGCGCGGAAGTACGTTTTCCAGGTCTCCTGGGATGTGGCCTGGTTGAGTACGTGAGCAAAGGTGGGCGGGTTTTGGTCAGTCATTTTCTCTTTCATGGGTGTGGTAAAAAAACCGTAGCTGCTACCAGTGATAAGGAGCGCCTTTTGGGGAAGCTTCAAATATGGAATTAGGAGAGAAGAGAAGAAGTATCTTTTATTTAATAATATTTTAGACTTATTGTCAAAACCGCAGGCTCAACCCGCCAGCAAGGTTCCAACCAAGCGGGTTTGTGACCCGCAATCCAATTATCCGGTTACTTGAAGCCAGACTAGGAAGTCAACTCAAATTGCTAAATCCAACAACATGAACAGATGATGATCCTTTACAGTGGATACCTTGTTTTGGCACTTGACTCATTACCAGGATCAAGCCACCCCCTCCTTTCATCCAGCCGTGTTATCACCAATCATGTTCCTGTTATCCTTGACTCACATGAACTATATAATCATTAACTCACAATAAAGATTATTATCTATTTTCTAAATATTTTTCCCTGTGTAACTCTGCTAAAACAGCACAGTTACAACATTGGTAGCACAGGTAGGTTCTCCATCCTACCTTATCTTGAAAAATTCCGCCTGTTGACTGCACACACCGCGGCCAACAAATCCTCAACAGAATCATGTCTGGCCTCCTGCCTGACTGGACTCCGTACACCCCTGGTACCGCCATGCCCAATGGCTTTTTCCTGTACCAGAACACGGTAATCCTGCTACCTGCCTTCAACGCCATGTCTGCACAAGGTTTCTTTCAGGCTCCCTCCTTGATGCCATGACAAGCTGACAAAACCACCATGCCCGCCTACTTAGCTCAAAGACTACAGAGCGCCGCCTTAGAACCTTTTGCCGGCGCTAACAATGACAATGATGCCGCATGGATCCAGTCTGCCCAAAGCAAGCTGGCTCAGATGGAATGCCCATAGCGGTTTTGGATTGCAGAAATTTCCATTTGCCTGACCCATGATGCTGGCACCTGGTGCAACAAGTGGCATGAAGAGCACACCAACAAGAACTGGGATACCTTTAAGCAAGACTTCCTGACAAGATTTGTACTTAAAGATACTGCACTCATGATCATACGCCAAGTGAAGAACTTGACCCAGACAGGCACTGTGAAGGAACTCACCCGTGTCTATGAGGAACTTTGTCTTTGTGCACCATCTGAAATGGCCTTTGACACCCCAGCCACACCTCATGTACTACAACGCTCTTAAGTCGCATGTGATGAGCTATGTGAACCTGGATCAGGTGACCAACCTGCAAAGCCTGTACTGTGAAGCAGAGAAGGCGGAACAAACATCCAACACACTGCATAAGGCACAAACTGGGAAATGAGATAGATCCAAGGATTCCCATCCAGGCGGGCGCTCCTCCCAACCACCTCCTGGAGGCAATGGGAACAACACCAACCACAAACCCACAGGTTCCAATGGACAGGGAAATGGAAACAATGGTCAGCCAAACTGGACCCATTTCCGTATCACCACCATGCAAGGTAACCAAGATGAGGGAAAAGCCCAGGGAGAGCACAAAAGCAAGCCAAGCTCTCCCCACGCAACTCCTGACTTACCCAATGATGAATACCAATCCAAGGACGTGGACCAATGTCCAATGATCCAGGTGCCCTCAGAGGACCCAGTATTGTATACCATTGCCAGACATCCCAATAAATTGATGTCCTATCCTTTCTGCTTTTGCATTTACACAGGCTCAGCACTCCTAGATTTAGGCGCAGACCAAACCCTGGTCAAAAGTAGCTTTGTGGATAAGTTCAAGCTGGCCACTAATCCTTTGCGGATTAAAAAGATGGTCCTGGCTGAAAACACCACATTGCTGTGACAAAGGAAACTGCCCCCTTCTCTCTCATGCTTGAGAACCTCTACTCCACCATTCAAGGTCTCATCATTGACTTTCCTAAGTTTGACATTGTACTGGGGCTAGGCTGGTTATGAAAGAACAATCCTCACATAGACTGGGCAACCTCAGTGTTGACCATCAAACGTGAAGATTTCAACCACCAGATCTACCCTGACTCTGTGGACCAACTGCTACGCCGCCACATCTTTTTACGTATCACAGAGATCCAGGACAAGAAGAAAGACCTGAAGGCAATTGACTGGGACTCCTGCCAGTACAAGATCATACACTTCAAGGATCACCAGGATACCTCCACGCTGCAGGACCACAACATTGTGGCACACCATACAGAAATCTTCAAGGAAGCGCTACCCAGGCTGCCCCCTGAAAAGCATATTCAGCATTCCATCCAACTCAAGGGGGCTGTACCCAAGGCGCGCCCTATCTACAGGCTGACCCCAAATGAAGACAACACCTTACGCGCCTACCTTAAGGAAGCATTGGAAAAAAGACTTATCCGCCCCTCACAGTCTCCCTTTGGGGCTGCCGTATTTTTGTGGCTAAGAAGGGCAGTACCTTGCGTCTGGTCACAGACTACCGCTCCCTAAACAAAGTTACCATTAAGAATTGCTACCCACTGCCACTGATTGACGACCTCTTTGATGCCTTGGGAGGAGCCACAGTCTTCTCCAAGGTTGATATGACGGCAGGCTACAATCAGATTTGTATTAAAGAGGAAGACATCCCCAAAACAGCCTTCTGCACTAAATACGGCTCCTACAAATGTGTGGTGCTCAACTTTGGCATAACCAATGCCCCCATCCACCTTTGTAACCTTCATGAACAAAGTATTTGCACCCCACATAGGCAAACACGCCCTAGTATATCTAGACAACATTATTGTCTACAGCCCCTCAGTGGAACAACACCACAAAGACCTAGAGGCAGTCTTTGCTACCTTGGCACAACACAAACTATTGGCCAAACCCTCCAAGTGCCAGTTCTTCCGTGAGCAACTACCCTTCTTGGGACACATAGTCTCAAAGGACGGCATCAAACCCAATAGTCAAAAGATACAGGTCATCTGCAAGATGCCACCACCCAAGGATAAGTCAGAACTCCACACCTTCTTGGGAATGGTGATCTATGTACAGCGCTTCATACCTGACTGTGGAGTTTTGACTGCCCCCTTATCTGCCATAACAGGCGCCAAGTCCAAGTTTGTGTGGATTCCCCAATGTAATATCTGTTTTAAACGCCTCAAGGAGAAGCTCACAACAGCTCCTATCCTACAATACCCCAAACATGACAGGGAATCCCAAATGGAAACTGACGCCTCAGATGCATCCATTGGGGGAGTCCTAAAAATCAAAAACAATGATGGTGACTTCCTGCCTGTAGCTTATGAATTACAAAAATTGATAGATGATGAGTGTTGATACCCTATCCACGACAAAGAATTGTTGGCTATTGTACACTGCCTAGTCAAATGGCACTGCTACTTGGAACGCCAGGAAGAATTTACAGCATTAACCAATCACAAGTCACTCATCTATTTCAAAACTCAAGCAAATTTGTTGCGCCGCCAAGCCCGGTGGGTGGAGCTATTGGAGAGATTTAACATGCTCATCCAGTACAAACCTGGGGCCAAGCTCGCCATGACAGACGCCCTGTTCTGCCTGTATGTCCGTGCTTCAAGAGGAGAGAATGGGCTCAACCCAGACTGGTCCCTCTTAGTGCTACAAACAAAGGACAAAGTTTTCCCCCCAGGCACAACCAACATAACAAAAGAAACAGTCATCAAAAATGAACACCTCTTTGCTGTTGTATATGGGACCCTACACAGAAAGATGCCTAACAGCACAACCATTCCCTACATTCCCACACATCAGCAAGTTGACACCATCCTACGCTATCACAGAGACCTTGGACATACCAAGAGCTGAAACCTATATGAGTTTCTTAAACATAAGGCCTGGTGGCCAACCTTATATTGCAATGTTCAAGAAGTTCTAGACCAATGTGATGTTGCAACCAAGTTTCCAGACTTGCCTGCTAACATATCTTACAATACACAGGGGGCGCTTGATGAGCCACCCCTTGACATATCTAACGTTATGGGTTAATCTGATGGCAATATCAAATGGCAGGTACTTTATCCTAATTAGGAGCACTGCCAATTTGACTTGCTGATTCCCGCACAAGTTATTCCTTGGCTTTGAACCTTACATGGAACTTCCCACTATGCCACCCCCTTGTGGCCTTGTGGCTTTCCCCATATAGTATATTAATCACAATATTCTACAATAAATAATACCTTATTCTTATTATTCTGTCCTTTCTATTGGACTGTTGTCTTCCCCAATTCCAAGTACTAAATCCTCATTGGTTCAGTTGTAACAGTGGTAGTATTGGTAGGTTTACGGCCTACCTAAAACAAAATTCCCCCAAGAAAGGACGGAGTACGGGCTGTATGGCTACTCCCCAACAAGAGACCTTCCTGCTAATCCCCAAGGGGGACATCCCCAACGGGTACATCATCTATCAAGACCAGCTAGTTCTCACCAGCGTGTACAATTGGCTCCGCCTCAGGCAGCATGACACCAGTGTCACCCTGTCCCAGTCAGATCTGTCCCAACGCATGCTCAACCTTCAGCTAGAATCCTTTGCTGGTGGCGTCAAAGGAGCAGACATTGTCAGTTGGCTCCAATCTACTGAAACCTGCCTTTGCATCTGTCAGGTCCCTGAGCCCATGTGGGTTGCCACTGTGTCTGGTTGCCTCACAGGGCCTGCTGCTGTGTGGTTCACCAACTGGGCCAGCCAGGAACTTGACGTTACCTGGGCAGCATTCCAAGACGCTGCCAAGTCCTGCTACAGCAAAACCTTCTCCCCCATTGTCGTGGGAACTTCTCTTCTAGCAATAAAACAGACTGGGTCTGTCCCTGAGTACCTTGCTGCCTGGCAACAAGCTTTTGCTGCTGCCCCTGAAGCTGTGACTAAAAGAAATTCAATGCTACTCACCCTCATCATCAATGTGGTAAAACCCAATATCTACAAGTGGGTCCCTGTAGGTTGCTGCACCTCCATCAATGACTGCTACAAGGCCATTGTGGAGGCTAACAACCAGGCTTCAATGGGCTTCTGCTGTACCAGTGACGCCCCATTCCAACCTCGTACAACACCTGGCAGTGGCCACAATCAAGTGAGCGGCCGCCAGCCCCGTCAGCAGGATAATGGGACTAAACGCCCCCACAAGGGGGAATTTCAGCTAGCGCAGATTGAGGATCAGGGAAAAGCCTGGGGGTTGTAGCAACAAGAGGCCTTGCAACCCCACCTGACCCATCCTCTCAATCCCTGCTCGCAAAAATCCCTGCAACTACAACATTCACAAAGTCAAAACCCTGGACGTCTTATAAATCCACATTGACAAATCCCATATTGAAAGCAAGCCACTCCTCAAATAAAGTAACACACTTGTCCTATCCCTTCTGTTTCCAAGGGAGCACCCACAAATTACTGGTAGATACCGGGGCCAACCACACTATGGCAAACCAGGAGTTCACTGAATCTCAGCAATTAGACCAGGTGTCCAGAAGGTTCAAAGCAGTACAAGTAGCTGACTCCCACAGAGTTGCCACCACCCACAAGACAGTACCCTTCTCTGTGAGAATGGAGAACATCCAGGTTAAGCTCTCTGGGCCAATCATGGCCGGGCTCAGCCACAATGTAAGTGCTGGTCTCAACTGGCTTTGGCACAACTGTTCCTACATTGATTGAGATACCCCTGTCATCACCCTCAACAGAAATGGGGTGGGGTTCCAGATTTACCCTGTGGAAAAGAGCAAGTTACTCCATGATACTGTGTTTTTCAGAATAACAGAAACAGGCTTGTACAATTTCAAGGGGGGAAACTAGACTTTAACCAATGCTCAGTTGAAGTTATCTGTGCTGAACCATCCACAGTTCCTCCCTTGACCTTCTAACCACCACCAGCGCTTGCTGCACTCCTTGAGGAGTACAAGGACGTATTCAATGAGACACTTGAACAACTACCTCCTCCCTGGGAGATCCAGCACACTGTACAACTTCAAGGGTTGTTACCTGAAGCACAACCATTATACTGTCTCACACCAAAGGAAGATAAAACCCTCTGCCAGCAGCTTGTGGACGCGCTCAATAAGGGCTTTATTTGCCCCTTGCTCTCTCCATACGGGGTGGCAGTCTTATTTTTAGCTAAGAAGGACGGGTCCCTCTGCCTGGTCACAGACTACCGCGCCCTAAATGAGGTGACAGTTAAGAACAAGTACCCCCTGCCGCTGATTGACAAAATGTTTGATACACTTGCAGGTGCAAAGGTCTTTAGCAAGATTGATCTCACTGCAGGGTATAACCAGGTCTGCATTGCACCAGGGGATGAGACAAAATCTGCCTTCTGCATGCGCTACAAGTTATTTGAGTGTCGTGTCATGAACTTTGGAATGATCAACGCTCCCTCCATCTTTTCCATGTTGATGAACAAAGCATTTGAGGAACTGATTGGAAAATGTGTGGTTGTGTACCTTGACAACATTATTGTCTTCAGTCAAGATCAAACCATGCACCTCCAACACATCTGTGCTGTCCTCAACACCCTTTGGAAAAACCAGCTAAAAGCTAAACCCTCCAAATGCAAGTTCCTCAAGTTGGAGCTACTATTCCTTGGGCACACCATCTCTGCCCAAGGGATAAAGCCTGACCCTGCCAAAATCAAGGCAATCACCAGCATGCTGCCCCCCACTGATGTGGGCCAGGTGCAGACATTTCTAGGTATGGTTGCCTACGTATACAAGTTCATTCCCAATTGCAGGGAACTAATTGCACCTCTCACTGAGCTCCTCAATACCAAACAGCGCTTCCATTGGATCCCTGTCAGAGATCAAGCCTTCAAGACGTTGAAGCAAAGGCTCACAACAGCACCAGTATTGCAGTTCCCCAATCAAAACTGACAGTACAAACTAGAGACTGATGCCTCCAACAGGGCCATAGGGTGTGTGCTAAGGGTAGAAACTGACAATGGTGTCTTCCTCCACGTGGCATATGAGTCCAGGAAACTTACTGACTCGGAACAACACTACCCCATCCATGATAAAGAATTGGCGGCCATTGCACACTGCGTTGAGAAGTGGCACTGTTACCTGGAAGAGCTACCTTCCAACCCTGCATTCTGACGGACCACAAGTTGCTCCAGTACTTCAACACGCAGTCCCACTTGACACGCCACCAAGCAGGATGGGTTGAGCGCCTATCCCCTTACCAGTTGTGCATCAAGTACAAGCCTGGTAAGGAACTTGTCACACCTGACGCTCTTTTGCAACTCTACGTAGTGTCCATCACTGGGGACAATGGCTTGGATCCAGATTGGCCCATGCTCTACCTCTGCCCTGAGGCAACTTGCTACAAGGGCCTTAACTCGGTCACCATCTCCAAGTTTAAGGACAACAAGAGTCAGTTCACCACCAATGTGGGTAACGTCTGCTGCCGGGCAGAGACAGGTGAGAAGACGCCTTACATTCCCACCACCCAACAAGGGGACACCATCTTGCACTACCACCAAACCTTGGGTCACATCAGAGGGCGTAACCTCTTTAAGATCATGAAACAGAAGGTTTGGTGGCTGCACATGCTTCAAGACATCTTTGACCTCCTTGAAATGTGCGTGCTGTGCAAGAAGAACACGTCCAAACCTGCACCCCCAAGTCTGTCCTGCCCATCAAGGCCATTAACCCTTCAAACAGTGGGCCCTTGTCATTGTGGGGCCACTCCCCAAAGACAGTATGAGGATGAAGTACATTATCACTGCCATTGACAACTCTACTTGCTGGCCAGTGGCCTGGGCAACAACTAACCACACCGCCACCACCATTACCCGCTTTATTGGCAAGGAAATTGTGGCCCAATTTGGGCGACCTAAACGCCTCATCACAGATGGCGGCCCTGAACTTGTTGGGCATGTCATGAAGGCATACTGTGCCAAGAACGCTCTCCAATGTATAGTTACAACCCCTTACCATCCTCAAGCCAATGGACATGTGGAACAGTTAAATGGCTCACTGGTTCAATTGGTTGCCAAGCTCTCACAAGAGCACCCTAACATCACATGGACTGAACACCTGCCCACCGCTCTACTTATCCTGCAAGCAAGAATCAACAGGGGCACAGGGTTTAGCCCCAGTACCCTGGACTTTGGAACACCTGGCAGTCTGACAGGGGTTGAACAGGGAAAGCTATGGTACAAGGTTCCTGACAATCCTCCCCTAGTAACAACTCCATCCCTAGACCAGTGGTGTGCCAAAGCCTGGGAAATCAAACACAAGCGGATTGCAGGAGGGACAAAGCACCTCAAAGCTAGATACGCCGTAGGTGACCCCATCTGCACCCTCAATCCCAATTCTGCCAAGTTGGAACCCAACCACCTAGGGCACTTCAAGATGGCTGCATTCTATGACAATCACACTTATCAACTTGAAGATGCCCAAGGAAACACCAAGAAGCTTCACCATGATTGCTTGCGCCCCTGCTGCGCCATCCCCACACAAAATCTGTTTGTGAGGACCTTCCCAGACCTTCCACAGACTTTGGTATTGGTGTCTGACAACAAGCAGGGGGCAAGGGGGGTGTTACAACCAAGTTTCCAGACTTGCCCGCTAATGTATCTTACAATACACAGGGGGGTACTCAATGAGTTGCCCCTTGACATATCTAACAACATGCATTAATCTGATGGCAATATCAAATGGCAGGTACTTCATCCTAATTAGGAGCGCTACCAATTTGACTTGCTGATCCCCGCACAAGTTATTCCTTGGCTTCAAACCTTACATGGAAATTCCCACTATGCCACCCCCTTGTGGCCTTGCGGCTTTCCCCATATAGTATATTAATCACAATATTCTACAATAAACAATACCTTATTCTTATTATTCTGTCCTTTCTATTGGACTGTTGTCTTCCCCAATTCCAAGTACTGAATCCTCATTGGTTCAGTTGCAACATCCTGATAACTGATAAAGACAAATAATTGACCTCTGAAGACACCAATGTATACCTCACCAAAAATGGGGTCAAGCACACTGCAACAACACCATACCACCCACAGGCCAATGGACGCGTAGAGCAGCTTAATGATAGCCTCATGCAAGCCTTATCCAAACTCACCGCTGGGAGACCTGAAGACTGGTATAAGCAGGTACTAACTGCACTACTTGTGTGCCAAACCCAAGGGAACAGATCCACTGGAAAAAGCCCGTTTGAACTGGTATACAGCATACAGCCAAATATCATTCAAGCATTGACAGGACCTAAACTGTAAATTCCAAGTAAAGTACCTCCACACTCAGACCCTCAAGTGATAGAGGCTAACAGCAAGAAAACAGCAAAGGAGAATGAACGTCTGCAAAAGACATTTGTCCCCATCCACAATAGACATGAAGTTGGGGACAAAGTTTGGGTCATGAATGTTGACAAGAGCAAGCTACAACCCAAGAAAGTGGGGCCAGCAATCATTCTAAAGGTAAACAACAATAACACTTACCTTGTGCAAGGGCTTGAAAAATGTAAGCAAGACAAGACCCTACACCATGATTGCCTACAACCCTGCAAAGCAAAACAAAAACAATGAGAAACCGCCCTGCCCGCCACAGAACAGCAACTAGTTCAATATGGCACCCGGGCGCCTGACAACCTCCCTGACAACCTGGCCCCAGAGGAGGCTAACCTTCAGTTGGGGGTGTGTCAAAATCACAGGCTTGACCCACCAACAAGGTTCCAACCAAGCGGGTTTGTGACCTGCAATCCAATTATCCGGTTACTCAAAGACAGACTAGGAAGGCAACTCAAATTACCAAATCCAACAACATGAACAGATGATGATCCTTTACAGTGGATACCTTGTTTTGGCACTTGACTCATTACCAGGATCAAGCCACCCCCTCCTTTCATCCAGTCATGTGATCACCAATCATGGTCCTGTTATCCTTGACTCACATGAACTATATAATCATTAACTCACAATAAAGATTATTATCTATCTTCTAAATATTTTTCCCGTGTAACTCTGCTAAAACAGCACAGTTACAAAATTATATAGATTGGGCTGTGGCAGAGATTTAGTTGGATTAAACCTAGGGGTTGGTCATGTGAGGGATGGGTTTGGGCCACTGGATACTTGGATTGTCATGTGATATTGCTTTATTACCATTCTTGGTATGTCAAACAGTATATTGGAAGGGCATCAAATCAGGCAATGGCAGGATGTTAAGTAGGTTGGTGGTAGACAGAATGCTTGTACATCCAGAACCTCAACAATAGGTTAGATTTCAAATGAAGATAAATATAAGACAATTAAAATTTGAATGTGATTTAATGGGGATGTGATTGGTGGAACTCCAGGACTTGCCTTTGAAATAAACTGTAAATTTCTTTTGCCAAAGCATATGTTGACATGTGTCAGGAAGCCAGGCATAGAAAGAGTCATTAGGTGACTCAGGGCGGGATACCGCCAGCCAGTGGGTAATGCCCACCATAGGATGTGTGCTAGCTTGATAATATAGTGTATGTATTGCCCAATCAAAGACCAGGGACTGGAGTTGGGCACCATGGTATCTACCATTCCTGTCAAAGTAATGTAGAGTACTCCAAACAGTTGAGTGGACGTGGTCTCAGCAGTGGTGGGGGTTATATTGGGCAGTCAGGTTGTGGGGTTAAGGGAAGAGACATGGGGACAAAGTATGCAGGCAGATAATTATAATTGTCTTTGAACAATCTTGGCGGCCTCTTGTACCACTTTTCTTTGCATCCTATGTATTTGGTCTCTCTAGTCCTTGCCAAGGGATCAGAAACAAGGATGGTCTCCAAGTCATACTCCAAGTAGGTGGGTTTGGATGGGTATTTGATAAAATGCACAGGTCTGAAAGGGGCTCCAGAGGGACCATATAGTGCTGGAGGTGGGTCAGCAGGTTAGTCTCTAGAGGGGGTGGTTGCCTGGTTGTCTACTTGGCCAGAGTTGAGATGAAAGATCACTAAAATTAGATAAAGTAGGATTTGTTTGAGCCAAAGGTTCATAAAACTTTATTATCAAAAATGGCAATAGGGTCATCCCCATACCGCCAGGGGTCTTATACCATGTAATTTTGCTTCTTTGCTTTTTGCAGACTTCAGGCCCGTGGTCAATTTGCTGGAAGGACATAGATATTGGCTTTGGGTTTTGAGGGTGGTGGATCCTGATTGTGCTTGCTCTGGTGAACAGAAGTGACAATGCTTTGTTCTGTTGCTGCTGTTCACCATATCACCTGAGCTGGACAATTACATTACCCATTATGGACTGGAGACTTGTGGCTGCTGGTTATCATTAGCAGGGCTAGCAGTAGGCTTTGTTTTAACCACCTTTAGGCAAGCCACAACCTCTGCGTAGGTCTGGGTCTTCAGTGACACATGGTTGGCGGTAATCTGGTGACCATTTGGGGAATTGTCTTTAAGAAGCTGGTGGGTCTTGGAGTAATTCAACAACTCAGGTTTGTGACTCAGTGAGTTGGCAGGTCCCTGTCCATCCTGGGTAAATCAATTTGCCTTTGGAGGGTCAATGTGACAATCCACATGGAAGTGTTTTTGCAGGCAAGGGTTGATTTGGCTTTAAATAAAGATGCAATGCTGAAAGTTGACAGTGTGTTGTTGTTTTGAGACAGGTAAAGGCCTAGTAAGGAACATTAGATACTAGGGGAGGTAAGGCCTACCTAGTAGGTAACAAAGGACTATTAGAGGCAAATGATGGACCAGCCCAGAAGGGAACTTTGGCTTCTGTGGGCTAGTTAGGTATCTCCACCCAGGGCAACTGTGGTCTGTTTGACTCCCTTAAACTCAACTCCCTGGTACTTGACACTTTGTCAAGTACCAGGGAGTCAAGTGCTGCATATGTGAATCTATTAGTATTTTTTGGCTTAACTTATTTTAAGCTAATTTTTACTAGTAATTTAGGGGTTCAAACCCAAAAACCAAGGTTAAATTTACTCAAACTTGACTCTGTTTAATAAATCAGTTAGCTAAAATACCAATTTAAGGGGCAATTCATAAGTAAATTTCCTAATAGAAATGAAAAAACCTGTGTTTGACACTCTAAACCAAAAAGTGACCAGTTTGACACTTTTTAAGCCAAATTTTAATTTTATTAATGAAATATATATGCACTTATATAAAATTTTATTATTTACTATTATATTTTAATTATTAGTGTCCATAGTTGTTGATTAGTCTCCCAAGCACCACTATACTGGGTTTAGTGGTATAGACATTAATCAAATACCCCACTTGTTTTACATTATGTCATTCCTGGGTTTTTGGATTAAGTGGTGCCACATAAATTAAACCCAATTTATTAAGAGATTTCATATGTAATTTATAAAAAACTGAAACTTGAAACTTTCTTTGTTTGACTCTATCCACTTGACACCCAATTGGTTTCGGATTTAACTAAACAAAGGCTCAGAATTAAGGCTAAATTAATATGTGACACACTATGAGCGCCACTCAACACTCACCCACTTGACACTTTAACTTGGGGATTAGTACAGAGAGCTTCTTAACGTTTTAACCAACACTATGGTAAATAATTCACTCCCAGCTCCTCCCAGCATAACTTAAACACTAATAAACACATTCCCATTCATTTACTTTTTAAACTTATGTTGTATTTTTTAATTTTTGAGCATACAAAACTGCCTTGCTTTTGGATTAACTTTTGAACCTGTTATAAATTTAAGCAAGTTTTATATTTAAAAAACATAGTAAATTTGATGTTTCTGCTTGACTCTGGCATACTTGACAGTGAGAATTCAGCTTTTTCTGGCTGATCAGCAGTGCCAAACTTGACACTTTACTATGTTTTGAATTTTCAACTCTCAATAAAAAAATTCCACATAATAATTTTTTTATTTTTTTGCTATTATAATCTACTATTTTTTCTGCTGCTCTCCATATAATTTTCATATATTTTTTGATTTTCAATTAAACTTTTATATTGATTTAACACTAAGATGTTATGCTGAACCTATCATCTTTGATGCTTCATTATAAATTCACTTATTTTCTATGTTTTAACCTTTATATCTATACTTTGAGTTTCTATTTTGCTTTTATTTACTTTTTTATGTTTTTTTCTTGATAAATAAAACTTTACTTGCATACTTTTTATTTAACTTTTGCTTTGTTTTACCTCTGTGTTTCATATCTTTCATACTTCTATTATTTACTATGCTAAACTCTTCTTTAGACAAAATCAAACAAGAACAGCCAACAGCCCAAGCACCAAGCCTCCAAGGGCTCCAAAGAAACTGCCTCCACTCCCAAGCGTGCCAAGAAGCCTGCAAAGGCAAAGTCTCCAACCATATCTTCTCTCACTCCATCTCCTCCTACTCCTCCCCCCTCCACCCTCATCTTCCACATCCCCTTCACCTTCCCCCCAAAATTCCTCCCCCAATAAATCTGATGATGATCTTACTGACCACTCCTTTTACCACTCAGAGGCCAACTCCAAGCCCACCAAGGAGTGGCATACCAAGAAAGTAAAGGCTGCCAAGGAGCCCACCCCTTCTTCTGATAAGAAAAAGAGGAATCCAAGCAGGCCTCAAAGAATCCTTCCCCTCCCCCTCCCAATGGCTCTTCCCCTCCTTCCTCATCTGACCCCCAAGATGAGCCAGAGAATTACTCCAAGAAGTTTAAAGCTTCTGGTCATGTGTCTTGGGATCCACTGGCCATCCACAATATCTGTAATGTGAACAGAGAGTTTAAAGTTCCCAAGTGCTTCCCCTGTTACTTCCCAATCATGTCTGTAAAGGGCAGCCCTGGTTACGTTGCTGACAATTACATCTTTAATTGCAACAACCAAAAGCGGGAGACCAAGAGCAAGCACTTTGTCTGCAAGGATAAGACTTGCAGGGCCCAGCTAAACACCAAGGGCTGGGAGCAAGTAACGGCGGAGAAGGGGGAGCACACTTGCAAGCCCCCCAATCATTTTATCACTCAGATGTTAAAATGGTACCTTGTTCAAGTAGTATCCACATCCTCTCATCTCTTGGCTTCTGATCTGGCCATAAAGGCTTTGCAACATCTCAAACCCAACAATCTTAAGTTGGTACAGTAGTTTTAAAAGCTATGGCAACAAGCAAAAATTCTTCAGATTTAAACAAAATGATTTCAGATTTAAACAAAATGATTTCAGATTTAAACAAAATGATTTCAGATTTAAACAAAATGATTTCATATTTAAACAAAATGATTTCAGATTTAAACAAAATCCAAGTTGCGCAAGATTCAGGATTCAATTAATTTAAATATTTTTGGTTAATAAATGAACTGTCAAACCAAAAACAAAATTTCACTAGCCCATCATAAAAAATTATATCAAACATCAAGAGGTGTAGTTCAAACCACAAACAAAATGAACTGACACAACAACTCAAATGGATGGATGCTATTCTGGAGTATATTATAATCCAAGCAGGATTCATATGAGGCACCAACAGAAGGACTAAAGTGAAACAAAGTTGGAGCAATCTAGAAGCGAGATTACACAAGCACAAAACAAAATGAACTCACACAAGATATGTAGTACAAGCAGCCTAAAATAGAAAAATAACAGTTTAACAGCCAATCAACAGCTATTCAATTTAGGACCAGAGGCATTTTATCCATTTTCATGGCTCTAGATTTGTATGAAAAGGTTTTGAGAACTTTCCAAATATGGACTTGTGATTCCAATAAAAATAATTCATTAAATTTTAAAATTCTCTACTTTTAGTGATTTTATCCTAGGTTTTTTACAATGGTTTTTAATAACAACATCTTCAATGGCGCCAGCAGCCAAGCCAGCTTCAATGGAGGCAAGGCTCAGAACGTTGAAGCACCCGTTTACACCCAATCCTTTGAGGCGGGTAACAAGGAAGCTGACCTGTACCTTACCATCAACCCCTATGGCTTTGACTTGTTTGGGAGTCACTTAGTGTCTAGCTCTGCCCCTGCTCCCACACCCACCCCTGCACAAGCTGCCCGTCAACTAACCAATCAGGATGGCAACCCTGATTTGGAACATCTTTCTGCCATCAGCCAACCTGCTCCCCCCTCAGCCAATCAGGCTTCAGCTCCTCTGGCCCAGTGCCCCAAGCAACAAATCATCCCCATCCAAATTCTTCAGGAAATTGTGGCACTCAACCTGCAGGGTCTGTCCTGGGATCAGATTGCCGCCCAGTTGCAATTTACCCAAGCCACCATAATGCAGGAGTTCAACAACCTAATGAATAAGGGGATTCTGATTGGGATGGCCAAGAAGCCAAAGAAGGCCACAGAGTCCCAGATAACCAAGGCCTACCCAATAATGCTTGACCTCCTCCAGCGGGACCCCAAGCTTCCCTTGACCCAGGTCTGGAAGCAGCTTGCGCACCATAACATATGGGTCTCCGAGCGCATGGTGCAGCTCTGGATGCATGGGAAGGTGGCTTTCATATAGGTTCTTACCAATTTTGCCGGCAACCAATGGGATGGCGCCGAGGATTCCCTGTATGATCCCGCCATTGAATCCACCCTGGTCCAATGCCTGACTAGTCTGTCAGATGATGTCATGTTCATCTCTTACTATAAGCTATCCATAGCTTTTGATGATTTTGGCACCCAAGGAAAAGCCGCCACCAAGAATGGAAGGAAGAAGGTCAAGAAGGGGACTTACATTGGTACATTTCTGGCTGTTTCAGCCAAGCATTTTGTCTACTATCAGACAAACCCTGATTTCATTGATGGGTACTCATATGGCCACATCCTCAGTGGATTGCTCAACTCCTGGGATGGCTCAAATTCCAAATACCGGGTTTTCTTGAGCCACCAGATGGAGGGAAGCTCCACCGCCCTCGAGGCCATCCAGGGATGCGGGCACCAGGCCTCAGTCTACCCTCCGGCCATGCAGACGTCCATCTGGCTGATGTTGTCTTCTTTAACATTGGAGATACACTACGGGAGCGCTGCCCTCAGGCTTTCAATGACCTCTATCTTGGGGTACTTGATCACAATTTTCTCTTTGGTCACCAAATGGTGGCTGACTTGTTTGCGCAAATGATTTTCCATGTGAACATGGGCAACCAATCACACAAGGATAAGCGCCTCCCACCCCGTGCCACAGCCACCTACCAGCCCATCCAGCCAATGACTGATGAGGAGTACAATGAGAAGTATATGGCAGCCATCACGTGCAATCCTCCTGCCCCCACCCCCGCCACCAACACCCCCGCCTGCAAACCCAACCCATCCAATCCCAGACTCCCCAGGCCAGCACCGCCTCTACGTCCTCCTTCCTGCGCCATTCTGCCTACTAGGCATCACTCTTCCCCGTCCCAATAAACCCCTGTCACCAAACATTTTCTAGTTATATTATCTTTTTTGAATTTCAATTGTTCATGTTCTCTTTGTTTATAGTTGGTTTTATTCTTTATGTTCATCTTATTTCTATAAAATCATATATTTACTAAGGTGTGTATCTAGATCCTGAACACAGTTATTTTTAGCACCCAACCATAGCCCCTTGTGAAAACATTAACAACAATTTGGTGATCAGCTAAATTTGAATTAGAAAATTATAGGTTAACTTTTTTTTAGATAAAGTTGTTACTGATCCAAATTCAAAAAACCTTAATGATAAACTTTAAGCCAATCAGGAGCCAAGTGATAAAGTGATTTTTGTGACATAAAGGGTTATTCAATAATTCTTTGATGCATGTGTGCTAATTAATATGATTGGCTGGATGTTTTGCCATTGTACGCCATTGCCACTGTGGCAAGTTGTTGATGGACTAGTGTCCAATCAGCTGCTGGGTTAGCACTAGTCCACCAATAACTTGCCACAGCGGCAATGGTGTACAATGGCAAAACATCCAGCCAATCATATTAATTAGCACACATGCATCAAAGAATTATTGAATGACCCTTTATGTCACAAAAATCACTTTATCACTTGGCTCCTGATTGGCTTAAAGTTTATCATTAAGGTTTTGAATTTGGATCAGTAACAACTTTATCTAAAAAAAGATAACCTATAATTTTCTAATTCAAATTTAGCTGATCACCAAATTAATGTTAATGTTTTCACAAGGGGCTATGTCAAGCGCTAAAAATAATATGGTAATCAAGGAAACAATGCCAACACAAAGCAAACAATGCATATTGAGATGAGCGTAAAACATATACACAATGGGTAAAAAGATGGGATAATGTAGTGAACGGGAAAACAAAGAGGCAACAGTATCAAAATAATACAGAATTTATTGGGGCAAAAGCTATAAAAACATATGGAAAGGGTAGTAAAAAAATAAAATGAGAGAACTCAAAAAGCTGCTAAAAGACCTTGACTTGGCAATTGCCAAAATTAAAGAGATTGACTGCAAGGTCAAAGCAAGAGTTAAGTCTGCCGTCCTTGAAGGGGACAAAATTGAAAAGGTGTCCGCCAAAGCACTCATGGCCAAGATTTGAGACACCCCCAAATTAACAATTGAGCGACTTTTAAATGTCCAGAAGCACGTTGTGGAAGGCCTTCAATTCAAGTCCTTTGCCCTCTCCGCGCCATCTGTCTGGACAGATGACCCAGAAATGTATGCCCACCTAAGACCTGCAAAACGTACCCAAACAGATGACACTGAGCAGCCAGCACAACTGGTTACACCGAGAATA
Organism: Entomophthora muscae; assembly: GCA_014839935.2. Classification (NCBI taxonomy): domain Eukaryota; kingdom Fungi; phylum Entomophthoromycota; class Entomophthoromycetes; order Entomophthorales; family Entomophthoraceae; genus Entomophthora; species Entomophthora muscae. Next base: position 183,659 of record QTSX02003661.1, read on the forward strand.
GCAAAGCCTGCCAAGGCTGTGGGCAAGGAGGAGACTGCAGAAGGTAACCTAAAATAATAATTAAAAAAATTTCCAAATACTTCTCTTTTTTTAGAAGAAGTCAATGGTGAACTCTGCTGGTTCCTGGTCCCTTTTGTCCCCACCACATTCTACAACAACTACGCCACTCATGTGGCCAAGCGGCTTTTCCTGTCCCCCCTGTCTTGCAGGAGCTTGAAGACCATATCCACGGGTCCTTTCCTATGTCCAGGGAGGCATTAGCTGGGCTGACGCATGGAGAGGGGGTACCCAAGTGGGCAGTTACTGCCTACAAGATGCCCAACTGGTCCGCCTGGACCTGGTATCACTCAGTGGAGTTTACTGTGTAAACTCCATTGAGCTTGTTTGGGACGTCCTGGTGACGCTCCCATTCAAGAATGTACCAGAGATGGGCCAGGCTCATGCGGCTGCTTGCTTCTGCTTCCTGTTGGAGCATACCCTATCTTACCTTCTGGATAACTTTGGACGCGCGGTGGGCAAATTGGCTGTTGCAGACAAAACAGCCATAAAGAAGACCAAAATCCTCCTGGAGGACTTTAGGCTGTCCTGGAGTGCCAACAAGACAGGGGTCCTGGCAGCTATGGAGCTGACCTTTGCCAAGACAAAGCACAGCAAGAAGATAAGTGCAGTTTATAATAAACTGTGCAAGTTTACAGAAGCCTTTGCTGGGCAAAGGCTTCACCTCGTTGTTTACCTGGGGTTTTTATTCTTCTTTGGGATTGGCGCGTTGGTTGAGGACCTGGACGGGGCCCTTCTGGGGATTGATGAGGCCAGGCTCTCCCTAGATGAGAAGAAAGTCCCCCTGGGTACAACTCAGTGGATCACGTCATCCAGGACGCCCTGGTCCTGGCTGGTATCTACGGGTTTGCAGCCCCACCCAAAAAGCTGCTGCTTCACTCCCGTCTGACCCTACTGCCTTTCACCAGCAGGAGGGAGTATTTCAATACTGGTGTATCCACCGTCCACGGTGTGGCGGTGGAGTTGTGTGCCACCTCCATTGTGGGGTGGGTACATACCACCAAACTCACTATAGGCAATCTTAATAAAATCTCTCTTCCAAATAATTCCATTGTAATTTATAATATTTTTATTATAATAAATTTTTCTAATTCTTATTTTAGCAAACAAGATCTGCAGAATAAATCCCAGAGAAGGTCTTAATAAAAGCATAATAATATATTTCAATAAAATCTACTTCTGATTTGGACACATTACATTAACTTTTTTTGATTATTATATTTATTTTCCAAATGTGATATTAATGCGTTCGCGTAATCCAGTATCAAGCGTTTGGGATACCCTTGATGGCATAATAAAATAATATACAATAAAATAAATAAATTACTTACATCTATTGATGGATCTTCTGAATGTGATTGTGGGCATAGAAAAATCTAAATATAAAATGATAATTAATAAATGTTGAATAATAAATTAGAGAATATAAAAAAATTGGACAAGCTAAGCCTTTAATTGATTGGCTGTTTGGCTAGGCACGCGGGGATGAACAAATCAGTGTGGCCATAGAATTTGGCCACGGTCTCAGCTGGGAGGGTATGGATCCCAGCCTTCAGCAAATCAAACAGGTCCTCAGTCCCAGTTGGAGTTCCTTGCTTGACAACTTGCTTGAGCCACCCAAAGACTTTCTCAATGGGATTTAGGAAGGGCAAATAGGCGGGGAGGAAGAGAAGGTGCATATTTGCTGCGGCCAATTGCTGGGGGCCCACTGCAATGCTCGTGTCAATTGATGGAAATTCTTCAAGAATATCAGCCACCTTGTGGAGACCAACGTTGTCCAACACAATTATGTTGGTGAAGCCCGGGCTTGTGCACCTCAGGTGCTCCTGGACCAATTGGAGAAATGACAGGAAGGTCTGGCTATTGTGGGAGCCTAGTATCATTTGGTAGAGCTTGACCCCCTTTGGACCAAGGAGAGCCACCATTGAATAGGCTGTGGCGCAGACTGCAGCACGCCAAGCCACCCCATCATTGGAGCCTCTGGGGACATACCCATACTCATTGCACATTGATGAGGCAAATGCTGATTTGTCAATATAGTAAAATTTGACTGTCCCCTTGGCTTTGAGGGCAGTATACGCCTCTGCATATTTTCTCTGGGTCTCAATATTGGCTGGGCTGTTCTGATTGTATGGGGATACCCCAAGTTTTTTCCAGGAAAATTGCATTCCCTTGACCAAAAGATAATAGAAGGAAATTGAGGCCTCAACCCCAAAAGCGGACTTGACCATGGCCTGCATATTTGCCAGTTCAAGATAGCAATCTTGGGTTATCCACTGGCGGATTGCCCATTTGTGCTCCTTTGTGAGCATGGTCAACACGCGCAAGGATTTCTCCGCAGCAAGGACTCGACCCGTGTTAAGGAGCTTGTTGAAGGTCTTTGAGGCGTACTTGGGATCCACCCTGACAATGGCTGCAGCCACCTTGTAATTGCCTGATTCACGCATTAGATTAAGCAGGATGATGCGTTTGATGTTGGGGATGCGCTTCTGAGCGGGCTTTTTAGTGGTGGGGATTGACTCATCAGCATTGGGCAAGGCACAGGGCATAGGCACCTTGTTGTAGAAGGCTGCAACTTTCTTGTGCACCAGTTGTCCCTCATCAGTTTGAAAGAAATTGGGCTTCTTGTTGTCCTCCTGATCACCATTGCTTATGTATGGCTCATAGCTAGTATCAAGTACAGGCTTCACCTTCTCCAGCATGGCTGACAGGACCGACTCTTGCCGGTACACAGCATCAAACACATATGAAGTAAGTTCTACCTCCTTGTTTCTAACCATTTTTGTCGTGGTAACCTTGGTGGGCTTCTGGGTCAGCTTTGGGACCCAAGGGTCAATGCTCTGCACCCTAGCAGCTTGTGCTCCTTGAACCGGCTGTGTCAGTGCAGCGTCACTATGGAACTCTCCTCTCCCGCCTCCCTCCTGAGTAGGCACTTGTGTTGTGCTAAGTCTATTCTTTGACCCGCAGGGGCAACCGCAACCGCGGTGCACAACAGGTGCAATGGTAGTCTGTTGTTGTGTTCCTTTCATTTTTAGAATTTAATAAAATATTAAATGAAACTTAATTAAGTTACTCTCTAATTTTAATTTTTGCTTTTATCTATTTATGGATATTCAATTATTATTTTTTTCTCACCCAATATTGCAATTATAGATTTTTTATTTCTTAGTTAGTTGTTTTTGGTGTTACAACGCCCATTTTTGAATTCTCAAAAAAAATCCACCCATTTTCCTTGATTTTACTGCCAAATTCAAACACCCAACACAATATTTCTAAAATTTATGTTTCAGATCTTGTGTCTTATTTTAGATACCTTGGTATCATTTATGATTACAATCCATTGCACACATTGTGTGAGTGATTTTGTTTACATTGTGAGTTGCTATTGTGTTTTGTTTTTGGATTGAGTTTTTACACACCTTGCTTGGATGTCTTTTGTCACCAATTCACATAGTAAACATATGTACACCAAAAGTCAACTCACACCATTTTGTTTATGAATCAATGTATTTTGGATTATATTTTGAATGGTTTTGCTTTGTGTGTGAGCTTTTTGTTGCTGTGTTGACCCATTTTGCCCATTGACACCAATAAACCCTGTTAACAGAGTATATATTTTAACCTGAGACTTGGATTTCATTTAAATCTGAAATCATTTTGTTTAAATCTGAAGAATTTTTGCTTGTCGCCATAGCTTTTAAAACTACTGTACCAACATAGGAGCAGTTGGTCAAATTCATCAGTGATAAGTGTATTGCCGCCAATCCCCCTCCCCCCAAGGCTTCAGATGTCCTCTTGGAGCTCACGCTCTTCATGAGCTTAAGCAGCTTCCAAGTGGGGAGTGCTTCCTGCTCCATGACAACAGGCCTGCTGCCAAGGACCGCATAATCTGCTACTCAACTCAGAAGAACCTGATGGAGTTGAAAAGGGTGTCAACCTGGCTAGTTGATGGTACCTTTGTCACTTGTCCCCGGATGTTCAAGCAGCTCTGGATGGTCCATGCCCAGATTGACATCCAGGTGATTCCACTTGCGTTCTTTCTTCTTCCTGGGGCCACCAAGGCCATCTATACCTGTGCGTTCTCCATCCTCTGCCAAGCCATTGCCCTCCTTCCCTCTGCCAACAATGACAATTATCCCAGAAGACTCCCCCCACACCCTTGCCAACCCACCTGCCTCTGACAAGGACCAGGCCACCCTGGACTCGGAGGAAAAGGCAAGGATAAAAGCTCTTGGGCCTTACATGTGCATTATGGACTTTGAGCCTGCTCAGTTCAATGCATTTGAGCAGCTGTTCAGCAGGGAGGTGCAGGGGTGCCACTTCCACTTCTTTCAAGCAGTTGCTTGCAATGTGCAGGCCCATGCCGAGCTTAGTAGGTTGAGCCAGAGGGATACTTTGGACACCTGCAAATTTGTGCTTGCACAATTTAGTGCCTTGGCTTTTTAAAGCCAGAGCACACTGTGCAGGGGTTCGAGGTGCTCTCAAAGGATCCCTAAATAGTGAAGCATTCAGAGTTCAAGCCTTTCCTTAAGTACTTTGAGCCCCACTGGATTGGGAAGGTTGCCACACAGAGGAAGGCAAGGCCTGTACCAAGGCCAGCTGGAACGTGTACTGGGCGGCTGTCACAGGGGAGCTGAAGGCCACTTTGGCATTAGAGGCTTATCACAAGCATCTTAAGGCCAACTTTGGGCTTCACCCAAAGTTTAACAAGTTCTTTACCCTCCTACAGCACGAGAAAGAAAAAACCATCTCCAAGCTCTGTGATCTTAGCCAACCGTGTCCCCCACCAAGCCCACAACCTGTTCCACCCTCTTCACCAAGGCCATCCAAAATGAGGCCAATCACAAATACAAGGCCTCAGAGATCAAGCAGCAGCTTGAGCTTATTGCCACTGCCCTCCTGGAAGGGGCCAAAATGAAACGGGGGAAGAATGAGTGAGGAGTAAACTTGCTTGCTTGCTCAGTTATATAACTTTTATTTTTAACTTTTAACTTTTTAACTTTAATTTTTACTTATTAGCTTTGATCATTTAGTTTTTAGTTTTAATTTTTCAAGTTTTTTTTAATTTAATTAGATAGCACTGATTATTCTATGTATGCATGGTAAGTTTGAGATGAATATTTATAGTTGAAATTAATTGAAATATCTTAATTTTTGTTAATTTCCAAATAAAACATAAGATATTCATAGTTGTGCTTATATAAACTATATCAAATAAACATTAATATTTCTTTATATTTTGCATAACTTTATTTGTTGTGTTTATGTTTTTTTTTGTCTCATTGGAATTTTATTTTTTATGGTAATAAAAAATATTTTTATAATGAAAAGTGTAAATTACATAGTAAAATTAGAAATAATTGCTTATTTCTCCTTATTTTTATTAATTCAAAGTACTCTTTTTATTACTTTTTGAGCTGTCTGAGGTCACTTTAGTGTGCCATAGCTGTATGGCTTAACTTTTTATATTGAAAGCTTTCATTACATCAAGATCTGTTAATTAAAAAAGTGTTGATTTCCGTTTGTTGATCAGGGAAAAAGCTGAATTCTCACTTTACTATAGTGCCAAGCACCAGGGAGTTGATCACCAGGGAGTCAATTTTACCACAGTTGCCCCCCTGGTGGGTAACATAGGCTACCAGGGTGGGTTGATAATGTGACCCTGGCAGGTAACACAGGCTGCCAGGGAAGGGAGGATCTAAGATAGCTCTATGTGCCCTTGTCTGTGTTTCCTTGGGGGCTTTGGAGATGTCCTAAAGCTACCATTGGGGGCATGGATATGCTCAGAGGTGTTATCAGGGTAGTTTCACAATAAATTTCTTAATGCAGTGATTATTCAGCCAAGTAGGAAGGCTCAAAAAGCCAGAAAATCTTTAACAAAATTGACTGATTTAACGGACTTGAATCAAACAGTTGATCAAAAATGGGTTACAGCTGCTCCAGTTTGCCAGTTGAATCTGATTACCCCCTGTACGCTGATGTTGATAAATTGACGTAATTTGAGGGTCACCCAATATGAGCTTATTTATCAGCATGGTCATCAGAAGTTGGACACTCAAGGTTTTTTGCAAACTGGACCAGATACTCACTTGACAACGTGGAAGGAATAGGAGCCCAGGATCCAGGCGGTATTGCTTAGTCAAATTTTGATATATATTGAATAATTTTCACTGCTTCAACTCTTAAGAGTTGAGTCCTCCCAAATTTTTTACTCAAATAAAATCAACTATCACTTGGTCTAACTTTATTTTCAAATGCATCCTGTAGTTGTCCTGCTGCGCTACATTCCCTACAATCCAATTCTTATTCAGATTATTACGGAAAGATGGGGCCCTGCTGTTGGCACTTTGTTGTTGCCTCTGCCCAATGTTAATATAATGCCTGTCAATTCTTGAAGTTGTTCCTCCTACATTCAAAACTGAAACTTTGGTACTATCTTAATGTCCTAAACATTATGCTGAAGACACTCTGATTCTCTTGAAGGCTATTTATCTTGGGCTCTTTTGGTTAGGGCTAATCATTTTACTTAACCCTAGTATCTCATTTAGAAATTTCACAAAATGGTATTTGAAGCTGTGTTGGTGGTTAATCATTAACTCCATGTGAATTTGGGTGGTGATTTCTCACCACTTGGAGACAGCTTCTTACTATCCAGCAATTTCTGTCACAGGTAGCTGCTTGGGGAAACAGTTGTAGAGCCTGATATGATCAGGTCTCTGGGAAGTAAAGTTGATTACTTTGCATATGAAAGCTCAGACTTAATCACCTGAGTGAGTAAAGGCAACTGCACGGACATGATGATTGTCTGTGGTTGAATGGCCTAATTGGAGGACACTTGCAAGGGCCCAATCAAAAGCCAGTATCCTGGTAGACTTATTGCCTGAGTCTGAGGTATTGGTAGCAGGGACTGAAAATGGAGCCAGAGTGGTTCATAGTGTAGGATCAACAGTGAAGACTAGTAAGACAGACTGTATGATCATAGTGAAGACTAGTTGAGGAACTGTTGGTTCATATTGAAGTTTGGAACCAAAAAGAGTTCTTTATGCAGGTGGAACCAAGGTGTTTCCTAGTGAAAATAAGTTGAAGGACTGAAAGATCATGATGCAGGAGTAGCTGATCATGATGAAGAAGCTGTTTGAGGACTAAAAAAAGCTGTTTGTTGACTGAGATAGACTGATTGCTGGTTAAGCTAAAGAACTGGAAGATGTGATTGAAGATAATGATGTAGGATCAGCTGATCATGACACATGATACATGAGCTGGTTCAAGGACCAGAAGATGATGATGAATAACTGGTGGTCCGGAGAAATGAGCCAAGATTTTTCCAAATTGATTTGCCGAGGTGGTAAAATGTGGAATGTTTTGCCTTTGTTTAGTAGTAAACTCATGAAGGAATGTGGATAGAAGTGTGGGTAAGAGATTTATTTATTAAGTTCCTAGGATAGATTTAGGTATGTTGCTATGAGAGCTGGATACAAAGTTGTTTTGGTGGGACATTTTCCTTGGATTTTACAATATTTTTAAATATAGGAGGAAAATGTTGAAGAGGTCCAAAGAGAACAGTTTAAATATTATTCTGAAATTTAAATTGGTTTAGGTTGAATTCAGGGAAGACTGGTGCTGGAATAGTGAACCAATTTTTGCTTTGGTGTGCAAAGAGTTGTCAATTTGAGCAGGTTGAGCGATGGAAATTGATTTCTTAGTTGGATCCCGGTGGAACTTCATAAATGATCTATTTCTGCGCTCTACATTCATTGGTTGAGTTCTGGAAGGTTTCCTGATGAAAATAATTGGTTGGAAGCCAAAAGCTTAAAGTATAAGCAAGGAGATAATGAATTAATAATTTAAGCTTTTGAGAAAGTAATCATGTAAGCCTAAGTTATTATAGGAAAAAATGAGCAGCAATGGTTCAAGCTTTTTAAGAAAGCCATTTTCAAGGCGGAACCGTTGGGAAAAGTACACTATAAGAAGGTGGCTAGCTGGAAAGTTACAGGGTCTTTTGGAGGTCTTTCCAGGTCTTTTTGGGTCTTTGACAGGGTCTTTTTCAGGTCTTTTAAGTTTCTGCCAAAAGGTTTTTGGAAGCCTTTTGATTACCAGCAGGAGCGTCAGTTGGACTTATACAAGTGGAATACCAAGGCCACTAGAGCTATAAATAGAGCTTAAGCCCAAGATAACTGAGCAGGAGCACAAGAATATTGAGCTGGATCCTAAGCACAGCGCAGAAGTCTAATTCCAAGGCGCAGGGGTCCAAGTCTAAGGTGCAGACGTCCAAGACTAAGTTGCAGGAGTCCAAGACCAAGTAAAAGGAGTCCAAGATATTGTTGGAGGACTCCAAGTATTGGAAAACCCATATTGTTTCCCTGACTCCCCAGGCCATATAACAGAAGGTTTCTAAGGGGATCTTCCTTCTGAAAGTGAATAAAAGCCCATTTTGACCCCTATACATATTTCTGAGATACATTTTCCCTTAATAGAGAATGAGAACCCCTTTCAGCTGGTCCCTGGCTATGACCCAGGACACACTTTGGGGACTGGTGGACAGGAACCCCACACTTCCTGTCCCCAACGCCAAACTGGATCAATACCAAGCTTGCATCCCCAACACTCTTAAGAAAATTCCCAAGGCTCTGCCTTCCAGCACCCCAGTGAGGAGATGTTGCAACATCTTTGATTACTCCCTCTTGGGGAATTAACATCCCAAGTAGTTCACCAAATGAGCCACCAAATGGCTCACCAACTAATCATTAATTTGGTGGCACCACTATCATTTGACCATCTATTATGGGGATCACCCAAATCCAGCTCCTAAGTGGAACACAACTTGAGTAAGCCTTGTGACTTAAGAGGAACATTAACAAATAAGCCCCATGACCATCATGACATACATGGACAGTATGTGACTTCCCATGATACTATATATTACCCTATATTCATACCCAATAAAGTATCATTCTCTTCTTAAATCTTCCCCTTATCTTGTTTATTATACTTCCCAGAAGTATAAACTTGACACCAGTATGACTGCTACCAAAGGTTTCTATCTCCTATGTCTCCTTTGTTTCCTCTGGCCTTGGAGAATTACCTCCAATCAAGTTAAGAAAACCTGCCTCAATACCCTCTCATTTTGGTTTCACTTGAGAAAACCTTTTTTATCCTCTGATACTCAATGATCCTTTACTTTTAATCATCTCTTCATAACAGTATTTAAGTAGCCATATTGAGTACTTAAAATATTGTTCTAGAAATAAAGCTTATTTCTTCTACACTATCTTCTTGTACTCACACTTATCTTGACACAACTTTAGAACCATGAAAGGAATTTTATCCTTGTTCTGGTATCTAATCTTACTTCTGCTTCTGGTCCTTGCCTTAGAAGGACCTTCCTTCACTACTGATTGGCAAAACTCTTCACCCTACAAGTCCCAAGAAGAAGAATTCCTAGCCAATGATTGGTTCAAGTATCCCTCCAGACATTGGGGAAGAAAGTTCAATTATGGTTGTACTACTCCTCTGCCTCCCAAAGGTGATGTCTCCCTGGTTAGACCTAATTCTTCCTTATAACTGTTGGTATACTTAGTAGGATACTATCTCTTAGAAAGGTTTAGCTCCCTAATGAGGAGATTTTCCTTTCTAGGACAGTTTGGTCACTTGGCAATGGTTACGGTTCCAATTGTGTCTGTAATAGAAGACTGAATCTAGGGGCCCTTGCCCACAAGATTTGGAATTTATTCCTTTTCAAGTGGGTCCCTGACACATGGTGCTAAGTGGAGTCCGGAAAAGCTGGTTCTTGCAAATTGAGTAAAGTGTGAAGAGAGTAAAGCATTTATTGCTAGAGCAAGAAATGATAAGCAAGAAGGGCATGCTTAAATAGATAGTGATCAGAGTAATTTGTAAGGCTTATTTGAAAGGAGAGGCTAGGAACCACATATTTTTCATATACAGATGAAAACAGAGGAATTGAAAGAGGGGGTTTCCATTACCTGGCCAATAATATTATAACATATATGGCAAGAGAGGGAATAGAGCCACATATTTGGGCTGATTAGAGAAGTTATCTGGGACTTGAAACTGTTGTTGAAGGGATGAGAGGAATAAGAAACCCCTATATGATCCCAGGCTGAAGTGTGGATCTTGGCCTCAAGCTGCAGCCAATCAAAAGCTGCGCAGTAAGTAGCTTCTTTTGTGATCTGGTTATCATTTCTGAAGTCAAATTTAAGTGTGGATCAAATACCCTTAATAGATTTAACTATTTTAAAGTAATCTTGAAGCTTCAAGTTGGCAGAAAGTTGATGGTTAGGGACCCGGGTTTGATTCCCAGTTTGCACAATCCTTGATACTTCAACAATGTTCCAAGGTGTACTGTTGTCTGATTTCTCATTTTTGTCCTGAATATTAAGACTTGATTGATTTAAGGAGTTAGGGATAAAATCCCTGATAGCCAAGCACCAAATACAACAAAAATCAACGCCAATTCTGATTGGCTGGTATGTAGCATTTGTAGTTTTTTAAGTTCCCTTTATTGTAGCGCCATAAAAGTATTAAATTTATAATAGAAAATAATAGGATTAATAAATATTAAATCAGCTGCATTTAACTTGTGGCATTATTAAAATTAATCATCACTGTAGTTAGCTATAAAATATATTTTATCACAATAAAATATATACTAGGTAACCCATATATATTATAAAATTAAAAAATTGTTTGGGGGACAAGTTTTAAGTAGCAAAATGTGGGAGTGGATGGGGCAAACTAGTTGGCAGGCTGAATTGAGGGGGGAGGACTTGATTGCCTGGTGGGGTTGGTGCTGGTCACCTGGGAGGACTGGATGGGGACTAGGACAACTGGAGGATCCAGTGGGAATTGAGTGCCTTCATTGGCTTGGAGGAATAGATTGTACATGGCATCATATTCCAACTCAGGGAGGACAGCAATTGGCTTGTACGCTGGGGAATCATGGGGTGGTAGCTGGGGATCTTTTGGTGATTGGCTATTGCCAAGAGCATTGAGGGCTATATTTGTAAACATGTCAGCAATCTTCTGATGGGGAAAAGCACAATGGGGCTGTTGGCTGCACTAACCGCCTGGCTGAAGGTTGTGGGGCTGCACCCACAGATGGTGTCTCCAATGTTGAAGAACAACACATCACCCAGGTGAAGATCAGCATGCCCAGCAGAGAAAAATGAGACGTTGTGGCCGTCTGCTTGTATTTTCTCATAGGCCACTTCAGCGCACTTCTATTTGATGGCTCAAGGATATTTGGAATTCAGAATTAGCCAAGCTCCAGGTGGCAATCAGGCTGGAGAGAAAATTCCCGTACCAGTAACCATTGGTGTAACTGGTTTTAGTCCGGTAAACTACAGCCCCTTTTGGGAAAACTGCAAGGAATGCACCAATCACACTCCCCTCTGGTTCCTTCTTTTTGCCCTTGGGAGCATTTTTTTCACTCAAAGTGTCATGATCATGGAACTGCAATGACAATTTATAATAGGATATAAATACAATATTGTCCAAAATAGAGGACAGGCAGCGGGTGAGGGTGGCACCAATCACAGGGTCCTAAGGTGAATCAGATCTATCATACAACTCATTGGCTGGCCAATTGGTCATAATCAGAACACCAACTACAAGCCTATGCATCCAGAGCTTCACTGTGCGGCTGTCAATGAATATGCCCTGGTGCCTGAGTAGGCAACAGACCTCAGTCAATTGGAAGTATGAGTCCCGTTGCAGAAGGTTAAGAATGAAGGGATAAACCTCCTTGATCTGAGAATCTTGCTGCTTCTTTGGCTGCTTGGCCAGCTTGATACCACCTCTCTTTAAGAGGGCTCGGAATTCATGCCTTATCACTTCCTTGGTGAATTGTAGGCGGGTGACAATTTTGGAAAAAGCTAGGACACTCTATTTGAGGCTCATTATCTCTTTAATAATCTCATTGGCTACTAGTCATTATTTTTTGGGGCCACTGGGAAATATAGGGCCCATATTAGGCAGGGCATAATTTGATTGGCCTGAATTCTCAAGCACTGGTTGGATTGGGTTGGAGGGGGCTACAGTTGTCCAGTCTCCAGAATATGGCACTGGCTCAGGCTGGGCCTGGTCTTGAGGGTCAGCATACTGGCTGTCAGAAAAGCCACCCATGGATGGGCCTGGTGACACATACAACTCAGCCTCCTCATGACTTACATTAAATTAGGTGTACACAGGGGCCATGGTAGTTTTGCTCCTTGATCAGCAGCCTGAGCTTGGAGTTGCTCCTGGTACTGCTCCTCAACAGTATAGAAGTTATCTTCCCTTGTGAAACTCATTGTAAACAAAACACAATAGAAATTTGATTAAAAAAGAAAAGCAAAGTATTTCTAGAGAATTAATTTTATTAAAGTGTGTGCTCCTTTTTGAGTCAGACTCTCAGACATAAATGTCCAGATTTAGAAGCCTATACTTTGAAAATAATGCTGTAGTTCCCAGAAAAGATTTTGGTGGATTTGCTCCTGAAATCCACCATTTCCAATTTGAGTCCCAAAAATAATCAATCTTTTCAAAAAACGATATATTTTGTGTTTGAGTTCATCACTTTTGTGACTGAACCTCATGTGTTCTCTGTTTGTACCATATTTGCCACACACACATAATCAAATTTGATGCAGAATGCTTCAGGAAGTGACTGGTTTGCATTTGTTTTGAATATGGGTTACTTTGGTTTGCTGTCTCGTTTTTGGGATTCAGCAATTGGCTTAAATTTTGTTGTGTGACTGAACCTATGCGTTCTGATCTGAATAATATTCATTTATCTCAACAGGTTTGAAAACTACTGTACCTCAATGAGACCCATTTATCTACAATGATATATTGGCCAGTGTTGTGACGAGCCAACCCCTTAACAGATTGGATAGCCATCCAGCTCCTGACTCGACCTGTCACCTGGTTTAGGCAACTGCTCATACACCACTTGACTGTTATCCCATAGATTACCACAGCTGCTAATCCACCTATACTGTCCAAATAGGATCAGTCACATGTTATTGAAGATCAATCTAGTAGAACCTATTTTTGCATGCCACCCTCTGGTATCCTCTTACATGGTATAAACCCCTTATTCTTCTTCAATAAATCTTACAGTAGTTTTAAAAGCTATGGCAACAAGCAAAAACAATCCAGATTTAAACGAAATAAACTCAGATTTAAACAAAATTAAAAATAAATGAATTTATAATGATTTACAATAGATTTGGGTCCATTTTAATTTCACTTAAATCTAAATTCATTTCAATTAAATCTGAGTTCATTTCATTTGTCGCCATAGATTTTAAAACAACTGTATTGTAACCCAATTTCTCTCTCTTTCCTTTTGGGTAACTGCAGCTCACAGCACAGTTACGGTACTGGGGATGACAGATTTCTTGGAGAGATTTTTGATTCCATTGCCATATACCCTATGGCAGCTGTCAGAGCCAAGGGTTAAATCCCTTTGTGGGTTTATCTGGCGATCCAAAGGGTCAAGGGCCAGCAGATCCCTTATTCCATGTGATTTTATTTCTAAACAGCTCCTCTCTTGATCGAATGGCTGATCTACTTTTTATTTCATCAGCCAATCATTGATTTCTCCCTGCTTCTCGAAAAAGCTTAAAGGCCAAAGATACATCGTTTGACTACTGAATGATAGATGAAACAAGCCCAAACTCTGTCAAATCATGATAGCCTTTGGGGAAAGGGAATAAAGCCAGCCAGAAGCGGTAAGCATTGGATGAACATCAGTAAAGGCTAATTACTAGAGGCAGGTGAAGCTACAGGGGTATGTCATTCACTACAACTTCAAGGTGGTGTAAGTTGCTGACTTGAGTTGAAAGGGCAGACAGCTGTGAGATAAGGTACTGCACATCCAAGAGAAGGTGACGCTTGGCACTTGGTGTCCTTATGGAGAGTGTGGAGATGACTTGCTCGAGTGCGAGGGCATATTCTTTGTTAACCTTGGTTACAATATCCTGGGTTTCTTTGGGGCGGAGGTAGCGCGACATGATCCGGTGAAGTGATTGGACATCGTTAACCAGATCGAGCATGTATTGACTGGCGCTATCTGGGACAGGACCATCCCAGTCAACCTTGTGCATCTTGGCCAAGTGAATGGTTGCGCGATCGGCCAGGATGGTAACCAACTTACTATGCAGTTGGGATTGATGTTCTGCAAGATCCTGGGCTACGCGCTGGAGCTGATTGACTAGGATCTTTCCGGTACATAGCTCAAGGCAGCTGCTCAGACCAGGTATCAGAGCCTGCGTCATAGCTACAGTCTGTGCTGCAACGGAGATGTGACGGGCTGAAATACGATTGAGTCCGGCTGTACGCATGGCGCCAGCACCAAGCACAGCCTGACAGACTAGCTGGTTAAAGTTGTCAAGAAGCGTGACCATACGATTAGCAACTTCTTGCGCCAGTGTGGGGAGATTGGCAGCACAGCGCAGGTAATCCAAGAGCATCTGCAGGAGCGCCAAGCCACTGATACTGACGAAATATTTAACCTCGCCTATAGCCAGCTGATCTACGTTCTCAAGGCTCAGTTGTGGTGGTGGGTCGCTGCCGTAGAATAGCTGGGGATGGTTGACACCATGGATCAAAACGTGACGAAGCATGTTCGCCATCTGCTGGTAATCGGATGCAACAGATGCTGATGACCAGGGGTCTGAATCCACGTTAAGAGCCACATGTTTCATCTTTTCTTCGTGGAAATTGTGGAAGAAAGAATGGGTGTGAGACAGGAATGAGCTACGCAGCACAGATGCTGGCCGGTCTACCACCACCTCGATGTGATCTATAAACGCCCAAACCAGCTTATGCAGACGATAAAAGTCTTTGGTGCCCAGACGAGAATTGCTTTCAAATCGGAGGCCAAGGAGGTGACTTGAAACAGTTTGGATTTCTTCAAATGGCTCCAGCCGGATATCCTCAGCTTTCCCCACAACGCTGGTCCATCCACTTGCTTCGCTCTTGGTGAACTCAGTCATATAGTCATATACCGACACCGTATGGCACAACACTTTCAACAACGCCTGATAGCTGACAACAAGAATATCTAAGAACTTTTCTAAGGTTGCTGCCTTGATCAGCCGCCCAAGAGTATGCTTCCTGGCCCAGGTTAGACTTGATGTAACAAAGCTAATGCGATTAACAGGCACACAGAAAAAAACTCAATTAAATTGAAGTGCAAAGTTCAGCATTGAGTTAAACAATGCATCCTTACTTTGAGATCTAAATGTTTTATAAACCTTCTTTAAAACGGTATGCTAAAAAATAAAATAAACGGATGCTAAATTATTTTAAAAACTTACTCCCATTCCTTCTGGTTCCTTGGTGTAGGAAGGTCTTTTTCCGCAAGGTTATCATCAAAGAAAAAATACAGGATTTGGATTTGGATTTTATACAAGCCCTCGGTCAGCGAAGATACGGCTGTATCTAGTATTTTTATCAGGTGTTGCGCCGAATGCAAGGACACCAGCAGTGGTCTGACGATGTTGCCCTGGGTATCGTCAAAGTCTTGCCCGGAGGGATATACTAACTTTCCAATGAGGTGTTTTTCTCCCTCGGAACGAAGCTGAGCTATAACTACAGGAAGATGTATTCCAGCTACAATGGAACGCATCAAGTCCCCAAAAAATATATCCATAAAGCGCGATTCTAGAAGAACAATGACACGGAACCTTATATCTTCCAAGAATGAGTTCAAAGAAGAGAGGCAATTTAGCTGCCCCAAGCCTGACTTCTTGATTGCATCTCCCTTCACAAAGTCTGTTTGAAGTGAACTTTGTCGGGAATGTGGGCCTGGATTGGTGTTAAAAACTATGGCATTCTCGGAGATGCCCAAGCTGTTACTTCTTGATTGAAAGTCTACTAGTGTATATAATTGTTTGCTTAACTCGTCAATTAGGTTGATGGCACTCAAGGGATCTCGATTCTCTATTAATCCTCGTAAAGCAAACTTCGAGTCAACTGCGTTTTTTATAATTTGGATTGCTTCTTTGAACGCCACCATATTTTCACGCCGTTTCTTGAGATGAATAATTGACTTGCTGTCATTGACTTGTCTTTGTCTGACATTTTCAAGGGAAGCTCGGAGCTCCGATATGTGCTCGACACAAGCATTCGTCTCCTCTTGAAGATCTTGTAGCATTGACAGTGCTGAAAAGAACCCTCTTGACCTGCGGCCGATCTCTTGGACAAGTTGAGCTTCGACGAGATCAAGATTGTGAGTCAAAATATCTTGGATCTCGGGAGAAGTCATGAGTGCAACTTCGCTCTCGACTATATCTTCTGAGCGCACTAGGGAACAAACTGCCTGAAAGGTCTTTGCCTGATCTAGTGAAAACTCGGGGTCATAAAAATATTCAGGTAAGCCTTGGATAACAGGCAGCTCCAAGGCTTCAGGTTCAGGCTCGGTTTCCGAATTGTAGGTGGGGTCTAAGAGCTCAGCATTTTCTTTTTTTAGCCGTTGGTACTCCCCAAAAATGCCTGTCATCTCTGATAGGTAGGCATCGAGGTCTGTTTTTTTCACTTTCCGGATAAAGGTTTTGGGAACACTTGGGAGGTCAATAATTCCCTTGAAGTTCATTTGGGACGGTTCATCCGATTCATGAAGAATAGAGAAAATATCATGCTGAAAAGAGGCCTTCCCCAGACTAAAAGGCTGATGCATCGCAGTATGAAATATAGTCGAGGCTGAACCCTTCCTTGAAAACCTTGGGAAGGTTGGGGAAGTCAAACTTGGGCTTGATGAAGAGAGAAGAGTTTCATTGGCTTTCGCTTTTAGTTCTGGGAATATAGGCTGATCTTTGATAGATTGCCTTGTTTGAATAATGGAATTGGACTCTTCGTGAATGCTTTCAAGGTGAGAGAACTGGGGAGTGCTTCTACTGCGGGAGCTCATAATATTGGAAATCCTTGAAAGCGAGACCTACACTAAAGACAGTAAACTGGGTTTATGTTGTCCAGGTTCATCTATTCCAAGCCGTCGTTTTCTGATGCTGATTTTGGAACATCAAGAGGTACTTCCTAGAACTTAGGCACCAGTGCCATTCGCCAAAGGCTGAGCTGACACGTCAAACCTAGGGCTGCTTCGGCCAAGCCCTTAGCAGCCACAGCCAATTTCTGGCTCTGGGTCACTTATATAAAAGACTTATTTAAATATGCTTAAATATATAATATGTTTCCGCTCTGGCTATAGCGGTCCAGAGCCGGAAGCTAGCCGAAGCTGAGCCCAAGCATCCCTACTCAAACCTTTGGAGAGTGAATGATTGATTTGAAGTTGCCAAGTGTTGTGCACGATATAAATATTGCACCCTTAGAAAAATGATTGGTTCTACGACTTTAGAGAGCTTTCCTTTCTACATGATTTTACTTCTGCAAATAAATGGATGCCTCAATAAACAAATTTTCCTAGCAAATTATTTATCAAATCAACATATGAATACTTTAATGTTTATAAGCCTACTCAACCAGAAACATGTCACATTAAAATGTTTTTATGCTTAAAATAAAAATAACTGACCCTTCTGCTTTCCAGAAAAAGTCACATGACTAATCAACACTGCAGATATCATTACAGGCTCTAGCACAAACTACATACACAAAAACCTAGTTCTCAGCTTGCTCAAGCAGATCACCACCCCTGCAGAATTTTCCTACGCCAAGTGAATATCTCCAGCTTTAGCAGTAAATTTGATGGGCTTACTTGGAGTACAAAGATGCTAACTCCACATGCCATTAGGCTGAAGCCAGGATATTTTTCTAACAATAAAGCAACTATTCAATAACCAGCCTCACATACAACCCTTTTTATCAGCCAGGGATATTAAAGCATGCCAGTTGAAAAAAATAAATAAATGGTTTATCATATGATGTCATCTTATTTAATAAACACATAGCAAGTAATTGCAGCCATTTAAGTAATTACAATATGAGATCATGACCCTGTAAGCATAATCAAACATCGCTTGGATTCACCAAATAGCACCAATCAAGGGAAGGTTTATAATAGCTGCAGGCCTATACTACAACCGCCACTTATGGTTGGGCTCTGATGGGATCTTCTGGCCACGTGCCACCAACGTTAACTGAACAAGCCATGTATAGTTCCTAAACAATTAAACTGAAACAAATACGTATAGAACTGGACATGATCCGAGGAAAAAAAGTTAAACAGTGCAACTCTTCTGAAAGCAATTTAAAGCTAGGCCAAGGTAGGGCTAAGAATCCACTCATTGACATATATCAATTCCTACATCCACTGGAATGTACAGGATCTTGTTTAGCTTTAAATTTCAAAAGCTAAACAGCTGGGTTTGAATTTTTTTGTGAGGCTAGGTAACCCAGGAAAATGTATACCTGTAGCTGCAAACTCTGAAAAAGAAAGGGGAAGTCTTAGGGGTGAATATAGATTTTTTAAGCCCCTTCAAAAAATGGAGGGCTATTAAGTTTGCCCGTGATCAAAAATCCTTTGCAGGGGATGTATATCTTTGGGGTTAGAAGTTATACAGAATTTGCTCCAAAATTGGGCTTTAAAATAAATGGGTATCTCAGAGGAGGAATGAAATTCCATAAGAGATTTAGATCTGAACTGTCAAGGAGAAAATGGGCAAGTTCCTTGAGTCAAAAGTGCAGACATCAAAATGGGACCTCCCCCCCAAAAAAGTGTAAAAATTGAAACACTATGTAGGATGAAGAGTAGGGACAGGCACCAAAATTGTCATAATTTGTGTTGTGACTAAGCTTCACCTATCACAATATATTTTGTGACTTTAGCAGCAGGTCATAATTATAACTGCCATATTTTTTGCCCTGCTTCTAAAGTCACAGCACAACATGCATGAATTGTGATGCAACCAAGCACAATCCCATGTGATTTTGTGTTGTGTCCAATAATAAATGTGTAAATTATTCAGTTTTGATTGAAATAGATATTTATTCATGTATTTAATTATTATTTTATATAATTAGCTAAAACAAACTATGGTACAATAAAAACTATCATGGTGATATAAAGACAGATGAAGCTTGTAATAAATTGTAGTTAAAAAATAAAACCCCAACAACTGAAACTGCTTTAATCTTACATCTTGTGCCTTGCACAAGACCATATCAAAAACCACTTTAGAAACAGGTTTTTAACTGTGATCACCCAGGTGCAGTGACTGTCTCAACCCTAGTAGAGTATGAAAATCAAATATATCAAAGGCCAAGGTGTAAAAATTGCTTTTTTTGAAGTTAACTTAGAAACCAAAAAATGTACACTCTGTAATATAAAGCTATAAACTTTAAAGCTTCTAATAGACTAAAAATACCCCAAAGAGCTCATTTATGCAATAAGAACTAGAAGCTAAATGCTTAAAGCGCTTAAATTAGCTGTTCTTTAAATAGAATTTTTTTACTTTCAAAAGCAAGATTGCACTAGACTTTACATGTAATTTTATTCTATAAAACATAGAATATAATATTAAATAAAGAACTAAATTTGTAATCTATAGAGTTCTAAAAAAATTTAATTTCATTATTGCTTATGTAAAGCTATATAATACTTTAGTATAATCAAAATAGTTGATATTTACTACATGATAAAGATTTAATGTTTGGGTATTGAGTTGAGTAGTGATATTATATTAATTATAAACTATTATAGGAGCTTGTTGTTGAAGACTATAAAGTACATTGGTTAATTATTAAAGCTATACTATACAATGCTATACTCAATAAACTATATAGTCTTAGATCTTCTCTTACCAAGATACAACCTTTGAGGCTATCAAGAGCCTGTTGCTTACATTTAATAAAAATGGGGACTTAATATTTTTTATTTAAATACACTGTAATTCCACCAAAACATAATATAAATAGTTCAAATCTTATGGCAACAAGATACCTTTTTATAAAATTAATATTGTGTACATCTTATTTTTCTCTGATACATACACTAAAAAGATACAAGAGGAGAAAAGTGAGAATAAGAGAGAAGAGGAAATATAAAGAAAATAGGGAGGGAAAAATTTACTTAGTATCAGATTTTATAGGATCCATCCTCCTGACAATGCAGAATTTTTTGAAAAGTTTTTTAGCCCTGGGCACAACAAAAGGGCCAAACAAACTTCTTTTTTGAGGAGGAGGGAGAGGTGGAAAAGAGAAACTTCTAAAAGAAAACTTCAAAAGAAAAACCAAGGGTTTACTGCGCTTTGATTCCTGCACTTTGATTTGGGCACCTGTCTCAGGATACCAAGTGTTGATTGGAGCACTGTTTGACATGGGCAGAGGGACCACCAGGCCAGAGGGTAGGGCCCACCATAGTATAGGAGCCAAATCAACAATTTAGGATAATGATCAGCTAAGAAAGGACCAAGGGCCAGAGTTAGGTTTCATGGAATCCACCAAGCTTATACTAAAGTAGTTTTCAAACCTGTTGAGATAAGCATATATTATTCAGTTTAGAACACATGAACTCAATCTAAAAACAAAATCAAAAATCAAGGAATTTATATTAAATTACAATAGATTTAGATCCACTTTGATTTTGTTTTTAGACTGAGTTCATGTGTTCTAAACTGAATAATATATGTTTATCTTAACAGGTTTGAAAACTACTGTAGCAGTATAAAATACTCTAAATAGTTGGGTGAAGATGGCATCAGTGGCAGTAATAGTTTCTTGCATGCAGTTGGGCTGCAGGTTCAGAGGAGGGGTCATTGGTACAAGGTAGGCTAGTAGATAACTTTACTTATTGTGGAATATTCTGGGCTTCATGGTGTACCACTTTTCTTAGCAGTTGAATGTTTCTGAGGTTCTGGTTCTTGCCAAGGGGTTGGCAATAAGTACAGTAGTTTTAAAAGCTATGGCAACAAGTAAAAATACTTCAGATTTAAACAAAATCCAAGTTGCGCAAGATTCAGGATTCAATTAATTTAAATATTTTTGGTTAATAAATGAACTGTCAAACCAAAAACAAAATTTCATTAACCCATTATACAAAATTAAAGCAAACATCAAGCAGTGTAGTTCAAACCACAAGCAAAATGAACTGACACAACAAGTGAAATGGATGAATGCTATTACAGAGTATATTATAATCCAAGCAGGATTCATATGAGGCACCAAAAGAAGGACCAAAATGAAACAAAATTTGAGCAATCTAGAAGCAAGATTCCACAAGCACAAAACAAAATGAACTCACACAAGATGTGTAGCATGAGCAGCCTAAAATAGAAAAATATCAATTTAATAGCCAATCAACAGCTATCCAATTTAGGAACAGAGGCATTTTATCCATTTTTTCCATATTTGTATGAAAAGGTTTTGAGAACCTTTCAAATATGGACTCAAGATTACAATAAAAATAAATCATTAATTTTTAAAATTTCTACTTTTAGTGATTTTATCCTAGGTTTTTTAAAATGGTTTTTACTAGCAACATCTTCAACAGCACAAGCAGCCAAGCCAGCAGCAGCCAAGCCAGCTTCAATGAAGGCAAGGCTCAGAACTTAGAGGCACCTGTTTACACCCAAGCCTTTGAGGCGGGTAACAAGGAAGCTGACCTGTTACTATCCCGCAACCCATATGGCTTTGACTTGTTTGAGAGTCACTTAGCGTCTAGCTCTGCCCTTGCTCCCACACCCACCCCTGCACAAGCTGCCCATCAACCAACCAATCAGGATGGCAACCTTGATTTGGAACAACTTCCTGCCACCGCCCAACCTGCCTTCCTCAGCCAATCAGGCTTCAGCTCTTGCCGCCCAGCGCCCCAAACACAGAATAATCACTGCCCAAATTCTTCAGGAAATTGTGGCACTCAACCTGCAGGGTCTGTCCTGGGATCAGATAGCCAACCAATTACAATTCACCCGGGCTACTGTCATGCAGGAATTCAACAACCTGATGAATAAGGGAAATCTGATTGGGACGGCCAAGAAGCCAAAGAAGGCCACAGAGTCCCAGATCAATGAGGCATAACCAATAATGCTTGACCTCCTCCAGTGGGACCCCAAGCTTCCCGTGACCCAGGTCCAGAAGCAACTTTTGCACCATAACATATGGGTGTCTGAGCGCATGGTGCAGCACTGGATGTATGGCAAAGTGGCTTTAATTAGGGTTCTTACAAATTTTGCTGGCGACCAATGGGATGGCACTGAGGATACCCCATATGACACCACAATTGAATCAACCCTGGTCAGATGTTTGACAAGTCTAACAGATGACATCATGTTTATCTTGTACTACAAGTTATTGATTGCATTTCACAATTTTGATGAGCAAGGAAAAGCTGCCACCAAGAATGGAAGGAAGAAGGTCAAGAAGGGGACATTTATTGGTGCATTTCTGGGTGTTTCAGCCAAGGGTTTTGTCTACTATTGGACAAACCCTGATTTCATCAATGGGTACTCATACAGCCACATCCTTGGTGGATTGCTCAACTCCTGGGATGGCTCAAATTCCAAATACTGGGTTTTCTTGAGCCACCAGATGGAGGGAAGCTCCACCGCCCTCAAGGCCTTCCAGGAACGCGGGTACCAGGCCTCTGTGTACCCAGCTGGTCATGCCAACGTCCATCTGGCAGATGTTGTGTTCTTTAATATTGGAGATACACTCCAGGAGCGCCGCTCTCAGGCTTTCAACGACTTCTATCTTGGGGTCCTTGATCACAATTTTCTCTTTGGTCACCAAATGGTGGCTGACTTGTTTGCGCAAATGGTTTTCCATGTGAACATGGGCAACCAATCACGCAAGGATAAGCACCTCCCACCCCGTGCCACAGCCACCTACCAGCCCATCCAGCCAATGACTGATGAGGAGTAAAATGAGTGGTATATGGCGGCCATCACACACAATCCTCCTGCCTCCACCCCTGCCACCAACACCCCCCACCCGCAAACCCAACCCATCCAATCCCAGACCCCCCAGGCCAGCACCACCTCTACGTCTTCCTTCCTGCGCCATTCTGCCTACTAGGCATCACTCTTCCCTGCCTCAATAAACCCCCTGGTTCCAAAAAAAATTCTATTTATATTATCTTTATTTTGAATTTCAATTGTCTGTGTTCTCTTTGTTTATAGTTGGCTATATTCTTTATGTTCAGCTTATATCTATAAAATCATATATTTACTATGTTGTGTATCTAGATCCTTAACACAGTTATTTTTAGCACCCAAACATAGCCCTTATGAAAATATTAACAACAATTTGGTGATCAACTGAATTTAAATTAGAAAATTATAGTGTTAACTGTTTTTATATAAAGTTGTTACTGATCTGAATCCAAAACCTTAATGATAGACTTTAAGCAAATCAAGAGCCAAGTGATAAAGTGATTGTTGTGACATAAAGGGTCATTCAATAATTCTTTGATGTATGTGCACTAATTAATATGATTAGCTGGATGCTTTGCCATTGTACTCCATTGCCGCTGTGGCAAGTTGTTGATGGACTAGTGCCCAATTAGCTGCTGGGTTAGCACTAGTCCATCAACAACTTGCCACAGCGGCAATGGCGTACAATGGCAAAGCATCCAGCCAATCATATTAATTAGTGCACATGCATCAAAGAATTATTGAATGAACCTTTATGTCACAACAATCACTTTATCACTTGGCTCCTGATTGGCTTAAAGTTTATCATTAAGGTTTTGAATTTAGATCAGTAATAACTTTATCTAAAAACAGTTAACACTATAATTTTCTAATTCAAATTTAGCTGATCATCAAATTGTTGTTACTATTTTCACATGGGGCTATGTCAAGCACCAAAAATAATATGGTAATCAAGGAAACAATGCCAACACAAAGCAAATGACACATATCAAGATGAGCGTAAAACATATACACAATGGGTAAAAAGATGGGATAATGTAGTAAATGGGAAAACAAAAAGAAATGAACAAGGAGGCAACAGTATCAAAATAATACAGAATTTATTGAGGCAAAAGCTATAAAAACATATGAAAAGGTTAGTAAAAAATCAATGAGAGAATTGGAAAAGCTTCTGAAGGACCTCAACTTGGCAATTGCCAAAATAAAGGACATTGACCGCAAGGTCAAAGCCAAAGTGAAGTCTGTCGTCCTCACTGGGGACAAAATTGACAGGGTGTCCACAAAGGCACTAATGTCAAAAATACCTGACACCCCAGAGAAGACAATTGGAGCGCTTACTAAATATTCAAAAAACTGTGGTTGAGGGCCTCCAGTTCAAGGCATACAATCTTTCCGTGCTGTCTGTCTGGGTTGATGACCCAGAAATGTATGCCCACCTCAAACCTGCCAAGCGTGCCAGGGCAGAGGATACCAAATTGCCTGCACAACTGCTTGTGCCAAGAATGGCAAAGCCAGCTGAAGCTGCCGGCAAGAGAGAAGCCCAAGAAAGAAACCTAAAAAATTATAATTAATAAAAATTCTTAAATACTTACCTTTTTTTAGAAGATGTTGATGGTGAACTCCGCCGGGTCCTGGTCCCTTTTGTCCCCTACCTTCTATGCCAACTATGCTAATCATGTGGCAAGTCAGCTTTTCCTGTCCCCCCTGTCTTGCAGGAGCTTGAAGACAGGATCCATGGTACATTCCCAATGTCCAGGGAGGCATTGACTGGGCTTTTGCATGGTGAGGGGGCATCTGAGTGGGCAGTTACTGCCTACAAGGATGCCCAACTGGTCCGCCTGGACCTATTTAACCTCGGTGGAGTTTTCTGTGTAAACTCCATCAATCTTGTTTGGGACGTCCTGGCAACTCTCCCATTCAAGAATATACCAGAGATGGGCCAGGCTCATGCGGCTGCTCACTTCTGCTTCCCGGTAGAGCATACCATCTCTTACCTATTGGAGAACTTTGGGCGCGCGGTGTTGAAATTGGCTGTTGCAGATGCAAAAGCCGTAACAAAGGCAAAAATCCTCCTGGCAGACTTCAGGCTGGCCTGAAGTGCCAACGAGACGGGGGTCCCTGCAGCTATGGAGCTGACCTTTACCAAAACCAAGCACAAGAAGAAGATTAGCGCTGTATACAACAAATTGTGCAAGTTTACAAAAGCCTTTGCTGGACAAAGGCTTCACCTTGTTGTTTACCTTGGGTATCTTTTCTTTTTTGGGATGAGCGCCAGTGTAGAGGACCTAGACGGGGTCCTTCTTGGGGTTGACAAGGCCAGGCTCTCACTGGACGGGAAGAAGGTCCCCCCTGGGTACGGCTCGGTGGATCACGTCATCCAGGACGCCCTGGTCCTGGCTGGCATCTTTGGGTTTGCAGCCCCGCCAGAAAAGCTGCTCCTCCATTCCCACCTCACCATCCTTCCTTTTACCAGAAGGTGCAAATACTTTAATATGGGTGTATCCACCGTCCACAGTGTGGCGGTGGAGGTTGTGCGCCACCTCCATTGCGGGGTGGGTGCATACCGCTGAACCCATTACAGATGCACTTAATTTTATCTCTATATCAATAAATATATTTATACTCTACTATATTTTTATATTATAAATAACTTTTCAAATAATATTTTAGCAAACAAGATTTGCAAAATATATTGCAGAAATTGGTTTCATAAAAGTATAAAATAATACGGCAATAAAATAAATTTCAACCTTACAATTTACGTTTAATTTTTATAAGACTATTTTATATTTATTTGAAAAAAGTGATATAAATATATTCACGTAATCCAGTATCAAGCGTTTGGGATAACTTCAGATGACATATTAAATAATATATAATAAAATAAATAAATTACTTACATCTATTGATGGTCCTTCTGAATGTGATTGGGGGGTGGAACCAGCTAAATATAAAATGATAATCAATAAATCTTGAATAGTAAATTAGAGAATATAAAAAAGTTGGACAAACTAAGCCTTTAATTGATTGGCTGTTTTGCTAGGCACACGGGGATGAACAAATCAGTGTGGCCATAGAATTTGGCCATGGTCTCAGCTGGGAGGGTATGGATCCCGGCCTTCAGCAAATCAAACAGGTCCTTGGTCCCTGTTGGGGTTCCTCGCTTGACGACTTGCTTGAGCCACCCAAAGACTTCCTCAATGGGATTTAGGAAGGGCAAATAGGTGGGGAGGAAGAGAAGGCGCAAATTTTCTGTGGCCAATTGCTGGGGGCCCACTGCAATGCTGGTGTCAATTGATGAAAATTCTTCAAGAATATCTGCCACCTTGTGGAGACCAACATTGTCCAATAAAATTACATTGGTGAAGCCCGGGCTTGTGCATCTCAGGTTCTACTGGACCAATTGGAGAAATGATAGGAAGGTCCAGCTATTGTGGGAGCCTAGCATCATTTGGTACAGCTTGACCCCCTTTGAACCGAGGAGAGCCACCATTGAGTATGCTGTGGTGCAGACTGCAGCACACCAAGCCATCCCATCATTTGAGCCTTTGGGGACTTAGTCATGCCCATTGCACATTGACAAGGCAAATGCTGATTTGTCAATATAGTAAAATTTTACTATCCCCTTGGCTTTGAGGGCAGTGTACGCCTCTGCGTACTTTTTCCGGGTCTTAAATTGGCTGGGCTATTACAATTGTGTGGGGATACCCCAAGCTTTTTCCAGGAAAAGTGCATTCCCTTGAACAGACGGTAGTAAAAGGAAATTGAGGCCTCAACCTCAAAAGTAGATTTGACCATGGCCTGTATATTTGCCAGTTCAAGATGGCAATCTTGGGTTATCCACTGGTTGATTGCCCATTTGTGCTCCTTGGTGAGCATGGTTGAAACACGCAAGTATTTCCCTGCGGCAAGGACTCGGCCAGTATCAATGAACTTGTTTAAGGTCTTTGAGGCGTACTTGGGATCCACCCCAACAAGAGCCGCAGCTGCCTTGTAATCACCAGATTCCCGCATGAGCCAGAGAAGGATGATGCGCTTAATGTCAGGATGTGGTTGAGAGCAGGCTTTTTAGCAGTGGGGATTGGCTCGTTGGCATTGGGCACAACACAAGGCATGGGCACCTTGGTGTAAAACGCAGCAACTTTCTTAACATCAGCTGTCCCTCATTGGTTTGGTAGAACTGGGGCTCCTTGTCATCCTCCTGATTGCCATCACTGATGTAGGGCTTGTAGCTAGTATCAAGTACAGGCTTCACCTTCTCCAGCATGGCTGACAGGACCGACTCTTGCCAGTACACAACGTCAAACACATACAAAGTAAGTTCTACCTCCTTGTTTCTAACTTTCTTTGCAGTGGTGACTTTGGTGGGCTTCCAGGTCAGCTTTGGGACCCGAGGGTTTATGCTCCACACCCTAGCAGCTTGTGCTCCTTGACTCGGCTGTGTCAGTGCAGAGTCACTATGGAACTCTCCTCTCCTGCCTCCCTCCTGAGTAGGCACTTGGGTTGCACTAACTCTATTCTTTGACCTGCAGGGGCAACTGCAACTGTGGTACACAACAGGTGCAATGGCAGTCTGTTGCTGTGTTCCTTCCATTTTGAGAATTTAATAAAATATTAAATAAAACTTAATTAAGTTACTCCATATTTTTAATTTTTGCTTTTATCTGTTTATGGATATTCAATTAATATTTTTTCTCACCCAATATCCCAGTTATAGATTTTTTATTTCTTAGTTAGTTGTTTTTGGTTTTACCACACCCATTTTAGAATACCCAAAATAATTTACACCCATGTTCCCAGATTTTACTGCCAAATTCAAACACCCAACACAATATTTTTAAAGTTTATGTTTCAGATCTTGTGTCTTATTTTAGATACCTTGGTATCATTATTGATTACAACCCATTGCACAAACTGATTGAGTGATTTTGTTTACATAGTGAGTTGCTATTGTGTTTTGTTTTTGGATTGGGTTTTGACACACCACGCTTGGGTGTATTTTGTCACCAATTCACATAGTAAACATATGTACACCAAAAGTCAACTCACACTATTTTGTTTGTGAATCCATGTATTTTGGATTATATTTTGAATGGTTTTGCTTTGCGCGTGAGTACTTTGTTGCTGTGTTGACCCATTTTGCCCATTA
This sequence comes from Entomophthora muscae, assembly GCA_014839935.2. Classification (NCBI taxonomy): domain Eukaryota; kingdom Fungi; phylum Entomophthoromycota; class Entomophthoromycetes; order Entomophthorales; family Entomophthoraceae; genus Entomophthora; species Entomophthora muscae. Next base: position 211,697 of record QTSX02003661.1, read on the forward strand.
ACGCCAATAAACCCTGTTAACAGAGTGTATATTTTAACCTGAGAGTTGGATTTTGTTTAAATCTGAAATCATTTTGTTTAAATCTGAAGTATTTTTGCTTGTTGCCATAGCTTTTAAAACTACTGTATATTCTCCAAATTAAACTTGGAGTAGACTGGATTTGAAGGATACTCAGTAAAATTTATGGGTCCAAAGGGTGATCCAGCTGGACAAATTAACACAGGTGAGGGGGCCACTTTCAGGAATGGCAATTCTTCCCTTCTTGAAACCCAAGGTTTGGAGCGGGTTTTGAACCCTGGTCACAACTGCCTGCAAGCCGCCAGCCCTGAAGAACAAGGGGCCAGTCACCTGTGTTTTTTGGGATTGAATTCTCTCAAGCCCAGACTGCAAATGCTCAAGAGGGGGAAGACATCAGCATAAAGTTGCCAACAACAGCACCTAGTGAGGGACACAAAAAATTTCCTAGTGAAGGCAAAGAGATTCCCACCATTGGCTTAATGAGCTTAAAGTCTACCTTGGTGGCCAATCAAGACCCCTCACCTGAAGAAAACACAGACCTAAAGATTGCTCCCAAGAATATTTCTCAGGAACAGAAAGGCTGCACTACCTTTCCTAAAGACCCAGCCAATGAACATTATTCCTGCGCCAGTGCCATTTTATCATCCCAAAACCTTGGTGTCCTGCCTACCCAAATTATCATTTTTCAATCTTATGATAATTCTCCTCTATTAGATGTAAAGTCTAGCAGTGGGGTAATATATAAACCCCTGGACCCTGCACTAGACTTTATCACCACTTTTGAATAAAGGTTATGAGATATTGATTTCCCCAAATATTGCCATATTTTATCTTAGTTATCTGCCAGTTTAACTCTAAGCCTTCTGGCCTGCCTGCCTCACTGTCTGCAACTTATTGTCCCCCAGGTGTCCCCTTTAGTCTTGTCTACTTCACAGAGTACCCATTGAAGCCTGAATACAGAGACTACTCACCTGAAAAATACTAGCACAGGACTTCTTGGCCCAATCTAAAGAGTTGACCAGATATAACAGGAAGGGCCCTTGGTACATTAATGAGTCCAGACTGTTTGAATATAAGTAAAACTTCTTCACTGCCTACCAATTGGAAATGGAGTTGCCTCTCATCCCCAAACCAATGCCCGTGTCTGTACCTGAACTCCCTTTAGACCATACCAACAAGCTTTTTGGAATAATGTAAATTGCCCTTACTGGGGTGGTTGACACTATCATCCCGGTCTCTGGTCTGTTGTCTTGGGTGGAAAAATCTATGACATGCCTCTTTAATTTAGCACCAATCTTATGGTGGGCTCTGCTCACTAATCACACAGCCCTCCTGATCCTGGAAAATGACGGGCCAACTGCCCAAGGTTAGTTTTCTAACAGCCACAGTTTGTTGGTAGGAATGATGGGGGCCTTTGAGTCTGAGAGACTGGAGTGAAGATGATAGAATACTAGAACTAGATAAGGCAGGGTTTGCTTGAACCAAAGGGCTATTGAACTTTATTATCAGAATTATAATACATCATTCTCAACATAGCTGGGGTTTTATGCTTTCAAATTTTGTGTCTCCAAAAATTGCAGGCTTTAGGTCCGCAGGCATTATTCTATCCGGGAATTGTCATTTTGAAGGGGCTTCAAGGGCGGCTAATTCTGGGTTGGCTGGCGTTAAAAATAGATGTGGTGATGCTCTGTTTCTCTTCCTCTATTTTTGACATAACATGGCCAGGCCAAATGTGTTGCACATTGGATGCTGGGGCCTGGCACTGGCTGATACTTATTAGGAAATTTGTTCTCAGGTTTTGCCTTAATCTTTTTTAGGCAGGTAGCTGCTTTTTCATAGGTCTGGGACTTTGTTGCCATGCCCTTTGTTATGGATCATTTTCTATTTGGGAGATCTCCTTGGCTTTGTGGGTGGGTTATCAGATAACCTTCATATTCAAGCTCAAAACAACACGGGCGGCTGGAATCTTAGCCCCCTGATCTGGTAGGACACTATTCTGAAGACCAGGGTTTAATTCTTGCTTTCAACTTCTGTTCAATATCAGAAGAAAAATGTCATTCATGAGAACCTCAATATTATCCCCTGAAATAGCATAGTGTTGCAACTGAATCAATTTTAGTTCATTACTAGATTTGGGAAGACAACAGTCCAAGAGAAAATGACAAGGAATAAGAACAAGATGTAGCTTTATTTGGGAAGTGATAGTTAATATACCAGGAGTGAAAGCCACTAATCTACTCAGGGATAGCATTGTGGCAGGATTCAGGTATGATGTGAGTAGCAAATATCTAATTGAGAGATCAGCATTTGGTATTAGCTACACACCTAATTAGGAGATATTGCCTATATTTTGACGCTGGCAGCAGAATGCCCAATGTTGTTGGATATAGCATGAGGTGACTCTATGAGCACCCCCTGTGTACTATGAGATACATTAGTGAGCAGGGAATAATTCCCAGTTGCAAGAGAGTCAAGGGGAAAGGGGGTTCCATGGTTTAGCTTAACTATGTGTTGCAACATCTTCAATTACTCCTTCTCAGGGAATTAACACCCCAAGCAGATCACCAAATGGCTCACCAAGTATTCACCGACCAGCCAGTAAACTGGTGGCACCATTATTAGTCAACCATCTATGACAAGGATCACCCAATCCAGATCCTAAATGAAGCACAGCTTGAATAAGCCTTGTAACTCAAGAGAAACATTACTCAGATAAGCCCCATGACCCCCATGATGTACATGAACGGCAAGTGGCTTGTCATGATACTAAATATTACACTATATTCATATCTAATAAAGTATCATCCTCTTCTTAAATCTTCCCCTTATCTCGTTTATTATACTTCCCAGAAGTATATACTCAATATGTGGATTAGTTCAGAACCTTATTCATCATATTATCAAAAAGGGCACTAGTCAATACCAGTTGTGCTATCAATGGCACCAGCCAAACTTAGTATTTTCACCCATGCTCTTCAAATAAGATCTCTCTTATATGTGATTTAGCATGAGCTACCCTTATCTCAAGTGCCTCAGTATGGCTACTCTATTTTAGAGTATAAAAACTATTTTTTATTTTTTTGATAAACATACTTTTATTTCATTTATTATTTTCCCTTTTTCCCTTTTAACTATTACTTGTAGCACAGTTACAGTGTTCAGACTCTGGGCAAGAAACAAAAAGATAAGGTAAGACACTGTGATCATTCTAACTATGTCAATCTAGACAGAAACAGTGAAACACCATCCTGCTAACCTCAGAACACCAACTAGTCTGTATGATATATAAGCTCTTGGCAGCCTCTTAGCAGATAACCTATCTGAAGATGAGGCTATCTCTCAGCAGAGGGGTATGAAAATAGCAGAGTCAACCCCCTGGAAAGGATTTTAGTCAAGTAATAAGACTGATGATTTGACTCAATCTAATCAAAACCTAAGTAAGGCATACCATGTTAAATCTACCAGCTGAGACATCACAGCTAAAAACTCCAAAAAAGGGAGAAAATTATTTACCTCAGAATCAGTGCCCCTGGTAGAAGACACTTCTTTCCTGAAGAACCATATCATAAACTACTAAATCCTTCATTCTAAAATAAAGTCACTATCTAGTTTAAGATATATCTTTTCCCTTTGTAACTTTGCTAAAAAACACTTGACATTGTAGTATTCTGACATCTCTTCACACCTTATATATTCTTCTACTTTTTAAAAAAAGTTCATATTTTACTTTGGCTTCACCCATCACCACCTTGAAGATAAAATTAAGATGTGAATTTCACAACATACAAACAACTCGTTTAAACCAGTAGCTGCTTTGGAGCTATAGAGCCACATGATTGAGGACTATGTTTAAAGATAGTTGTCATTTGTTGGCAAATTTTTTTAGATAGTTGTAAAGGTTTTGTCTTTAAAGAGTAGCCTAGTTTCTACAACTTGCCCTACTTAATTTCTGCCACAGTGGTTTCTGTAGCTAGGTTATTTGGTATTGCTGACTTGCATGATAAAACCCAATTGCTGCTGCTTACCTTAATCGTTGCAAATTACCGACCTACTACATAACCTTTTAGACAAAAGCTTATCAAAAGGATGTTAAATTTAATTAAACTCATTTGATTTACCTATCAATTAACTAGTTATTGGGCTGAAAGCTTGTAAATAAATCTGATAGGCGGCCAAGGAGTTTCAGTGGAAGTTTAACATTGAAAATCAAGGCTGCAAAAGGAATACGTAAGTTTGGGTTAGTTTAATATACCACCAGAAAGGTTCAGAAATGCCAGCGATAAAATCCAAGCAAAACGAAGGATTGAATTTAAATCAGATACTTTTAGATATTTTTTAAATCAAATAAATTGAAGAGATATAGCTTAATAATATGACATTACGAAAGCTAAAATGCATTTTACTAGAGTTGCTTTTAACTTCAAACTTATTTCTTCATATATTTTTACTTAGCTTATCTTGCTTAGGCAGAATCTATTTTCTATCAAGAACTTATGCTTTAAAAAAAGCTAGTCTTTTTCAAGCTGGGTTGGTGTCATTCACTATCAAAGGAATATACTGTAGATGCAGTAGAGCAAGGGGATGTAACATCTGGAGTTTTCGAAACGGCTTGCGTCGTATTTTCATCAAAGACTTCGGGAACTGGGTGAATTTGTTCCATCTGCTCATGAAGCAATGCCTCAAGCTCCTCAAGTTCAACTGCTTTATCTGCGCCACCCCTTTCGTGCTGGAGAGCACTGGTAGGGTCATCTACTGAACCAGAGGTTGAATGATTTACGTGTGGCTGGGGAGTCAAAAGCTCATCCGTAAAACCAAAATCAGTGTTATTTGTTATAAATGTCTCTGGCTGTTGGTCGCCATACTTTTCCTTTAGGTGGTCTGAAACGATGTGCCTAAAATACAAAGAAGCGGTGACTCCTTGGTCATTATTGCGGGCTGCAAGCCATTTCTGGAAGCCAGGAATCATTAAAGTATCGGCGACAGGTTGATTTAAGCCAGTTGCGACTTCTTCATCCACTAGTTTCGATTTGGTGTTTTCGTACTTTTCCTCAAAGCTTTGTAATTCCGAGATTATACTTTCATCGATAAAGCCTCCAAGCTGGGTACTTGTAATAGAATTTTCCAGAGCTGCTAACTTATCGTCAAGTAAAGTGAAGTGTAAAGTACGCTTCTCATTGAACTGTTGATACCGTGGTTCATCCGATATGTCGGGGAGGAATCCATCGAAGCCCAGCTTTGATTGCTGATAGTAGAAAGGGGTGTGTTCGATGTATAGCGAAAACCCAAAAGCCTTTGCTTCTCTGAGCTTTCCAAAAGCATAAACGCCATCAGAGAGCCCGTTAGATCCAAAATATTGGTACAAAAGGTTGAGGACATTCCATTGGTTGGCGTCAACAAGAATTAAAATTGGCGGCGCGAAATCCGGTTGTGTGTAGTAAAGCATATAGAGGGCAAAAATCACACCAAGCTTGAGAGGACGCGAAATATTTTGCTGGGGAAATTTAGCTTCTGCAGTCTGATACAAGAAAGTAAAAAAGGTTTGATAAAGTACAAACATGAACCTGTCTCGCATATAGCGGCTGGGACAAAGCAAATGAATAAGAGAGAAGTTCTTCTCGAGCCAAATCTCCTTAAAAGCGGAAAAATCGGTAGTTTCTCTCTAAGGCTGAATTTAAAAAGAGCCAGATTGTAGGCTTACCTGGACAAATTCTGCAAGAAGAGAATAGGCGTCAGAGAGCAAGGCATCTCTGCGGATAGCATATGTGTTGAAAAAAAGATGGGTATTACAATTGACAGGCGGTGGGTTGGGTTCTTGAACCAAATTAGGATCAAGTAGATGCTTCGTCACTTTATAAGGTTGGCTGTAGAAAAACCTCCCTCGATCATGCTTTCTAGTTCTTGTATGGGCAACTTTACAGCCGAGTGGCTCATCTGGGATTTCCAGTGCTTGACCAGCTGAACGTTTGGACATGTTAAATCTACAATATTATGTGGTTATAAACTGCCAGAATAATAGTGTAGAAGGGAAGCAACAAAATGTGTTGACTTGAGTTGACTTTGGTATGAGAAACCTTTTTTGAATCTAGTCTAAAAAGGGCTGTTGAAAAATCCCTGGCCTGTGGATAGAATGCATTTTATTTTAGGATTTATAAGAATTTGCTGATTTTGAGTATAAAAGCCAATTTTAACAAGATATCCACTTGAAGCCCAGCCAAGTCCATACTTTTGAAATTCGTTGGAGTTTTTGTACTCATGTTGTATGGTGATTAGATGATATCCCTGGATATTCAATATCAGATAACCTATCATGCCCTATATAACTCTACATCCTATTTTTCGTGTATATACTTCTTGGAAGTATAATAAACAAGATAAAGGGGAAATTTAAGAAAAGAATGATAGTTTATTGGATATGAATATAGGATAATATGTAGTATCATCGAAAGCCACATACTGTCCATGTATGTCATGGAAGTCATGGGACTTATCTGAGTAATGTTCCTCTTAAGTCACAAGGGTTATTCAAGTTGTATTCTGCTTAGGATCTGGATTGTTTGATCCCCATAATAGATAGCCAAATGATAGTAGTGCCACCAACTTAATGATTAGTCAGTGATCCATTTGGTGACTTATTTGGTGAATCACTCAGGTGTTAATTCCCTGAGAGGGAGTAATCAAAGATGTTGCAACATCTCCCCCTGGGGTGTTGGAAGGTGGAACCTTAGGAATTTGCTTGAGAGTGTTGGGGATGCGGGCTTGGTATTGATCTAGTTTGGTGTTGGGAACAGGGAGCCTGGAATTTCGTTGAGCTGTTCTTGCTTTGCACAGGCAGAGGCAGCCGTGGTGCATGCATTTTAGTTTGGTTTGGGCGCCAATTCCCTTGATGAGGTAGGTATTGTTTGGCTTGACCTCCATGACAATGCCTGGTCCATGTAACCCTGGATCCAATTTATGCTGATTGTGGTTGACAACCCAGATTTTGTCCCCAACTTGGAATCTTTCTTGTTGTAGTGAGATTGCTTCTCTCTCAACTCTTTTTTGTTCCATGTCTTCCTGGTCTTTCTTAGCACACTGCACATTAGGATCACTATTGTCTGGTACTTTCTTAGGTAGAGGTAAACAAGGTCCTGTGGTGGTACTAACAAAGGCGGGCTTTTGCCCATAGACAAGTTTGTATGGGCTTTTGCCCGTATTGCAATTAACCCAAGTTCTGCATATCATGAGTGCTGTTGGCAGCATGTTGACTAGGCTTTTGGATTGTTAGCAGATAACTTATTGAGGGCCTCCACTAGTGAGCTGTTTAGTCATTTCACTCTTTCATTTGCTTGTGGATGGTAGGGACTGGCTGTGGTATGTTTTACCCCATTCTTGGCAAGGTAGATGTTGGTGTCAATGGACTTAAGCCCAGTTCCTGCATCAGTGATCAGGAGATCTGGTTTGCCAAACTTAGCTATGATTTCTTTGCCAATAAACTGCCTCACATCATTGCCTTTGTGGCTTGTCCACAGGCCATCAGGTTGCATATTTGATAGTTGTTATGATTTACTTTTTGCCTTTGTTTTTGCCAGGCATTGGCCCCACAATATCCAGTGACCACACTTTGAAGGGTTGTGTGATTAATACTAATAGTACTGATTTGAGTGGTGCCTTGGATCAGGCATACTTTTCACAGACCTCACATTGTTATAGTACCTCATTGATATTGTCCAGCATGTTGGGCTACCAGTAGCATGTTTTGAGATACTCATGTAAATTTTGACTACGGGAGTGTCCCAGGTCTCTGTGGTATCGGAGGAATGTGTCAATCTTCTGTGTTGACGGGGTGTAAGGTACAGTGTCACCACTTGTGAGTATTTGGTGCAGTATGCCATATAAATTTTTGAACAGGTGTTTGCTTGTAAGGACCTTCTCTTGAACGTCCATGGGAGTGCCAGGTGGGAACCCCTCTTGGAGATTCCCCATGATTAACATGGACCAATCAGGGTCCCCATCAGTGTATAGAACATGTTTATTGTATAGCCTTGATAAGGCATTTTCAGTAAGCATTTCCTTGCCTGGCTTGTAATCAATTTGCATAGGGTATCTCTGTATGAGACTCATCCAGTTGAATTGTCTTCTTGACAGGTGTTGTTATGTTTTAAAGAATATCAATGAATTGTGGTTGGTTAGCACTTTGAATATTTGTGCTTCTTCCAGATAATATTGTAACTTTGTGAGATAGTGCACAATAGCTACCAGTTTCTTGTCATGTATTGGGTATCCTTTTTTGCCATCAGACAGTTTCCTTGATTTTTATGCTACAGGGAGAAAGTCATTTTCTGCAATTTGAATTTGGAGTACCCCTCCTATGGAGTAATTGTTGTAACTGTGCTGTTTTAGCAGAGTTACAAAGGGGAAAATATTTAGAAACTAGATAATATTCTTTATTGAAAGATAGGTATTATATAGTCACTGTGAATTGTAGATAACATGATCATGATAGTGTTAATCACACAGTGGGATATTGGAGGGGTGGCTTGATCCTGGTTATGAGTCAAGCACCAAAACAAGGTATCTACCGTACGGGATCATCATTTGTTCATGTTGTTGGATTTGAAAATTCCAGTCTACTTCCTAGTCTGGCTCTGAGTGATCAGATAATTGGATTGTGGGTCACAAACCTGCTTACTTGGAACCTTGTTGGCGGGTTGATCCTGCTGTTTTGACACCCCCCCCAACTGAAGATCGGCCTCTTCTGGGGGCAGGTTGTCAGGAGCTCGGGCGCCATATTGGACCAACTTCTGTTCTGTGGCAGGTAGAACAGTCTCCTGCTGTCTCTGTCTTGCCTTGCAGGGTCTCAGGCAATAATGATGGAGAACCTTGTCCTGTTTACGTTTCCCAAGTCCTTGCACAAGGTAAGTGTTGTTTTTTTACCTTTAAAATGATTGCTGGGCCTACTTTCTTGGGTTGTAGTTTACTTTTGTCAATGTTCATGACCCAAACTTTGTCACTGACCTCATGTCTGTTTTGGACAGGTCAGATGTCTCTTCTAGACCTTGTTTTCTCTCTATGTTTAATTACCATTGGCCTCTATGACCTGTGGATCTGAGCGAGGGGGAACCTTGGTTGGAATCTCCAGCTTGGGCCCCAATAATTCTTGGATGATATTGGGCTGTGTGCCATATACCAACTCAAAAGGGCTTTTCCCAGTGGATCTGTTCACAGGAGTCCGGCATACAACTAGTGTAGTTGGCAGCTGCTTGTACCAGTCCTCAGGTCTCCTGGTGGTGAGCTTGGCCAAGGCTTGCACAAGGCTGCCATTTAGCTGTTACACACGTCCATTGGCCTGAGGGTGGTAAGGTGTTGTCACAGTGTGCTTGACCCCATTCTTGGTGAGGTATGCATTGGTATCTTCAGAGGTCAATTCTTTGCCTCTGTTGGTTATCAGGAGTTCTGGCTTTCTGAACTTGCCAATGATATATTTTCCTATGAATTGCTGCATGTTGTTGCCACTATGTGTCTTTACTGCTTGTGCCACTGGCCATTGTGTGGCAAAGTCTATTGTGGGGATGATGTACTTCTTTTCATTGTTCTTTCCTGGCATGGGGCCTAAAATGTACAGGGCCCACACCTTGAAGGGTAGTTGTGTGTAAATAGGTAGTACTGACTTAGGCAGGGTCTTGCTTCTTGCAAATTTCTCACATATGTCACATTGTTCCAAGACTTCCTGTACGTCTTGGTACAAGGTTGACCACCATGCTTTATGTTTACAGAATTTGTAGAGGTTGCGGCTTGTTGTGTGCCCTAGATCCCTATGGTAATGTAGGATGGTATCAACTTGCTGATGTGTGGGAACATAAGGAATGTTGGTTCCGTCAGACATTTTTTTATGTAAGGTCTCATACACGTCTGAAAATAAGTGTTTGTTCTTAATGACTGTTTCTTTTGTTATGTCTGTGATGCCAGGGGAACCCTTGTCTTTTGTCTAGAGCACCAGGAGAGGCCAGTCTGGGTTGAGCCCATTTTCTCCTCTTGTGGCTCAGACGTACAGGCGTGAGAGTGTGTCCACCATGGCAAAAACTGGACCAGGCTTGTACTATATGAACATATTAAATATCTACAAGAGTTCCATCCAGCAGGCTTGATGACAGGATAGTTTTTCTTGGGTTTTGAAATATATGAGCAGCTTGTGGTCAGTCAATGCTGTGAATTTTTCCTGCCGTTCTAAATAGCAACTCTGTTTGACTAGGCAGTGTACAATGGCCAGTAGCTCTTTATTGTGAATAGGGTATTGATACTTGCTGTCTGTCAGTTTTTGTGATTTGTAGGCTACAGGCAGGAAGTCACCATCATTGTTTTTGATTCACAGTACTCCCCCAATGGATGTGTCTGAGGCATTGGTTTTCATTTGGTACTCCCCATTGTGTTTAGGGTATTGCAAGATAGGTGCTGTTGTGAGCTTCTCCACAAGGCGCCTAAAACAGAGGTCTTGTTGGGGGGTCCATACAAACTTGGATTTGGCGCCAGTTATGGCGGACAGGGGAGCAGTCAAGACACCGCAGTCAGGCATAAAACGGGATACACAGGCCACCATTACTAGGAATGTGGGAGTTACAGCTTGCCTTTGGGTGGTGGCATCTTGCAGATGGCCTGTATCTTCTGTCTGTTGGGCTTGATGCCGTCTTTTGAGACTATGTGCCCTAGAAAAGGCAGTTGCTTGTGGAAGAGCTGGCATTTGGAGGGTTTGGCTAGCAGCTCGTGTTGTGCCAGGGTGGCAAAGACTGTCTCCAGGTCCTTGTGGTGTTGCTCTACCAAGGGGCTATAGACAATAATGTTGTCCAAGTAGACCAAGGTGTGCTTGCCTATGTGAGGGGCAAACACCTTGTTCATGAAGGTCACAAAGGTTGAGGGGGCGTTTGTCATACCAAAATTGAGTACCACACACTTGTATGAGCTTTACTTGGTACATAATGCCGTTTTGGGGATATCTTCCTCTTTGATACAGATCTGGTTGTAGCCTGCAGTTAGGTCAATCTTGGAGAAGACTGTGTCACCACCCAAGGCATCAAAAAGGTTGTCAATAAGTGGTAGTGGGTAACAGTTTTTGATTGTTACTTCATTTAGAGCTTAGTAATCTGTGATCAGGTGTAAGGTACCATCCTTATTGGCCACAAAGAATACAGCAGCCCCAAAAGGATATTGTGAGGGGCAGATAAGCCCTTTCTCCAAGGCCTCTTTGAGGTAGGCACATATGGTGTTGTCTTCATTTGGGGCCAGAAAATAGATGGGTTGTGCCTTGGGTACAGTCCTCTTGAGTTGAATGGAGTGTTGAATATGCTTTTCCAGAGGCAACCCAGGTAAGGCTTCCTTAAAGATTTCTGGATGACAGGCTACAATTTCACAATCCTGAGATGTAGTGGTGTCCTGATGATCTTTGAAGTGTATGATCTTGTACTGGCAGGAGTCCCAGTCAATTGTCTTGAGGTTCTCACTTTTGTCCAGGGTCTCTTAATGCGCACAACAATGTGGTCACGTAGGAGTTAGTCCACTGAATCAAGGTAGATCTGGTGAGTGACACCTTCACGCTTAATGGTCAACACTGAGGTTGCCCAGTCTACGTGAGGATTGTTCTTTCATAACCAATCCAACCCCAGTACAATATCAAACTTTGGAAAGTCAATGACAGGGCCTTGGATGGTAGAGTGCAGGTTCTCAAGCATGACGGAGAAGGGGGAGGCTTCCCTTCTCACGGCAATGTGATGATTATCAGATAAAACCACGTTTTTAATCCGCAAAGGATTAGTGGCCAGCTTAAACCTGTCCACAAAGCTTCTGTTGACTAGGATTTGATCCGCGCCTGAGTCCAGGAGTGCCAACCCTGTGTAACTGCAAAAACAAAAAGGGTAAGACATCAGTTTATTGGGGTGTCTGGCGGCAACAGCGCCCATGTCAACACTAAAAATGTTGACAGTGGCCAAGTTGACACTTTTAATGTTGACACTATAGTAAAGTGACGACCCGGTTTTACTAAATGTTGTTTCCTGGATGTCAACACTTTTTTAATTAACAAAACACTTTACCCTGAACATTTCTAATATAAAAAATTATTTTAAAATACATTATTATACTAGAATGACCCCAGAGAGTTCAAAACTGCAATAAAAATTACCATAAGTAGTAAGAATAAGGATATATAAGCAACTATTTTTCAGTTTACAATGTAAATTACACTCTTTATTATAAAATTATTTTTTATTCCCATAAAAATTAAAATTCCAATGAGCCAAAAATAAAGATACTTATTATATCATAATAAATACAAAATATAAGAAAATTCTAATTTTGATTTATTATACTTTATATAAGCATAACTGAAAATATCTCATAGCTTAAAGATAAATTAACAAAATATAAGATATTTCTTACAAAACCACATTGAAACTGTATCTTAAACTTACCATTTAAAATTAAAAAGATTAGTAATATCCAAAAAAAATTAAAAAATTAAAAGTTTAAAAGTAAAAAATATATAGGCAAAGCAAAGCAAAGTTTATTTGGCTAATTAAAGCCACCCTCAAGAGCAGTGGCAACATCTTCAAGGTACTTCTTAATCTCCACCACCTTATAATTTTTCTTGATCACCTTCTGCACGTCCTCCTGGTAGTCTTTCTCCTTGGACTTTTGCTTCTTGGGGGCCACCCGGTTGGCCAGGTTGCAGAACTTGGAGACAGTCCGGGCCTGCTCCTCCTGTAGCTTAGAGAAGAACTTGTTATATTTGGGGTTGGTCCCAAACTTCACCTTCAGGTGTTTATACCAAACCTCAAGGCTAGATGTGGTCTTCATCTCCCCCTTGAGGCAGGCGCCTTGACAGTTCCAAGGGGCAGTGGCCCCGCTCTTACCTCTCTGGGCAGTCACCTTCTTGCCCACCAATTGGCACTCAAAGTAATCCAGGTAGCCTTTGAAGATGGTGGAGTGCTTCTTGATGTAAGCATCCTCCAGGAGGGCATCAAAGCCAAGCCCAGTATGCTCTGGGCACACAAAAGCCAAGGCAGCAAACTGAGTCAGGGCAAAGCAGCACTTCCCCTTACCATCATTAAGATACTTCTTGAAAAGGTCCATCTCACTCTTGAGATTCTTGAAAAGGGCCTTCCTAAAATGGAAGAAGCATCCCTAGACTTCTCCATTAAAGATGGACTCAAAGGCTCTGAACTGAGCCTGCTCAAAGTCCATTATGATAACCTGTGGCCCAAGTGAGCGCGCATGAGCTAGCTGCTCAGCGGCTATGGTGGACTCATCCTTCTCAGTGGAGGAGGGATTTGCCCTTGTGGTGTGAGTGGGAGGGGGAGCTGGTTGGTGGGAAGGGAACTCAAAGCATCCTGGACAATCTTGAAGGCTCTGGTGTAGACTTCAGTCTTGGTACCAGGAAGGAGAAAGAAAATAAGGGGGATGGCCTGGTCATTAAACTGTCCATGCAGGACCCAAAGCTGCTTGAATAGGGAGGGGCAAGTAGCAAATGTGCCGTCACACAGCCAGGTGGTAGCAGTGTTCAGCTGCTCCAGGTTTTGGGTTGTAGCGTAGGCTATAATCCTATTCTCCACTTCCTGCCCATTATCATGGAGCAGGAACATCTCACCATCCTCTGTCTTCTTGAGGGCATCTGTGAGGATAAGGTCCTTGATGCTGGTAGCACTCTTGGCCAGGGGATTGGAGGCTTGACGCCTATCACTTACAAACTTGACCAACTGATTGTGAGTTGGAACCCTCTTCAAGTTGATTGGGGAGAGGTACTTGCAAGCAAGCACGGCCAGCTGGGTGGCAGAAAAATCTTTGGAGATGGGCATCACCTGCACCAGATACCACTTGAGAAGGCAAGCTATGGTGGTATTGGGCATGATGCAGGTATGCTTACCCTTGATGGTTTGGGCCAGGTACCAGCACTCAGTGTTGAGCTGCACTGGGCAGGAGCAGTCCTTGCAGGTGTAATGGCAGCTCTTGAAGCCCCAGTTGGCGTTTTTTCAGCTGAAGATATACCCATTGGCCACCATAGTTGGCCCACCCTTTACACTCATGATTGGGAAGTATTTGGGCAAGGAAGAGGGAACCTTGAATTTGCCATCAACGTTTCAGATGTTGTGGGCCAACAGAGGGTCCCAGGGGCCAGCAGGAGCATGTCAGAATCCAGGGAAGTAATCAGGGCAGGGCTTTGAATTATCCCCAGATGATCTTGAAGGGGGGAGTTTGGCGGGGGTGGGGAAGCAGAAGGGGCTTATTGTGATGCTCCTCATGTGCAAGAGACTTATCTTTGGGAGGGGTCTTTTTGCCTTGTCGCTTCTTCTTGGTTGGCTCCTTGTCAGAAGCTGAGTTGTAGAAACTGTGCTCTGTAAGAGAGCCATCAGTTTCCTCTCCCCCAGTGGAGTGAGCAGGGCTCTTCTCAGGAGAGGGCTCAGGGGAGGGCTTTGGGGGTGGCCTTCTTTGATGATACAGGCTTCTTTTTGGTGGGTTTGGCTAGCTTTGAAAGACACTTGGTTCCTTTGGGCTGTTTGGAAGTAATCTTGTCCTGAAATAATAAGTAATATGGTCTAAAATAAAGCAATGTATGTAAAAAACAAACAAAACAACTTAAAAAGCATAATATATAAAAAGTAAATCTTAGATGGCTTTTCTTGGCATTTAAAAGTTAAAAAATACTTGTATAGGTTTCGATTTATTATAGTTTTAAATAAAAAATTAAAGGTTAATATATTTATGTGAAAGTATCATATTTAGATATAGATTTTATTTTAAAAATTAAAAAATATGAAAGAGGAAAGTTAAAAATACAACATATCAAAAAATGAGAAGTTTTTATTATGTAAAACATAAAGTTTTATATGTGAGAACTGAAAAGCGTCAACATTATGAGTGACAATTAGTAAAAAAAGCTGAATTCTCACTGTCGATTACAAAAATTGTAGACATTATTTTTGATGACATTATAACTGTCAACATTTTTTTTGAAAATTTTCTATGTTTTTTCATAGTACACTTAATTAAATTTAAGCGGGCTAGCAAAAATAACTGTTTTATGTGTGTTTTTGTTCACATATAAAAATTAAAAAAAACATATAAAAATAAGTAAAAAAAAGTATCAATGTTCTTTATTTCTTTATTAAAAATTATATTTTGGGGTGGTAATATGATATTTTACCATTGTGCTTATATGAAGTTGTTAAGAAGTTGTATTCAAGTATTGAAAAGGGTAAAGTGTCAACAACATCACTTACAACATTCTTTATATGAGGTGGCATATTAATCTAGGCTTAATTGCACCACTCTAAGTTGCTTAACTCCACCCTGGGGGATGATCATGAGAAAATAAACAACATTTACAAGTGTCAACATTATTTTTAATAATAAACTCTATAGTAACTTACATAGTAACTCACACTTAAATTATTGGATCACTGTTAGCCACCAATCCACTAAATATATTAAAGCCGTAATAAGTGCCACATAAATATTTATAACATGAACATTTCAACAATCAAATGTATGCGCACTGTCTTTTTCAATATAATAATTCAATAAAAAAATATTTTTAAATGTACACTTTTTTTATTGTAGATGCTTCAGTTTTGTTATTAAAAATAAGTTTGGCTTAAAAAGTGTTGGCATTGACACTTTTACGTTGTGAAAACAAATAAAAAATAAACTGATTTTTATTAGTAAAAGTAAAGGAAAAATCAGGTTAAATCAAGTTTTTTTATTAAGCTTAATATTAAATTATGTTGAGATGGCCACAATTTTGTCGTGTTTTATGGGTTCACACCCCTGAACGCTTAAAAAAAAGAATTAAGCTAGCACAACTAACAAAAAACATAGGAGATTTAGAGTTTTGAGTCAACAGTGGCCATGTCAACAAAGTGTCAACATGGCCACTGTCAACATTATTATTGTCAAAATGGGTGCTGTTGCCTGTCTGGCAATGGTGTAGAGCACTGGGTCCTCTGAGGGCACTTGGATCATTGGACACTGGTCCACGTCCTTGGGCCGGGATTCATCATTGGGCAAGTCAGAAGTTGTGCTGGGAGAGCTTGGTTTGCTTAATGCTCTCCCTGGGCTTTTCCCTTGTATTGATTGCCTTGTGAGGAAGTGATACAAAAATGGATGCGGTTTGACTGACTGTTATTCCTGTTTCTGAGTCCATTAGAGCCTGCGGGTTTATGGTTTGTGTTGCTGCCGTTGTTCCCAGTTTAAACCCACTGCCACCTTTGGTCTTGGATCAAACCAGTTTTCCCTGCCGCACCAAAAAAGGCCCAAAAGTTACAGCCAAGCCACTTAATTCTCTAGGAGAATTAGCTCATACTGTTGATGAGAGATTTGTTCTGGCCTACCCTGAAGACCCCCCGGTTCTGGTTGCCCAGCCTGGGAAGAAACACTGATCAATTTGGAATATTTGCTATCATGGTGTTGTCCTCTCTTAAAAACCATCAGAAACGCCCAATCAAATGAGACCACATCAATAACCAGAAAGTCAAGTGAATCCCAAATGCTTGGGGTGGCCTCTAGCCAATCAGGTGGCGCCGCAAAAATTAGCTTGAAACCTTCCAGTGCTCCTGACCTTGGCCAGCAAAATTTCTCTCCCACCCAATCAAATGGAAGTCACCATGATCAGGTGATCATCCCTTAGCAATTCATCCTCTTTTAACAAGGCCAGGGAACTTTGGGTCCCCTGCTTGTCAATTTTCCAATTTATAAAAGTTTGGATTCTGTTGCACTTAATTTTATATTTATAGTTTATTTGGGATCTCTGGTTGAATCCTACAATCTATAGTAAAAGTGTTAGTGTTTCTATTACTTCTTACCTTCCACCAACCTGTTTCACACCCAGTCCCTCTTCTGGGACTCTTGAAACAGACTCCAGAATATAGTTGTTGTTGTTTTTGCTTTTTTTGAAGTTTACGCTTGAATTTAAGTTTTTTAGTTAAATTCAATATAAAATTCTATTTTACTTTTATTATCTCTTTAAATTCTTTATTTTCAAACCTGCTTTTGTTCCTGTTCCCTTTAAAGACGTCTGAGAGCACCACCAAGCTCCCCAAAGCCCCCTATTACCTCCTGCCTGTTCTCTTGCCTGTGGGTCCTCCTGCTAGACAAAAATTTATTGTTTTAGCCCAAAAAAAACCTACCTACCTACCTTACCCTAATTTTGTGGAAAACACAACCATGATATTTCCAGTTCTTAAGTCTGGTATTTTCTTTGGTTCTGTTCTTGTTGCTTATATGGTTGACCTCACCTAATTTGTGGTAAAAAATCTCCTCTTCTGCGCAGCTAGTGGGTGAAGATCCTTCCATCCTCTTGAATCTCCCCAGTGGTCTCCTTTTTTTCTGGAGAGGCTGTGGTCAAGAGCCTGACTTGTAACAATCTGGAATTGGAGGTTGATGACTATGCTTTGCCCGTTCTTATGAGTAAGGAAACACCAACATCCTCCCCCCTTGGTCTGGAGAAGAGCAACTCAGCACCCTTTCAGGCACCTGTGATGCTTCCTCCCGCCCCCACTTGTACTCCCTGGTTGCTTACTAGTCTAGTGTTGATGCAATTGAATGTGTACTTCCCTCAGCTGTCCCCTGGGTCCTCTCTGTGCTCCCCTCTTTGAGAGGCTGTCCCTGTTCTGCACTGGGCGGCATCCAGGTGGTTTGTTTTTCTGGGATGGGAGCCAAACTTAGTTAGTTTAGCCCCCCTCTTTCACACCCAGGGGGTGGTCAACTGGAGCGCCCAGCTGGGTGAGAGTCTTTGGGTCTCTTGCATTTTCTGGTTTGTGCCTTGTGAAGAGCATTGGACGTTTGCTCTGCTTTCTCTGCTTTGCAATACAGGCTTTATAGATTGGTTACTTGGTCCAGGTTCATGTGTCTCATTACATGCAACTTTAGTGCATCATAGTACATGAGATGTGTGGCTGGGGTGTCAAAAGCCATGTCAGAGGGTGCACATAGTTGTAGTTCCTTGTAGGCGCAGGTGATTTCCTTCACAGTGCCTGTTTCAGTTAAGCTCTTTATTTGACGTATGAGCATAAGTGCAGTGTCCTTGAGCACAAATATTGCCAAGAAATCTTGTTTAAAGGTGTCCAAGTCTTTTTTTGGTGTGTTCCTCATGCCACTTGTTGCACCAAATGCCAGCGTGGTGAGTCAATCTGATGGAGATCTCTGCAATCCAGAACCATTTCTGGCATTCTATTTGGGCCAGCTTGCTTTGGGCAGATTGGATCCACATTGCTGTGTTGTTGTTGTTGGCCCCAGCAAAGGGTTCCAAGGCGGCACTTCAAAGTCTTTGGGCAACATAGGCTGGCATAGTATTTTCATCAGTTACACAAGGCATGGCAGAGGGGGTCAGGAAGAAACCTTGGGAGGACAGAGCATTGAACACAGGGAGGGGTATTACCATATTTTGGTAGAGAACAAACCCATCAGGTATCTTGGCACCAGGTGTGTACAGTGTCCAGTCTGCTGGGAGGCCAGACATGATTCTATTGAGGATTTGTTGGCTGCAGCAAGTACAGGCAATAAGCAGAATTTTGGGGGATAAAATAGGATGGAGAACCTACCTATGCTACAATGTTGTAACTGTGCTGTTTTAGCAGAGTTACAAAGAGGAAAATATTTAGAAACTAGATATTAATTTTTATTGAGAGATAAGTATTATATAGTCACTGTGAATTGTGGATAACAGGAACATGATAGCATTGATCACACAGTGAGATGGTGAAGGGGTTGGCTTGATCCTGGTAATGAGTCAAGCGCCAAAACAAGGTATCCACCATATGGAATCATCATTTGTTCATGTTGCTGGATTTGGATATTTGAGTTGAATTCCTAGTCTGGCTCTGAGTGACTGGATAATTGGATTGCAGGTCACAAACCTGCTTACTTGGAACCTTGCTGGCGGGTCAAGCCTGCTGTTTTGACATAATCATATGCATTGGTTTCTAGCTTGTATACCCCCTCAAAATTTGGATATTGGAGGATAGGGGCAATAACCATGCACTCTTTGAGTTGTCTTAAGTGTTAGTCCCTTAGTAGTGTCCATATAAACTTTGTTGTTTTGCCTGTTATGGATGACAGGGGGTGGCTAGAGCACCCCAGTCAGGAATGAATCTCCTAACATAGGCCATCATTCCAAGGAATGTGCAGAGTTTGCTCTTGTTCCTTGGAGCTGGCATTTTGGTTATGGAACGTATCTTTTCTGGGTCTAGTTTGATTCCTTTTTTGCTGATGATGTGGCCAAGGAACATAAGTACAGACAAGAAGAAGTTGCGTTTTGAGGGTTTGGCAATGAGTTGATTTCCTTGAGGGTGTGGAGGACCATGAAGACGTCTTTCCAGTGTTGTGCTAGAGTTGAACTGTAGATGATTATGTTGTCCAGTTAGATGATTGCTTGTTTTCTAATGTGTTCCTTGAAGAACTTGTTCATGAAGGTCACAAAGGTGCTGGGAGTGTTTGTCATATCAAAATTGAGAACCAAACATTCAAAGGTCCCATACTTGGTTCTGAATGCTGTCTTTGGGATTTCTTCTGGTTTCACACAAATTTGGTGATAGCCTGCTTTCAAGTCAATTTTGTGAAAACTTGGGACCCTCAGGGCATCAAAAAAGTCATCAATCAGGGTCAAGGAATACCTGTTATTAACCATGACCTTGTTGAGTACCCTGTAGTCTGTGACTAGACAGAGTACTCCATTCTTTTTTGTAACAAAGAAGACAGCAGCACCAAAAGGCAATTTGGAAGGTTTAATGAGGCCTTTTTCAAGGGCTTTTTCAAGATTGGCCTTTAAAGTGTTGTCTTCCTGAGGTGTGAGACAGTAAATAAAGCGTGCCTTTGGTACACTTCCCTTGAGATCAATTTTGTGCTGTATGCTGTAATTGGGCAATAGGACTGGTAAAGTTTCTTGGAATACAGAGGGGAATTCAACAACCAGTTGCTCTCAAATTTAGTACCTCTCACATCCGGTTTCCATATTTTTAAAGTGGATGACATTGTATGTGCAGGTATTCCAATTGATTTTGCTAGGGTTGGTTTCCCTTTCTGTTTCCATGATTTTTAAAAACACATGGTCTCTCATAAGTGTGTCAAGATGAGTTGGGTAGACATGGTGATGTACCTTGCCTTGTTGCATGGTGAGGGTAGCATTATTCCAGTTGATGTGATGTTTGGTCTTTCTCATCAAATCTAAACCAAGTATAACATCATAATTGTGGATTGGAATGATAGGGCCACTTAGTGTAGTCTGCACGTCTCCAATTTTGGCGCGGAAAGATTTTGCTTCCTTGGTGACTGGTGTACTTCTATTGTCTGCCATGATAACTCTTTTGATGTGGCTTTGGACTGTGGGTAGTTTCATGAGGTTGGCAAACTTCTTGTCAACAAGAGATTGGTTTTCTCCAGTGTTGAACAATGCTGTGCCTTGATACCTGCAAAAACAGAAAGGATAAGTGAGGAGTTCATTTCCAGTTTTGTTGGCAAACAGTAGAGGATTTCTGGAGGGGACTTGGATCATGGTGATTGAGTCCACGTCTTAGTCCCTTTACAAGTCTTGCAAATTGAGGGAGGGCGGCTTTCCTAAGCACTCCCCTGAGCTTTTCTCTCCTTGTTGATGTCTTCAGTGCTTTCATGGTTAGCTTGAGCGGTGTGAGTCACGTTTTAAGAATGGGTGTTATTGCTTCAGTTGTTCTGCTAATTAGGGCAAGGGTCCTTCTTGGCTGTAGGGCTCTCCTTGCACTTTTTTGTTGTGTGTAGGTTGTCAGACTTTTGAATTGAGTGTTTTCCTTCCAAGAATACATCTTTGAGGTTTTTGCAGCAAGTCATGTCAAACTGGCGTCTAATGTGTGTGGGGAGGCCATTGTAGAAGTCTAGTTGTAGTCTGGGTTCACCAAAGTTGATATTGTTGGGAGCCCAGTCATGTAAACTTTGGTATACTGCAATGTACTTCTCAATTGTTCCTGTCATTTTGAAGTTTCTTAGTTCTGTCATGATCATCACGTTGGAGTCTTTCATGGAGAACATTTTGAGGAAGGCGGCTTTGAACATTTCCCAGTTTTCATTTTGGCCAGGGTATTGTTCAAGCCACTCACTTACAAAAAGCGAGGTGGTTCCTGTGACACAAATGGCAACTTTTCTGGATCAGAGTCTCTGGGGTAGCTCACTTGTGTAAACTTGCTTTGTGTGCTATTAATCCAGAGATTGACATTTTCCTTGCGTAACCCTGCAAACGTCCCAATTTCTGCTGAGTGTAGACGTTGAAATACAATATTTGGTATCTCAGGCAGCTGCAGGCTTGTAGCAGTTGAAGGTGGGCTCAGAAGTTTACAAGTGTGGAGAAGGTTGTACTGTTTGGTGGGGACAAGGACGTCATTTAAGATAGTGAAACCTGGGGGGACGTCTTGTCCTACTTTGTAATCTCTCCAACCTGTGGGGAGGGCCATCTGCTGGATCTTTTTCTTGGGAGGAATTTTTCCTTCAAGTTGCGTAGGTGTGGATAGCCTACCTGTGCTACCAATGTTGAGTATATACTTCTGGGAAGTATAATGAACAAGATAAAGGGAATATTTAAGAAGAGAATGATACTTTATTGGGTATGAATATAGGGTAATATATAGTATCATGGGAAGTCACATGCCGTCCATGAGGTCATGATGGTCATGGGGCTTATTTGTTAATGTTCCTCTTAAGTCACAAGGCTTACTCAAGTTGTGTTCCACTTAGGAACTGGATTGGGTGATCCCTATAATAGATGGCCAAATTATAGTAGTGCCACCAACTTAATAATTTGTTGGTGATCCATTTGGTGAATTATTTGGTGAAACACCCAGGACGTTAATCCCCAAGAGGGAGTAATCAAAGATGTTGCAACAGATTCAATAAAGATTATCTTTTGCCCAATATCTTCTATTTTTAATTCACTATTAAATTTTTGGAGGTCACTCCTTACTTCATACTCTGATTTTGTTGCTGTTGTTGTTGTGCTATGGTTGAATTGACACCTGTCCCTGCTCCCCCTTCCAAACTTGATCCCTATCAATCCATGGAAAGCTGTGCTTCTATTAAGTTTTGGATATCCCAGTATGTGGTTTTCTTTAAAGGTGATGGGGTTTGCTCCTGGATCTGTAGTTTTGAAGACTACTGTGACCAGTTTGCTCTAACTGAACCTGGACACCTCAAGGAGGTAGCATCTCTTTTGCATGATGAGGCGCGCACTTGGCATCAGGACATGCCTATCAAGTCTTGGGAGGAATAGAAGGCTGAAGCAAAGAAACATTTTATTGGCTATGAATCCGGCCCTTGCTATCTTCTTAACCAGGTGAAATTTCTCAGTTCACTAATATGCAGGCCTTTATTGTAAAATTTCATGAATTTGCCAATAAAGTTCTTGCACAGCTGACCAAGGGTACCTCTGATGAGACCTGTAAGATTGCCACCACCAACTGTCACCAACTGGCTGACATTCCAACATTTAAGCTAGCACTGTCCCCTGCCTATACTGGCTTGATCTATAAAGAAACCCCCAAAGCCCTCAAAGAAGTCTACACTATTGTATGTGAACATTACACTATCTATGCTAAGTGTGAAATGGACAAAGAAACTAAAAAAACTATCAAATAGAAACCCTTTTAAGCACCAGAAAAAGCTAAAAAGGAACCCTCTATTGATGACAAAATTGAAGTAAAAATCAAAGAGGTCCATTCCAAATTTGAATTGCTCTAAATTGCCCAAGATAGCTGTGCTCAAGAAAGAAACTTCCCCAGAGCACCACCCCACCCCTTTACTGGTATTTGCTACAACTGTGGCACTCAAGGCCACAAATCTGAGGCATGCAGTGAGCCCTTCTCCATTTGCAAGGGGCTGAACATGCCAACTTTGTTTGTAAATTCTGCCTTATGCCAGGTAGCACTGCTCAACGCCCCATAACAGTAATGATGGCAGAGCAATACTATGCAGAAAAAAACCCCTTTCTTTCCCTAATGGGATGTACCCTTTAAATAAAAAAAGAACTCTTATGTCTATGCTTTTGACCCTCTGGGTCCCCATTTTATGTCCCCAATTATTAAACCAAGATTTAATCAATCAAACAGCCCATCCCCATTGCACAAACACACACCATCAGCCTTTTTACTCTATGAGTGTAAAATGAACCCCTGCCCAGAATCCTACATGATTTTTGTACAGGTGATACCCAGTCCTGAGCCTGCAATCCCTGCATCTCCTGCTACTCCATAACACCCATATCACTGTTGTTGACAATAGATGGAACCCTGCTCACCCAGATTCATTTGCTTCATTTGAAGAAAAACTAGATTTCAATGACCCAATAATTGTTGATGACAACCCAAGATATAGCATAGGTACAGTGTAATCTGTACCAGATTCTCCACTTAACAAAGCCAAGCCAGCAACACAGAGAGTAGACGTGGCTACTTATTACCCTGTTGCTGGCAAAAAACCTGACGTCCCACCTGAAGCATAGACTGAAAATATTATTCCATCAATTATGCAACCAATCAACTATTATTCTGACCACATTCACAATGACGCAAAAGACCAAATTCATTATTATGATCAGTGCACCAACCACAAGTGGCAAACCCACAATAACAATGTGCAAACCAATGCAGAAAATGTAAGCAACAGCAATCCTAATCACACAACCCAAGTTTGAGTATCAACCAATTAAGTCAAGACATGAATAGAGCACTATCTGATCCCCATCAGAATGATCCAATAAGCATATACACTGATCCATCTGAGTTTATAGCATCACATGACAGCAACTTACCTCAATTGCTGCACCAGCCTTTCCACCCACCCAGTTTTTCACCCAAGCTTAGGCAACCCCCAGAATTAACTCATACAGAATGGAACATCCTCCATGTCAACAATACTCAAAAATATTTTTCTTTTTTTCAATATTAAAGATCATTTTTTTCTGGATTGAATAATTGACACTGAGAGTAGAAGCAATGTTTGATTTTTATTTTGAGCTTTTAATTGAAATTATAAAAGATAAAGCAAAAGCAATTTTTGAAATTTTCAACATTGAGGATGTTACATTCTGTATGAGTTAATTCTGGAGGTTGCCCAAGCTTATCATACCAGTAACTTATACAATCCCCTTGACCAAAAATATTCCAGAAAATTTTCAAATTAAATGCACATCATTATAACAATAACCATTATGAAAATTCTCCCATGAAAAAAGATGATGATCACCAATCCAAAATTTTAAACTCACCAATGGAAATTGAAAACTGGCCAGAATCAAGTTTCATCAACTCACTCATGGAAATAGATATTAATAACCAATCAGTATATGTTATTTGAACATGGATGAACATAACACCCCTACAGAAAAAATAAAATCAAGATCCATACCAGTAAACTAAATGCAAGGATGACAGACCTTGTTGAAAGTGGTGACAGAGCTGCAGTAGTCCCTGCATTGTCTATGTACACCAATGCAAGCCCACCACCAGTAAACTCTAGGGGTTCACCAGGTATTTTGGTTTATGATTTTTTTTGAAAGCACTATGTGTCAGGGAGCCAACCTGTAGTAGGTTTGGGCAGGTTAGCAGGAGGACGCTCAGCAGGCATAGAGAGGATGGCCCACCACAGGATGGTGCTAAACTCACAGCATAAGAGAACAATTTGCCCAGCAAGGCCCAAGGGCCATTGGCAGGTACCATGTAATCAATGAGCCAGTTGGGGTAATATAGAGAACACCAAATAGCTGGGTAGAGATTTTATTGGCAGTGGTCTCAGGTTCTAGCGGGTAACTGGGTTTAGGGTTACTGATGGTGTCATTTTTAACAAGTAGGCCGGCTTGGGAGAATACTCAGAGGGATATGCTGGGCTGTGGGATATCTGGTAGGGCAATATAACTCAGGAAACTTGTAGGCTGCTTCTGGTAATTGTTAGTTCATCAAGACAGGGTCAGATTAATTGATCTGATAATGTAAAAGTGCTAGAAGTAAGTATGTGATAACTTGGGTGAGCCAAAGGTTCATAGCACTTTTATTACGAGAATGATTATGGGCAATTTTCTGGCAACTCCAGGGTATAAGTATGCCCATCTGCCACAGAAAATCTTTTGCAACTTCCTTTGGGCTGGGTACTGGAATTTATTTGGGCTTAGGAATCCTTGGTGGCATCAATTGGTGGTGATGTGTTAATGGCTGAATTCAGATAAAGAATTTTGGTTTCCATCTTAGTCTTAGGGGATTTGTCATTATTTTTATGATCTGAGGCGCGGCACAGAGTCACAACAGGAAATTCTAACCTTGAGATTGGATTCATACTAAGTCTTGGTTATAATGACAGGGAAATCTATACAAATACCTTGTGGCCCTGATTGAATAATATAAGCTAGATGTGGCTAGAGAGGCGCCAAAGTATGTGGAGACATAAAGACAAAAATGTGAATAGAACTTAAATTTTATTTGTAGAAGTAAACTGGAATATATAATGTGTAGCTTTACCAAAAAACAGTACAAGGATGATAGGATCACTTGCCACAAGCATGAGTGGGGTAAGTGAGCTGTGCAGAATCAGAATCAGAAACTGAATAATTGAATTTCCCAATTTGGAGCCAGACTCATTTCAAAGGGAGAAAGCAAAAGAGATAGATTTGTCCTCAAGATAACCCATCAAAGGCAAAATTGAAACATGGTGAATGGAAGCATTCACAACATTACCCCCTCTAGATTGGCCTTAGGGGGTAGTACTTGCAGAGAGACTTGACATGCACACAAGCAAAAGGCCAACCACTAGAGAGGAGTTTTACAGTATACTCTGACCCTCGTTTGAAGGTCACTTCCAAGGGCCCAATCCACAACAATTCTAGTTTATGAGCACATCCTCCTACTCTATGCTGATACTAATGAACATTGCCTCCAATGTTGAACTCAGAAAAGGTAGATCATCCAGCATTGTTGGGAGAGAGCTCAAGCATCTTGGTCTTATATGCGGACATGTAGGCAGTGGCCTGAATATCAATGATTCTGTTGACTAGATCTTTGATATGATCTTCAGGGTTCATTGCCTTATCAGAGGAAAGCAGGGGGACCTCAAGAGCAACATAGTGGTGGATTCACAATCATAAAACATAGCAAAAGGGGAATACCCAATGACTCAATGTTTGCTAAGGTGATAGGCAAAGAGAGCAGCAGGTAAGTATAGATCCCAGTTGGCAGTGTCAGAGTAAGTAAGTTCTCTCATGATAGAAACCAGAGTTGATTTTGCGCGCTCAACCGCCCCATTGGTGGAAGGATTATAGGGGGAAGAGAAAGACTGGTGAGACCCCAAGGCTTCAATAACAGAGGTTACTAAATTGGCGTTGAAGTTAGTCCCATTGTTAGACAACAACACTTGATGGCAACTGTGGCAAAAGAATACATCTTGCAGCAGAAAGGCAGTGGTTGTCTTGGCAGTGATGTCCTTAGTAGGAGAGCTTCTACCCACTTGCTAAAATGATTAACAGCAATTAGGATAAAGCAGCAGTCAGAGCAGGAGCAAGGGAGAGGCCCTACAGCGTCAATGCTAACAATGTGAAATGCGTGTTGAGGGGGGACTAGCTTGAACTTGTGAGCGGCAGCTTGAGGTTGTTGGAGCTGACAATCATGGCAACTAACAATGCCATCTGGAATCAGCAGGCGATGATTTCCCCAGAAGTAGTTCTTCTGGAGCCAGGCATAAGTCTTTGCAACGCCTCTGTGTCCTGTCTCCTTATGAGCTTGAAGCACCACCAAAAGGCAAAGACTAGGCCTTACATAGGGCAAGTAGTGGCCTTGTACCTTCTTAAAAAGCTGATTGCCACAAATGAGCATGTCTTCAGATAATTTAGAAAGGGCAACTCAAACTTCTTCTGTCTCTTCTCCCACAAAGAAGGATATCCAATTAGTTTGTACAACCTGTCAGCCTCAGCAGGGTATAGAGCAAAGATGGGCATTCTGGACAGCCATCAGCATTCTGATGTTAAATCCTGGGGCAGTGCAGCACAGTTAAGCCATACCCTTGCAATCAGAGAGCCCATCTAGCTAGTTGTCCTTCTGGTTCCTTAAGTTGTTGTAACCATTTGAGCAAAGCGTGGTCAGTGACCACAGTGAAATGGGTGCCATACACGTAATGGCGGAACTGCTTGACGGCATGCAGCACAGCAAGGTACTCTTTCTCTGTTACACTGTAGTTCTTCTCATGCTTATTCAAGACACAAGAGGTATAAGATACAGGGTGATTCACACCTTCATTATCCAATTGAGCCAAGATGGCTCCAATGGCCAGGTCACTAGCATCAGTATATAGGATGAATTCCTTACTGTAATCAGGATATACTAGGATAGAGGCCTCTTTGAGTTTTTGCTTAAGGGTCTCAAAGGCCTGTTGCTGGCTGGAAGTTCATTTGAAAAGGACATTACACAGCAGCTGGACCAAAGGCTTGCTAGTGTCAGAAAAATCAGGGATGTATTGTCTGTAGTATCACATCATGCCCAGAAAGACTTGAAATTTTCGCAGGTTGTTGGGCGGAAGCATTTTGTCAATGGACTCAACTTTCTTAGTCATGGGGCAAATTCCTGTCTGAGTTACCTCATGTCCCAAGAATTCAAGGCGTTCCTTGAAGAAGGCACACTTGGATGGTTTTAACTTAAGACCAGCTTCTCAAATCTTTATGAACACTTCTTTGAGATGAGCCAAGTGGTTGGTAAAGGTAGCACTAAAGGCCATTATATCATCTAAGTACACTAGGACATATGAGAGCTTTAAATCACGGAGAATGGAGTCCATGGCTTGTTGGAAAGTAGCTGGATCATTGCAGAGTCCTTTCAGCATTCACGTAAGCTCAAACAATCCTTCAGAAGTGATACATGCAGCCTTCTGTCTATCCTTGCAAGAGAGATCAACTTGCCAGTATCCAGAGGCTAGGTCCATGGCAGAGAAGAACTTTGAGCCCCCAAGGCAGCAGAGAGCATCATCAATGCATGATAAGGGGTAGGAATCCTTTTTGGTTAAGGAATTCAGTTGTCTGTAGTTCATCACAATACAATGTCCTCCATCCTTCTTTTTCAGTATGAGCAAGGGAGAGGACCATGGACTTTGGTAAGGAGCAAGCAGTCCAGTGTCTAGAATTTTTTTGAGCTCTTTAGACACCTGAGCATCCTCTACACGGCTGCAGCAATAAGGTTGAGAGCAAAAGGGGGGAGCATCACCAGTATCAATCTGGTAAATGATGCCTTTGGCTAGATCATAATCAGTGCTATCTTTAGCAAAAATATCTTAAACCTGATCCAGTAGGTCAAGCATCTCTTTCTGTTGAACTGGGGATAGTTGCAGGAAGTCTTGATCAGTGAACAAGGATAGGACTTGGGGCTTGTCCCCAGGTAAATTAAAGTCCTGGAATGTATCAAAGGGATGTAGTGAAAGGAAGTCAGGGGCATTCAACAACTTGCCATAGCCAATAACCTGCTCACTAGACACATGTATGGGTAGAGCAGTTAAGTTGGCGACCAGCAATTGAACAGGGTCTTTATGAGAGACATCCAAGATTCCTGGACAGAGATGGAGTTTGTTGTGTCCTAACAAGGGAGGAGAGTATTACTCTAGGAATGTACACTCAGGTAGCTAATACAATATTTGGGAGTCTAGGATAGCCTGAGATCCAGGGAGAATGATTACAGTAGAGGTGGCCAAGAGAGGAATCCCTTTAGATGCAGGGCAAGCCATAGGAGGACACGTTATGTTGGAGGAATGGGTACAGTATTTTAGAGTGAAAACACCAGTTGGATATTCTAAGGCACATGTCTTGAGGCGCTTCCCAGGAACTTTAACTGGTTCTTCAAAAATCAGAGGGACCTTGTATCCTAAGATAGAGAGGTAGCCATCCTTTAAGTTGATGATCACATTGTATTATCCAAAGGAATTGAGTACCAACTAGGAGGTTATAACTCTCATTCTCCAAGACAACAGCAGGCGCGGCCAAAAGTAGCTTGCCAAACCACATGGGAAGAGCAGAATAAGCTCCTATAGCGCGAGTCATGGATAGTCCAGCTGTACCATACAAATTGTTATAGTTGAGGTCAGGGCAAGCTTGAGCTTCTTAACAAGCTTTAAGGAGACAAAATTAACAGGAGATCTAGTGTCCAAGACAGTCTTAATTTTCACTTTCTGAATAGATATCTCCACACAAGTAGTAGTATAACCAAAGGGAGGGAGGACAGCCAGAATTTCTTGGTCTTCTGCCAGTTCTTTGTCCCTTTTTTAAACATGCATCTTAGGCCCAGGAACTCCTTATAGACCTTCTGGAGAGGAAGCAAGACTGAGAAATCTTTGAACACAGCGTCAGCAACCTCAGCAGCTTCCTTGAAAGACTCAACAAGCACGGGGGATCTCTTGGCTTGAATGAGATATGGGCAAGAGACAACCTCTTTGGCTTCAGAAAGAGGCTTGGCAGTTGTTGTAGTTT
This sequence comes from Entomophthora muscae, assembly GCA_014839935.2. Classification (NCBI taxonomy): domain Eukaryota; kingdom Fungi; phylum Entomophthoromycota; class Entomophthoromycetes; order Entomophthorales; family Entomophthoraceae; genus Entomophthora; species Entomophthora muscae. Next base: position 241,173 of record QTSX02003661.1, read on the forward strand.
TCCCAGAACATACTAATAAGGGACTGCAATAGTTTTGGGGACGGCAAGGACTAAATACCCATAGGCGTTGGGATCTTCTATATCAGAATTGTTCATGTCAGAGTCATCAGAGATGTCATGAAATAGCAGCAGAATGGGAGGAGCCTCAGTGTCAGCAGGCTTAGATTCAGCAATGGAGGGGGGAATTGTGGGAGACTGGGAAGAATTGTCAACCAAGAGTGTCTCCCCCTCTAGATTGACTGTTCTTTTCTTGCCTGCTCTTTGGGATCCTCTCCTTCAACCCAAGATTGGTGCAGACTCAGGAATGGTGACCAATCTTCCCACAGTTATGGCAACCCTGGTGCCAAGGAGGATTCTGTGGGTTCATGGTGAGGATACACAGGCCACGTGAAGACAAAACAGAGTCAGAGGCGGTACAATTCTCCCACACAGCTGCCCCAGAATGGGTAAGGTGCATATCCTGCAACAGTGTCTTTATGCTCTTCATAGAAGAAAGCATGGCTTTATGAGCCTTAAAGTAAAGACACAGAAGCTGGTTAACCTTGAGGGCTTGAGCGCAAGCCATGTATTCTTGTGTGGTCAACTGGCAGCTTGTAATCAGTTGCTGTCCCTCCATGAATCTATCTGTGAATTCAGCTAGGGTCTCCTTTGGTTTGAAAGCAATGTGCATAAATGTGTCCTTATTCACTTCCAAACTAAAGTCACAACCAAATTTGTCAATCAGAAACTTCTTCATATCTTCCCAGGTCTCAATGATGAGCAGATCTGGCACTACTACCTCTTGACAGGTCAGGTGCAGACAGGTTAGAATGAGTTCCTTCTTAACCTCATCCAAGGCTCTTCTCATGGCAGTTTCATAGATAGTTAGAAAAGCTGCAATAGTTGAGGTTTTGGGGTCAAAGACTTGCTTAAAGGTAGGCATGAAATGCACTTCTGGAGTTGGGTCACCATTGTTGCTATTGAGTACATTTATGCGCCAGGAGAATTCTGCTTTGGATTTGGAGGGGGCTGTCTGGCCCACAGCTGGCAAACACTTTCCTTGAGAGTAGTCAGGGTCTCATCAGTGCGGGTGCCTGCATTATTAGCTAGGGTGGTATGTTGCTCAGTAACATCTAGGCGTTGACCCTGTGCAGTTACTACTGAGGAAAGTTCAGCCAATTGGGAGGTAAGAGACAGACTCACCAAAAGGCAAGGAGCAACCCTGTCATTCACTGAATTGATTAACTCACTCATTTCTTGTACGTCTTTATCAAGCTCAGAGTGGTCTTGTTTCAAATGGTACACCTCATTAGCTAGAGCTATCAACTCTCTAGCACAGTGAATGTAGGGAACTCCTGACAAGCCAGGGCAACAGCCATCTTCATCAGTAACCCCAGTTGGACTAACAGCAGACGCCATCATCTCACGCAAGGTAGCAACCTATTGTTGTAAGTCAGCAACTTGAGTTTTCAGAGCAAGCACTTGGGGATCTGACTGAGAGGCTTCAGTAAGGCAATCCTGAATGTGGGCAGACATTCTTAACTCTTGAATGGCATCCCATTTTCTCTGCTCTCTATCTGCCAAATCATCAGATGGAGGAGAAGGTAGGACATCTAGTTTGGATGTAGACAATCAATTCACTTGAGTCTGGAGTTTGGCAATGGTAGTGGCAGTAGCAGCTCTTTCTTGATCAAATTCTTTGCCAAGTTTGAAGAGGCCTTTTGCAGCAAGGGATTCTACTTGCTGCAATTGGTCTAAGGAGTTAGCACTGAATTTGTTGAGCTTCTGCACAAGTTGTTCAAAATTGGTGAGCTAGGTGTTCATGGTGGAATCTACTTGGGTGCGCCAGGGCTGTTCCAACTGGTGAAATTCATGTAGATGCTCTCTGACGTACTCAGGGATAGACTGGCACATTTTTTCAATGGATTTGACCAAGCAGGCTTGGGAGGTGATAGAGTTGCGCTGATTGTCAGATACTAAGGAAAACAGGGAATGGATCCACTGCTAGTAGGCCGCAAACTGATCCCAGTGATGGGTGACAGCAGCTTGTAGAGATATAAATCTCCTGAACGTGGAGCCCTAACATCATTTGATGATGGGCTAAGTCAGGTTGTACAAAGGATGACAATAGGTGTTCAGCGGAGCCAGCCGCGGAGAGGAGATGCTGTGGAAAGTGTAGTGCCACAATCAATTTGTAGTATTCTGCTTGACTGAACTGAAGCTGGATGCAAGGGATGGCTCCATCACAGGCTAACCCAAGGGCTACTGCCATGACTTGTTCCAATACAGGGGTACCCAAAGGGTAGGCCACTAGACGGGGACCACTCCCAAGGTTCAGCACAGTAGGAACAATAGGCAGGTTGGTGATGTATTCTTCAATAGGAGGACTGGTAATTTCAGGCAAAGTTGGCTCTTGTATAGGTGGAGGCAAAGGTCCTGAAAATGTAGTTGTGAAGGGGGCAACCAAGGGGCTTACAGCCCCTGTAGTGAGCATCATTTTGGTTGTTATCTGAGGCGCAACACAGAGTCACAACAGGAAATCCTAACCTTAGGATTGGATTCATACTAAGTCTTGGTTAGAATGGCAGGGAAGGCTATGTGATTACCTTGTGGCCTTGAATAAATAATATCTACTAGACGTGGCTAGAGAGCCACCAAAGTGCGTGGAGACACAAAGACAAAAATGTGAATAGAACTTAATTATATTGAAAAATAGAAAATGGATTATATAGTGTTTTGCAATACCAAAAAACAATACCAGAACAGTAGGATCACTTGCCGCAAGCATGAGTGGGGCAAGTGAGTTGTGCAGGATCAGGAAACTGAACAATTGTATTTCCTAATTTGGATCCAGCCTCATTTCAAAGGGTAAAAGCAAAAGAAAGAGATTTGTCCCCAAAATAAACCAACAAAGGCAAAATCAAAACATGGTGAATAGTGACATTCACAACATTAGGCAACACTCTGTACCAAATGCAAAATTACGTGGATGATAGAGTAGCATTCATCAAAATGACACCTCCTGCTCCTCCTGTTGAGGTCCTGTCTGACTTTGAAGCTAAGGTATGGGAAGCCATAGCTGAGCTAAAAAGCTATCACTTGACGTCAATCTTCTGGATAGAACCCTCCTCCAGTAGAACATATGCCTGACCCTTGCATTGCCTCTCTCACCAACCAAATAGCTACCTTACAAGGAGAAATTGAGTATTTGAGACAAAGCCTCTCTAATCCTGATGATTTTTCCTCTAAGTCTGATGGTGAAGGAGAAGCTGAGGTCACTAGTACTCCCTCTGATGGCAATCAAGGTTATTGTCCTGGCTTGGAAGGCCAACCCAGGTCAACTGTGCTCTTGACTTGGATCAGTTAGCAGAAGTAACAAACAATGTTACTGACAGGTAGGATGCACTGGAAAGGGAGGTACAAAACCTCTCTTGCTTGACAGAGACAATGAGTGGACAGGTGATCCCTTTGATTGCTCAAACCAATTCCCTGACCAATCAACTCAATGGGATTGCTGGCACCCTAATAGTGCAACAGATTAAGATCAATGAATTTGGAGCTGCTGCTGCTACCGCTAGGGATATCAGTGGAAAAAACAGCTCTACACTGGATACCCCGGAAGAGAGCCTTCAACTTCTCTGAGCTAGACAACCTGCTGCTGAATCTGAGTTTTAGGGCAATCCCCACTCAGCAATCTCAACCCAGGCAACAACAGCCAATCTACCTCATTGTCTTTTGACCCAAACTATAAGCCAACCTTCAAGCAGATATTTGACCTTAAAACCTCTACCATTGTGGCCTTTTTGACAATCTACAAGACTGCAATGCTGTGACTGTACGACAGTCACTGATGAGTATTTAGCCAAATGTTACTCCAAAATATAAAGTTGCTCTGTTTTTTCTGTTTATTTTATGTAGATAGGTCTGGCAGGAATTCTTAAGATAAAGATTCCTGAGAACTTAGTATCTATATTAAATAAAAGAACAGAAGGCAAGATTGGCTGAATCAATCTTGGAGACTAGGCGTCTCAAAAACAATTTAATTAACCAGGAAGATTAATTAAATAAATAAATAGATAGAAATATAATTAATGAGGATTGAATTATATTGGTTAATTGCCTTGGCTGTGTCAAGAAGTTTGGTTAAGGTTAACCATAAGTAAAACCCCAAATTTTGGGCCAAAAGCGCCGTTTTAGCAAATTCATTAGGTTAGAAGCGCCACCACACCGCCTAATTGATTTATGAAGCGCCAAGGCGCAGTCCAGTGAATTTTTTGGTGCTGGGGCGCCGCTTGGGAAAATTGCTGAATGCCGTGGTGGCGCCTGGTTTGAGTTTCAAGCATTTTAATGGGTTTTAAGGCAAAAAACCATTAAATGCAAAGATAACTAAATAAAGGCAATGATGTATAGGGGTTCAGGTTTGATCAGCTGGTTCCCAGGTGATACATTGATAACTGAGTTTTTGAATGTGTATATTCCACAGGGGTTTGGCGCTGAGAGCTGAGGAAGCTCCATGCCAAATTGATACATTGAGATGAGTGGCGTCAGGTGACTCCTTCTCATTGTAGGTTAATTCTCATAGGCTGAGATTTATAGGGGACCTTTTAGGTAAAGATCTAGGATTATATGACTCAAATGTTAAGACACATGATATGAATAATAGGTTGATTCAAGAACCAGAGGGGTTTTCAGCCAAATATGCCCTGAATGGTATATAAACAAAAACAGCTAAATTTTAATAAAGATATATACTCAATTTTGATGCTTTTCCCTCAATTATTTTTCAATTATTATGTCTTCTTTGTTTTCATTTGATAGAGCAAAATTTGGAGTGCTTTGCGTGAAAAATGTGGCTTCCAGGAAAGAAGTTCTTACAAGTTTGCTAGAGGAAGCTTGGACAAGTCTGGAGGTCTCCAAAGTAGCGTATGAGGAATCTTTGGTAGAAGTGAAAGCGGCCTTTGAAGAACTATATTCCAATTATTTTTCCAAAGAGGGAACCCCTGCACAAGGAAATATAATTTATGCATGGGATTCCTGAAACTTGCTGTTAGGGTTCAATGAAATTTTATAACAAGTGAAGGACAGAGCCAATCTTGAAAATGAGGCTTTAAGAAGTAGGGAGGAAAAGAGTGTCAAAATTATGGCTCATTGGCGGGATGACAATAAAGTGTTGTCTCATAAAATTGCCTCCCTGGAGGTAAAGCTCCTTGAAGCTTTATCACAAGAAGATAATGGTAATAAGAGTCAAGGGCAAGATAACAACAAGTTTGACTGGTTGGACCTGGATCCGTCACAAATGCGTAGGGCTACTGATAAACTTAAGAAGGAGAACATTCTTACCTGCCTCCATCCTATGTGCCAGGGAGTTGTGGTCCCTGAGCTTCCATCCATTGTCACTTGGGAAGACATGGAACGTCTCCTTATTGAGAAATTTAGAGGAGATCTCAGCTTGGAGGTTAAGAAAGATGCATTTATGCACATTGCCTTTAAACCCAAGGAAACCCTGGCTGAGTTTTCTGACCACTTCTATTTTGAAGGACAACAGTTAATCACCAGTCATTAGTTAACCCCCCATGAATCTTACACAGCATGTTTGAACGCTTTAAAGGTGAATCAGCTTCTGTGCCTGCACTTTAAGGCGCACAAAGCTTCTCTTACGTCCATAAAGAGTATTAAGACTCTCTTGCAAGACATGCATTTGACCCACAGGGGTACCGTGCTTTGCAAGAATAAGGCCAGTAACACAGGGACTACCTCCTGTACTCCACGCATTATGACTCTAGGCTCAGGTGAGTAACCTAAGAGGCAAGGATGTCATAACTGCGGGCAAATAGGGAACCACTTGCGTACCTGCACTAATCCCTGGGTAGAAGGCTGTGACTCTAAGGAACAGGCGGGAAAAGAGAGGTCAGTTTAGAGGCGGAGACGCTCTCTGCTGACCAATCTACTCTGTCTCCTCCTGATCCTCTCTCTGACAAGGAATCTCCCCCTTCCTCTGGCCAAACTATCCTTCACCTGTTTCATGATCTTTTCAGTGACTCTGAGCCTGAAGATTTTGACTGCAATGAAGCAGATAGTTATGGCTACTCTGTTCTGGCTGTCCCAGAAACTGTGTCTGTCCCTTACAAGCTTTGCTCAGGGAAAACCACCACTACCTCTTGCACGTCTTCAGTTGAAGCCAAGGCTGTGGTGGCTTGTCCCTACCTGGCCCAGGCTCATTAACCACCTGTCTTGATAGGCTCTTCTGAAGAAGCTGCCAAGCTAGCCAAAGCTCACTTTCAGAATGTGACTGTATCCCTCCCTTTGAAGACTTTGTATAAGAAAACTCCTGCCTTACAATACATGTTAGCCAAATAGGAGAAAGAGTTAGAAGCTGTGCAGGAGTGTGTTGGCTGTCTTGCCCCCCTTTGGGAAAGATACTGTCATAACTGTGCTGTTTAAGGAGAGTTACAAGGGGAAAATATTTAGAAACTAGATAATATTTGTTATTGGGAGATAGGTATTATATAGTCATTGTGAATTGTGGATAACAGGAACATGATAGCGTTGATCACACAGCAGGATGGTAAAGGGGGTGGCTTGATCCTGGTAATGAGTCAAGCGCCAAAACAAGGTATCTACTGTAAGGGGTCATCATCTGTTCATGTTGTTGGATTTGGAAATTTGAGTTGACTTCCTAGTCTGGCTTCAAGTGACTTAATAATCAGATTGCGGGTCACAAACCTGCTTAATTGGAACCTTGTTGGCGGGTTGAGCCTGCTGTTTCAACACCCCCAACTGAAGGTCAGCCTCCTCTCGGGGCAGGCTTTCAGGGAGGTCTTCAGGAGCCTGGGTGCCATACTGGACTAACTGTTGTTCTGTGGCAGGTAGGGCAGTCTCACACTGCTTCTGTCTTGCCTTGCAGGGTCTCAGGCAATCATGGTGTAGGACCTTGTCTTGCTTACGTTTCCCAAGTCCTTGCACAAAGTAAATGTTGTTTTTGTTTACCTTTAAGATGATTGCTGGGCCTATTTTCTCAGGCTTTAGTTTACTTTTGTTGACGTTCATGACCCAAACTTTGTCACCAACCTCATGTCTGTTTTGGAAAGGTCAGATGTCTTTTCTAGACCTTGTTTTCTCTCTATGTTTAATTACCATTGGTCTCTATGACCTGGGGATCTGAGAAAGGGGGAACCTTGGTTGGAATCTCCAGCCTGGTTCCTGATAATGCTTGGATGATATTGAGCTGTGTGTCATATACCAACTCAAAGGGCTTTTCCTGGTGGATCTGTCCACACAAGTCTGGCATACAATTAGTGCAGTTGATAGCTGCTTATACCAGTCCTCAGGTCTCCTGGCAGTGAGCTTGACCAAGGATTGCACAAGGCTGCCATTTAGCTGTTCCACACGTCCATTGGCCTGAGGATGATAAGGTGTTGTCACTGCGTGCTGGACCCCATTTTTAGTGAGGTAAACGTTGGTATCATTAGAGGTCAATTCTTTGCCTCTGTTGGTTATCAGAAGTTCTGGCTTTCCAAACTTGCCAATGATATATTTGCCTATGAATTGCTGCACGTTGTTGCCAGTATGTGTCTTTACTGCTTGTGCCACTGACCATTGCGTGGCAAAGTCTATTGTGGGGATGATATACTTATTTTTGTTGTGCTTTCCTGGCATGGGGCCTACAATGTCAAGGGCCCACACCTTGAAGGGTAGTTGTGTGCAGATAAGTAGTACTGACTTAGGTGGTGTCTTGCTTCTTGTAAATTTCTCACATACTTTGCATTGTTCCAAGACTTCCTGTACGTCTTGTTACAGAGTTGACCACCATGCCTTATGCTTAAGGAATTCTTAAAGGTTGTACCTTTTTGTGTGCCCTAGGTCCCTATGGTAACATAGGATAGTGTCAACTTTCTGATGTGTGGGGACATAAGGAATGGTGATTCTGTTGGACATTTTTTGATGTAAGGTTCCATACATGTCTGTGAATAGGTGTTTGTTCTTAATGACCGTTTCTTTTTTATGTCTGTGGTTCCAGGGGGAACCCTTGTCTTTTTTCTGGAGCACCAGGAGAGGCCAGTCTGGGTTGAGCCCATTTCTCCTCTTGTGGCTCAGACGTACAGGCATGAGAGTGCGTCTGCCATGGCAAGTTCAGGGCCAGGCTTGTACTGTATGAGCATATTGAATCTCTCCAGAGTTCCATCCAGCAGGCCTGACAGCAGGATAGGTTTGCTTAGGTTTTGAAATATATGAGCAACTTCTGATCAGTCAATGATGTGAATTCTTACTGTTGCTCTAGATAACAACACCATTTGACTAGACAGTGTACAATGGCCAACAACTCTTTGTTGTGGATAGGGTATTGACACTTGCTGTCTGTCAATTTTTGTGATTTGTAGGCTATGGGCAGAAAGTCACCATTATTGTTTTTGATTTGTAGTACTCCCCCAATGGATGTGTCTAAGGTATTGGTTTCTATTTGGTACTATCCATTGTGTTTGGGGGTACTGTAGGATAGGCGCTGTTGTGAGCTTCTCCTTGAGGCGTCTGAAGCAGAGGTCACATTGGGGGGTCCATACAAACTTGGATTTGGCACCAGTTATTATGGATAGGGGAGCAGTCAAGATGCTGCAGTCAGGTATGAAACAGTGTACATAGGCCACCATTCCCAGGAACGTGCAGAGTTCCAACTTGTCTTTGGGCGGTGGCATTTGCAGATGGTCTGTATCTTCTGACTGTTGGGCTTGATGCTGTCTTTTGATACTATGTGTTCTAGGAAAGGTAGTTGCTTGCGGTTGAACTGGCATTTGGAGGGTTTGGCTAGCAGCTTGTGTTGTGCCAGGGTAGTAAAGACTACCTACAGGTCCTTTTGGTGTTGCTTCACCAAGGGGCTATAGAAAATAATGTTGTCCAGATAAACCAAGGCGTGCTTGCCTATGTGGGGGGCAAACACCTTGTTAACAAAGCTCACAAAGGTTGAGGGGGCGTTTGTCATACCAAATTTTGTACCACACACTTGTATGATATGTAATTAGTGCAGAAGGCTGTCTTGGGAATCTATTTCTCTTTAATACAAATCTGGTTGTAGCCTGCTGTTAATTCAATCTTGGAGAAGACTGTGGCGCCACCCAGGGCATCAAATAGGTTGTTGATAAGTGGTAGTGGGTAACAATTTTTGATGGTAACTTCATTTAGGGCTCAGTAATTTGTGACTAGGCGCAGGGTACCATCCTTCTTAGCCACAAAGAAGACGACATCTCCAAAGGGAGGTTATGAGGGACAGATAAGTCCCTTTTCTAAGGCCTCCTTGAGGTAGGTACATAAGGTGTTGTTTTCATTTGGGGTCAGGCAATAGATGGACCATGCTTTAGGTATGTCTCCCTTGAGTTGAAGGAATGTTGGATGTGTTTTTCTGGGGGCAACCCGGGTAAGGCCTCCTCAAAGATTTCTGGGTGGCAGGCTACAATTTTGCAATCCTGAGATGTAGTGGTGTCCTAGTGTTCTTTGAAGTGTATGATCTTGTACTAGCAGTAGTCTCAGTCAATTGTCTTGAGGTTCTCTTTTTTGTCCAGGGTTTCTTTAATGCGCACAAAGACATGGTTACGTAGGAGTTGGTCCTCTGATTCAGGGTAGATCTGGTGGTTGACACCTTTGCGTTTGATGGTCAATACTGAGGTCGCCCAGTCCACATGGGGGTTATTCTTTCTCAGCCAATCTAAATCCAATACAATGTCAAACTTGGGAAAGTCAATTACGGGGCCTTGGATGATGTAGTGTAGATTCTCAAGCATGAAAGAGAAGGGGGTGGTCTCCCTTGTCAGGGCAATGTGATGTTCTTTAGATAAAACCACGTTTTTAATCCACAAAGGATTAGTGGCTATCTTGAACTTGTCCACAAAGCTGCTGTTAACTAAGGTTTTATCTGCACCCAAGTCCAGGAGTACCAAGCCTGTTTAACTACAAAAACAGAAAGGGTAAGACATCAGTTTATTGGGATGTCTGGCAATAGTGTAAAGTACTGGGTCTTCTGAGGGCACTTGGATTATTGGACACTGGTCCACATCCTTAGGGTGGTATTTATTGTTGGGCAAGTCAGGAGTTGCGTAGGGAGAGCCTGGCTTGCTTAATGCTCTCCCTGGGCTTTTCCTTTAGCTTGGTTGCCCTGTGTTGCAGTGATACAGAAATGGTATGTTTTGACTGGCCATTGTTTGCGTTTCCATGTCCATTTGAACCTGCAGGTTTATGGTTTGTACTGCTGCCTTTGTTTCCAGGGGGTGCTTGACTGGAGCAGCTGGCTGGGTGAGAGTCTTTGGGTCTCTCTTGCTTTCTGGTGTGCGCTTTGTGGAGAGCGTTGGATGTTTGTTTGGCTTTCCCTGCTTTGCAATACAAACTCTGTAAATTGGTCACTTGATCCAGGTTTACGTGCCTCATTAGTGCAACTTGAGGGCATTGTAATACATGAGGTGTGTAGCTGGGGTGTCAAAAACCATATCAGAGGGTGCATGTAGATGGAGTTCATTGTAGATGAGGGTGAGCTCCTTCACAGTACCCGTCTGGATTAAGTTTGTTACTTGCTGTATGATCATGAGTGTGGTGTCCTTAAGCACAAATCTTGCCAAGAAGTCTTGTTTGAACGTATCCCAGTCCTTTTTGGTGTGTTCTTCATACCATTTGTTGTATCAGGTGCCAGTGTTGTGGGTCAGTCAGATGGAGATCTCTGCAATCAAAAATTGCTGCAGGCATTCCATTTTGGCCAGCTTGCTTTGGGCCAACTGGATCCATGCAGCAGTGCTGTTGTTGTTGGCCCCGGCAAAGGATTCCAGGACAGCGCTTCAAAGTCTTTGGACTACATAGGCTGGTATTAGATTTTCATCAGTTGTGCAGGGCATGGTAGAGGGGGCCTGGAAGAACTCTTGGGCAGACAGGGCATTGAACACAGGGAGGGGTATTACCATATTTTGGTAGAGAACAAACCCATCAGGTATCTTGGCACCAGGTGTGTACGGTGTCCAGTCTGCTGGGAGGCCAGACATGATTCTATTGAGGATTTGTTGGCCGCAGCAAGTAGGGGTAACAAGCAGAATTTGGGGAATAAAAGTAGGATAGAAACCCTACTTCTGCTACCAATGTTGTAACTGTGCTGTTTTAGCAGAGTTACAAGGGGAAAATATTTGGAAACTAGATAATATTTGTTATTGAGAGATATGTATTATATAGTCATTGTGAATTGTGGATAACAGGAACATGATAGCATTGATCACACAGTGAGATGGTGAAGGGGTTGGCCTGATCCTGATAATGAGTCAAGTGCCAAAATGAGGTATCCACTGTAAGGGATCATCATTTGTTCATGTTTTTAGATTTGGAAATTTGAATTGACTTCCTAGTCTGGCTTTGAGTGACTGGATAATTAGATTGCGGGTCACAAACCTGCTTACTTGGAACCTTGTTGGCAGGTCAAGACTGCTGTTTTGACAATACTACTTGTGTGGAAGTGTCAATACAAAAGTTTAAGATCAAGGCCATTATGGACACGGGTTCTCTGGTCAACATAGTATCATCCAAGCTAATGAAGAAGCTTAAGCCAGCTCCTGACCTCAACTGCACTCAATCATATGGTACTGCTGGCATGGCTCAAACCTGCGCCATTAGTGTCTACTCTGCTCTGCCAACAAGGTTTGGGAAACTCCTCATTTCATCTCCTGCTGTTGTCCTAGAGAAAAAAAGCTATGATCTCCTAGTTGGCACACAATTCCTCTGCAAATATAATGGGGTTGTAAACCTTTGAGATGGATACCTATTGCTCTTAGGATACAAGTTCCCCTTGATTTTTGAAGAACCTCTGTGCCTACCTGATAAACGCCTTAAGACTTATGTGCTTGAGTACCCCATGGGTATCTTCTCACATAAGTACAGAGCTCACTCCTACAATATGTTCCCCTTTCCTTCCTGTCCTGCAGAGGAAGGTGTGCCTCTCCTTGCCCTTGCAGCTATTATCATTCCTCCAGGCTCCCAAGTGATTATAGACTCTCAGATATCTTATGAACTGCCTGATAAATCATTCTTGGAATTGTACTCCCCTGAGTCTCTAAGCTGCTAATAGCCTTGGTTATGCCTGGAGATCCTAGACCAAACTCATAAGGAAACTGTACAGTTGTTGCTAGCTAACCTGACTGCTTTTCCCATTCAAGTGTTGCAGGGCCAAGTTGTAGGGTGCAGCCGCATATTAGGATAAGAACAGGTGACGTCCCTCTACCCTTTTGGAACCTTCAGCAACTTCAATCTCCTTGAAGAAAGGCCTCAGGTTCTCTCCCTGTTCACAGCTTCCAACTTCCCTCAGTTGTTGCCTGTCCAACAAAAATATGTGCTAAATCTACTTGGCCAGTTTAGCAATATCTTTGCCTCTGGACTTACAGATTATGGCCTAGCCAAAGGGGTCATCCATCAGATTGATACTGGTGATGCACTGCCTTTTTGTTCCAAGCCATACTGCCGTAGTAGGGTAGAAGATGCCCAGGTTTCCAAGGAGCTTAAGCACCTCTTAAATGCTGGACTCTTGGCTCCCTCTCAAAGCCCGTGGTCCTTCCCCTTATTGATTCTCAAGAAAAACGATGGGGGCCACCGCATTGTGATGGATTATTGCTACCTAAACTTGCTACAAAGAAAGACTCATACCCCTTGCCTAGAATTGATAATGCTCTCAGAAAACTGGGTGGTCCAATTTTTTTCTGCTATGGATTTAGATTATGGATACTGGCAGGTTGAATTGTCACCAGAAGACCAAGAAAAGGCTGTTTTCATCACCTCCAAGGGGCTCTATGAACCTATTTGAATTCCCCAAGGACTCTGCAATGCCCCTGCTACATTTCAAAGTGCTATGGATTCCATCCTACAAGACCTAAAGCTCTCTTGTGTCCTCATATATATTGATGATATCACTGTGTTCAGTGCCACCTTTACCAACCACTTAAAACATCTCAAGGCTGTCTTAATTAAGATTCAAGAAACTGGCTTGAAACTCAAACCTTCCAAGTGCTCCTTTTTTAAAGAGCAACTCAAATTCCTGGTTCATGAGGTCACCCAAACTGGAATCCATCCCATGAATAATAAGGTGGAGGCCATTGACAATATGTTGCCTCCCACAAACCTAAAGGAGGTCCAAGTATTTCTTGATATTATGGGGTACTATTGACAGTTCATCCCTGACTTTTCTGAATTGAGTGAACCCCTTGTCCAGCTTCTTTGCAACGTCCTCTTTGAGTGCACTGAAAGTCAGCAGCAATTTTTTGAAGCGCTGAAGGCCAAGCTCAAAGAAGCCCCTATCCTAGTCTACTACAATTATGATAAAGAGTTTATCTTGTACACTGACGCAAGTGGAGTAGCTGTGGTGCCATTTTAGCCCAGCTTGACAACAAATATGTGGATTGACCCGTAGCCTATTCTTCCTGAGTCCTCAACAAACATGAGAAGAACTATAGTGTCACTGAAAAGAAATGCCTGGCAGTGTTACATGCTGTAAAGCAATTCAGGCACTATATTTATGGAACCCACTTCACTGTGGTCACAGACCACTTCTCCCTTAAATAGCTGCAGCAATTAAAGGAACCCAAAGGTCAATTAGCACATTGGGCTCTGCTCTTGCAAGGATAAAATTCCACTGTGGTCCACCACCCTGGTGCAGAACATCATAATGCTGATGGATTCAAGGATGCCTATACTAGCTATCCATCTTGCAGACGCTGATCACCTATATGAATTAATAGGGTACCATGACTCCTGGACCACTGATCCAGTTGACATCCAATTGGCACTATAGGCCCTATCTAAGGACACTGTGATTTGAGATAGACAACTCTTCAAGAAAGTCAACAACACCTATTTGCCCTATGTCTGTCCCAGTATGAGAATAGCCATCATCCTCCAAGATCACATTTATACTGGACATGGAGGAATAGCAAAAACCCATGACTGGTTGTGCAAGAACTTCTATTAGGAAAAAATGTGCCTCCTAATCCCTGATGTCCTTGCCCCCTGTCATCCTTGTCAGCTCCAACAACCTCGGCCTTCCCAACATCAATTCAAGCTCATCCCCCTTAAAAATGCCTTCCACACTGTGAGCATTGATGCTGTTGGGCCTCTCCCTTGTTCTAGGTCTGGGTGTTGGTTCATCCTAATAGCCTTGGATCATTTTAGTAAATTGGGTCAAAGCCAGATCTACAAAAGATATAACTGCCAAAGCCACTGCTAATTTCTTGTTGCAAGATATCTTCTACTGTCATGACTTCCCTCAAGTCCTGCTTTCTGTCAATGGCACCAATTTTAACTCTCACCTCATCACCTCAATTGTAGAAGCTATGGGTACCCATCAATCCTTCTCTGCACTGTATAATCTGTCAACCAATGGGACTTTTGAACAAGCAAATTCCTTCCTTGTGTCCATCATGAGGAAACTCATCCTCTCTGATGCCGCCAACTGGGATATGTTCCTCCCTGCTGCTCTCTTTGTGTATTGACTCAGTAGACACCAGGTGACTGGTGAATCTCTCTTTGCCATGCTGTATGGGCATGAAGCCACAACTCCCTCAATTTTGGACCCCCTTTGATTGAAGTTGATGTGTCTGTCAATCCTGAAGCTCATGTCAAGGACTTGATCAATTGCATCATTGACATCCAGGCAACGGTATATCCAACTGCCTATAAAGTTGTGACCTTACAGCTCTTGCCTTCCAAGGCCTCTAGAGCCCCCCTCCCTGAGTACCAAGTTGGTGACCTAGTCCTCTACTATCAGAATTGTACTGGAAGCAGAGCCCACAAGCTTGAATCCATCTGGGTTGGACCTTGTGAAGTCACCTTCAAGAAGGATGTCAAGTATACCATGAAGCTGCTGTCATCTGGTTGCCCTTTTGCCCAACTACATGTCAAATTTCTCCGTAAATATCAGATCCCTGTGTCTAATCTTGAGGAGGGAGATATTGTAAATTTCACCATTAATGCTATTTTGATATGGCCTTCAAATAGGCTTAACTACAGAGATTTATTTGGTTTTTCTTTCAACTTTGGAAACATCTTGCTTTCTAAAGATAGGGATGATACAATATCCACCCATTCCAGAATATTGTACCTGCCTTTGTCTGATCCTGGTATGACCTCACCCCAACGTGATCCCCTCTGCCACTCTGTCTACCTAATGAGTGATCATTGACCCTTTACTACTTTAAGTAGAAACATTTCTCCTAATAAAGACAATTTTATCCACATCTGTGTTAGCTTTAATATTCTTCAAGCTTTTTCCTTTCCTTTTTGCCAAAAGGAATTCCTCATCTTGTATTCCAGGAAATTAAGGTATGTGACCTTAATTTTTCCCTGAAGGCTAACCCAAGGCTAGCTTCAAACCTCAAATCTTTTGTTATAAAGATTTTCTGTTGTGTCCTTCTGGATATCATCCCCAGGAGCCAAACACAAAGACCTCTTCAATGCCCTGGGCAGTGCCACTGTATTTTCCAAAATTGACTTAACTGTGGGTGCAAAAAAATCTGCATCAAGGAGGAAGATATACCCAAAATGGCCTTTCACACTAAATACAGCTCATACAAATGTGTGGTGCTCAATTTTGGCATGAAAAATGCACCATCAACTTTTGTGACCTTCATGAACAAGGTGTTTTCACCTCACATAGGCAAGCATACCCTAGTCTACCTGGACAACATTATTGTCTATAGCCCCTTGATAGAATAGCACCACTAGGGCTTAGAGGCAGTCTTTGCTACTTTGGCACAACATAAGCTGCTTGCCAAGCCCTCCAAATGCCAGTTCTTCTGGGAGCAACTACCCTTCTTGGGACACATAGTCTCAAAAGATGGCATCAAACCCAACAGTCAAAAGATACAGGCTATCTGCAAGATGCCATCTCCAAAAGACAAGTCAGAACTCCACAAATTACTGGTAATAGTGGCCTATGTATGATAGTTCATCCCCAACTATGGCGTCCTGACTGCACCTCTGTCTGCCATAACTGGTGCCAAATCCAAATTTCTATGGACCCCACAATGTGACCTTTGCTTCAGATGCCTTAAGTAAAAACTCACCACTGTGCCTATCTTACAATACCCCAAACACAATGGGAAGTATCAAATGGAAACAGACGCCTCCAATGCATCCATTGGAGGGGTTCTACACATCAAAAACAGCAATGACAACTTCCTGCCTGTAGCTTACAAATCATGCAAACTCACAGACAGTGAGTTCCAATACCCAATACACAACAAATAATTGCTGGCAATTATACATTTTTTGGTCAAATGGCGTTGCTACTTAGAACAACAAGAGGAATTCACAGCCCTGACCAACCACAAATTGCTCATATATTTTAAAACCCAGGAAAATTCTCCCGCCAAAAAGCACAGTGGATGGAACTCCTGGAAAGATTCAACATGAGCATACAGTACAAACCTGGTACAGAACTTGCCATGGCATATGCACTCTTGCGCCTGTACATTAGAGCTACAAGAGGCAAGAATGAGCTTGACCCAGACTGGCCTCTCCTGGTACTCCAAACAAAAGACAAGGGTTTCCCTCCTAAAACCACTTACATTACAAAGAAGACAGTCATTAAGAACAAACTTATATTTGCCAATGTGTACATGACCTTACACCATAAAATGACTGATAGAACCACCATATCCTACATCCCTACATATCAACATGTAGATACCATTCTACGCTACCACAGAGACCTAGAACATACCAAAAGCCACAACCTCTACAAATTCCTTAAACATAAAGCATGGTGGTCAACCCATTACCAGGAAGTCCAGGAAGTCCTAGAGCGATGCAAAGTATATGAAAAATTTGCAAAAATCCACTCCTCCTAAATCAGCACTGCTATTTTGTTCAAAACTCCCCTTCAAAGTGCAAGCCCTAGAAATTTTAGGACCCATACCAGGAAAGCACAACAAAAATAAAGACATCATCACTGCTATTGACTTTACCACTTGCTGGCCAGTGGCACAAGTATTAAGATCTCACACAGGCAATGACGTACAGCAGTTATAGGAAAAGAGATCATCAGCAAGTTTAGAAAGCCAGAACTCCTGATAACCAACAGAGGCAAAGAATTGACCTCCAATGATACCAACGTTTACCTCACCAAAAATGGAGTCCAGCACACAGTGACAACACTTTATCACCTTCAGTCCAATGGACTATGGAGAAGCTAAACAGCAGCCTAGAGCATCCCTGGCCAAGCTCACTGGTGAGAGACCTGAGGGCTGGTATAAGCAGCTACCAACTGCATTGCTTGTAAGCTGGACCTGCATGAACAGATACATTGGGAAAATCCCCTCCAAGCTAGTTCATGGCACACAACCCAATTTTATACAAGCACTATCAGGACCCAAGCTGGAAATGCCCAGTAAAGTTCTACCACACTCAGAACCTCAAATCATAAAGGCTAACAGCAACTAACTAGAAAAAGAAGAAAAACGCCCACAGGATGCCTTTGTCCCCATTCAAAAAAGACATTAGGTTGGCAACAAAGTCTGGGTAATGAAAATTGACAAGAGTAAGTTACAGCCAGAGAAATTGGGCCCTTCCATTGTCCTAAAGATAAACAAAAACAACACTTACCTTAAGCAAGGGCTTAGGAAGCACAATCAAGATAAAGTCCTCCACCACAACTGCCTAAGGCCCTGCAAAGCAAGACAGAAACAACACAAGACTGTGTTACCCACCACAAAACAGCAGCTGGTACAATATGGCACCCAGGCTCCTGAAAACCTCCCTGACAACCTGCCACCAGAGGAGGCCAACCTTCAGCCGTGGGGGGTGTCAAAACAGCAGGCTTGATCCTCCAGCAAGGTTCCAAGCTAGCAGGTCTGTGACCCAAAATCCAATTATCAAGTCACTTAAAGCCAAACTAGGAAGTTGACTCAAATTTCTAAATCCAACAACATGAAAAAATGATGATCCCTTATGGTGGATACCTTGTTTTGGTGCTTGAATCATTACCAGGATCAGGCCACCTCCTTCACCATCCCACTGTGTGATCAACTCTATCATGTTCCTGTTATCCTGGATTCACAATGACTATATAATATGTATCTCTCAATAAAGAAGATCATCTAGTTTCTAAAAAATTTCCCCTTGTAACTCTGCTAAAACAGCACAGTTACAACAATAATTAGTAAGGTGTACCTAAGACTTATGTCATGCTAGGATAAAACATTGGAGCTTTAAATAAATCAAGAGATTACAAAGTTCCATGACTATCATGATCCACATGAGCATTATGTGGCTTACCTCTTCACTATATAGCATCATTTTTATACCAAATAAAAGATATTATTATTTTCTTATATTTTCCCTTTATTCTTTATTCTCCACTTCCCAGAATTAGTTAATCAACAGTGGTAGCAGAAGTATATTATCTTACCTAATTTACCTAAAAAATCCTTAATGAAAATAATATAAGAAATGGTACTCTCTACAGGCCTGTCAGGAATCCAAGTACATTGTGTGAAATCAGCAGCTGCAGGCTTGGGTGGGCCACTGATCTGGAGAGAATCTCTCCACAGAATAAGGGCTAAATTAATAAAATATAATAGAGTATGTCCCAGAAAAGACCAGGGCCAGTGGCAGAAACCATAGAATTCACTAGGCCTGTTAGAGTGATAGTGTAAATTCATAACCTAATGGTAGAAATGCAGGATTATCAAATCCTTGATCCAATTTCAAAGCACATTTGCAGGACAGCCTTTTTTAATTAAATTGAATTCTCTGTATTTTTATTTGAATATTTAATATTTTGAGATCTCATAAATACTTTGTAAATTTCAAGTTGAGCTGCATATTTTAAGCAGACACAATGAATCAACTGAAATCAGATTTGAAATGTTTAAATCCAATAAATAGTTTTCATTAAATTTACTGTTTTTTGAGATTGCAGAATTTTCAAATCCACAAACCAAATTTAAACCACAAATGAATACCACTAGTAAACTCAAATAATAATTATGGGAACTGAAATCAACTTTGAATATATTTTAAGTATACTAGAAAACCCTGACCTAAATTGAGAGGCTACATTATGACTAAAATCTAATGAAAAATGCAATTTCAATAACCATTTTTTAGATGTAAACCCTGAATAAACTGTAAAATTGTCTAACCCCAAAAAATACAATATCATACATTTCAAATCACATATATAGAAATTCTGTTACTATTCAAGGCTAAATCAAGATAAAAAACTACCCAAAACTAAACCTAAAATCTAAATAAAACACATATTTAATCTAAAATAATTTTTTATGGACAGACTATCCTATTCCCAACCAGCTCCTGCACAAGCCTGCAGGGCAGCCTGTCTACAAGGGTGTCCCAGAGGGTCTAATAATGGACCTAGAACACAAATTGAGGAAATCAGCCCCAATATACAGGCCTCTCAAGGCATCAGCTTTAGTTAACCACCTCCCTCATCAAAAACCAAGAACAGTATCATTGAATTCTAGACAGAGACCACTATTGCAGCCTGCTACCAAAGTCTCCTACACCAGGGTCATCAGTAACACTGAGGTTACTTACACCTCCACTGTGTACCCAGTTGTCACCCAGCCCCGTACTCTTGATCCAAGAGTTGCTACTTCCTGCCCCCGCATTTTTGACACCTCCTATGAGTAGGGCTGTGTTGGCCCCAAAAAGGGACAATTACAGCAAATGCCTTAATTGCCCCGTTCACTCTTCCCCGTCTACATCTTTTGGATTCCCCTATATTGGGGGAATCTGAAAATTCATAAAAAAAGAAGGCCATCTGAGGCTTTCTTTTTTCCAGACAGGCCAAAAAAAATAATACAAAAAAATGTTTTTTAAAGTCAAATAAAATATCAAATTTATGATTTTAAATTTTTAAAAGAAAAAATATAAAAAATATAATTTTTTATTTCAAAAAAAATCTGGAAGTTCAACTTCCAAATTTTGCTCTTAAATGAAACAATTTTGAGGGTCTTCTTTGAGAAGATTTCCTTGAAATCCAATGCAGCCCTACCTATGAGCCATTGGTCACAACTGAGGAGCCATCTGTACCTGTGACATATTCCACTATTGACGGTGCCATCACAGGTAAGAGTGATCCCACCTTCTACACAAAGGTCCCCATCCCCTGTGTTAAGCCTGCTAGCCAGGATGCTGTGGTACCTACCAAGGGCAGGTGTAAGTTGTTGGATAGTGAGTGTGAACCTTTCCTCAATTGCTTAAACAGAGGAATGTCCGTTCAGGATATTGCATCCCAATTTGGTGTCACAACCAGATGTGTTAACAGACTCAACACCACAATGGTGACACTTGCTAAATTTCCAAAATAGCAAAGGTCAAACAGTAGCCTAAGCTCCTACATCCTGTGCACATTGATGCAATCAAACAGTGGGTAGCCAGATATTGCCACTTAGATTCTCTCTCTGACCAGTTAATGCTGGCCACAGAGTCCAGCCTTTCTGTTTCTAAGACTCTTGTGAACAAAACAATGGCCAATCTGGGCTTCTTTTAGAAATTATTGGGTATTTCTCTGTATAACAGAAACAGCAAAAATATAATTGAGGATCACTGCATTTATGCCAAAACCTAACTGGCCCTGAAGCAGATAGGCAATGTTATATTCTTCTACATAGACAAACATTTGTTTTCTTATTCACTCAGAGCTAAACATGGGTGGGTTAATAAAGATTACAGGGATGGTTTAGCACAACATGCAACTGTCTGTTCCTAAACATATTCTATGGTTGCTCTTCTTGATCCTGCAGGTTAGACCAGTACCAGATAATTAAGGATTTCTTACAATAGCAGGAAAATCTTTGATTTCTTCTGAGTTGTCAAGGAATGCCTTAAGATTAATTATTATGGTACAACTAACATTGTTGTGCTCAATAATGTTGGGCTCCATAAAGTGGATTTGGTTGTGTCTGAGTTCTCCCCATTGATAAAAATAGCCACTCCTCCAGCCACTGCCTTGCTGACTGCCCAATGAGACACTTCTTCCTTTCACCATATTCTCTATTTCTGAATCTAATTTAGGAGGTAATTGGTTAGATTAAGAATAAAGCAAAAAAAGGCCTACCTCAGGATAATGAAGATCTCTTCAATATGCTTAAGGTCAGTCAATTCTTAATACCACCTGATGTGATGGCAGTTTTTTACAAGCACTCTGAACCATTCCTCCCCAAAGCTCTTGCTTCTGATTCATCAAATAAACAGGTATTCTTAGCTTTAATTGTTTTTATAAATTTATATTTCATATTTTTAATATGATTTAAAAAAGTCTTTAAATTTATATTGACTTGACATTAGTTTGTATCACATATATTAAAAACTTCAATGTTAGTTAGATATAAATATATATTAGATTTAGAAACAAGTATTTTTATTATAACACATCAAATATTGTATAATACATAGTGTTAACAATTAAATAAATATACAAGGATACAATAAGATTGATTTTATTTAAGTAAAAGCAAGCCCTTTATTGATATGATACATATTAATTTTCAAAGCCAAATAACTAACCCTGTGAGTCATCAATCAATCTATATTGATTTAGTGCCATTAGAGCCACCTGATATGAACACAACTGATGATCACCTATTTGTTACCAATTATTACTGTAAATTCAGAACCTAAACATAAAAATGCAGTACTTTCAAATCCTTGGTCCAAATTTCAAATCACATTTGCAGGCAACTCAGCTGAGTGAAAACCAAAATATTTAATAAAATCAACCATTTAATTTGACTTTTTTGATTTATTTAAATTGGCAAATTTCAAATCCTTTGAGCAGATAACTCAACTAACTAAAGACAAAACACAGCAAACTAATGCAGGATACATGAATCAGAATTGTGGGATTCTAATGTACAATTTGGTATTTTCTTTAGTCTAACAAATTATAACCAACATGAAATTATTAACAAACATGAAGTTGCAGGATTGTCAAATCCAAGAGCCAAATTTCAAATCATAATTGAGGTGAATTTGAAATAAATTTAATTTATGGGTGTCTCATACAGGAAGTCAAAAGATCTGGAGTGTAGCTGTGCTAATTCTTTTAAGAATCATAGTGATTCTCAAAAATCACCCAATCCATTTTAGGGCAGCTAAAATTTAGATGCTTGATCACAGTAGATTTTAAAAATGCTAATAATAAAATAAAATTATATATTACAATCTATCTGATCATGTTGTCTTTTCCTTGATGTGTTGATACCTCATTTGCTTTTGATAATGTGCTTTCATTTAATTGGATAGTTTCACCTCCAGTTGCCTTGGCAAAAGGAAATCAAGTTGCCTCCCCAAGGCCACCTGTGGTTGTGGAGGCAACTTGATTCCTTATTGCCAAGGCAACTTAAGATGAAACTATCCAGTTAAATGCAAGCACATTATCAAAAACAAATGAACAATCACCACAACAAGTAAAAAGAAACTTGATAAAAATAGATTGTAATATATAATTCTACTTTATTATTAGTGAGTTTCTAAAATCAACTGCAATCAAGCATCATTGATAACAATACATAAACACATTGTGTATTAAAGAGATGGGTTATCTTTCCCACTTCTCCTTCATTCCTAAAATGATTTTGGCCTCTTGCTACCCTGGGGGCAAAAAAACTTTTGAAAAAAATTCTGCATTGTCAGGAGGGTGGCTCATATATCATTATATGGATTTGTGGTTGTTATATTACTGATTTGGAGTGCAAAATATTGTATAATTTTCATTTTTAGACAAATTTACATCTCACTTAATTTTCATCTTTAAACACGGCTAGCAGGATTGAATTTTAGATTTGATTTTATTCATAGTGGAGCTTCTTGATTTGGACTGATTTGTCCTAGTTTCTTTCTATACATTCAATTTGGATTCCAAATCCTGTAAATAATTATTTGAGTTTACTAGTGGCATTCATTTATAATTTGAGATTTGTTTCTTGGATTTTACAATCCTGCAATTTCAAAAAATATAGTAAGCTTAATTAAAATGGTTGATGGATTTGAATGCTTCAAATCTGATTCCAGTTAATTCATTTTTTCCATTTGAAATATGCAATTTGACTTGGAATTTTCAAAGTGTCTATGAGTTCCCGCATTTTCAAATATTCAAATAAATACTCAAAGAATTCAATTTAATTAAAAAATGCCATCCTGCAAATGGGATTCAAAATTTGGATCAAGGATTTGACAATCCTGCATTTTTATGTTTAGGTTCTGAATTTAAAGTAATGATTATGTAACATTAAAATTAGATTTTGAGCTTGATAATGATATGATGAATTGATCAATCATACTATTATCAAGCACAAAATCTGACTTTAATTTCACATAATCATTATCAATAGGTAAATATACAAGATTTAAAATACAATCTGTATCAATATATATAAAGTGTTAATGAAACCTAAATATAGATGCAGTGTAATTATAAAATCAGGATACAAAATGCCAATTTTACAATGAATTTTATTAAAAAAATATTAAATTAATGCACATAATGCATAATTGACATGGCTGGCAATATAACCTAGTATAGTTAACATTCAATAAAACATTTACAATTCAAATGTGAGATATCAATAAAATTTAGTTTTTCAAATAAAAATGGTACATACTGGAAAAATATAATCTATATGTAATAGTTCAGATAGCTAGTTTGATGAATTTCTGGTGTAATTTTTATTGTGTTATTGTTATGGTCCACATGTAAACAGTCTTGCAGGCAAGAGTTAATTTGGCTTCAAATAAAGAGGCTATGCTGAAGATTTACATTGTGTTGTTGAAGTAGAGGCCTAGTAGGGAATGATGGCTACTAGGGAAGATAAGGCTTAGTTAGTAGATGTAAAGACTACTAGAGGCAGATGTTGTCTTCACCCAGCATGGGATATTGACTGCTGTGGGCTAGAGGTTCTCACCCAGCAGGGAACTGTGGCTGCTTGGAGTGAGGAATAAGATAGCTCAGCAGGGAACTTTAGCTGCTTAGGGTGGGGAGTGATCCAGCCTGATGGGTAGTGTGTGCTGCTCAGACTGGAGGATGTTTAGACCCTGGCAGGTAATGTGGGTTTTCCAGGGTAGGAGTGTGTGCCAGCATGGTGGGTAACTTGCCTACTAGGGCTGTAAGTTTTGGACCCCTGGCGTGTAGCGCGAGCTGCCAGGGAGGAGAGGAGCTTTGAGAGCTCTATGTACACTTATATGCTTACAGGAGGTCTGTGAGCAAGCATCCTACCTAATGTACTGGTAGGGTGTCCTTGTTTATGTCCCTATGGGAGCTTTGGGGAGATCCCAAAGTGAGCATTGTGGGGCATATATTTGCTCAGAGGTGTCACCAAGGCAGTTACTTGGGGAAGAAACTGTAGAACTTGGTGTGATAAGGCCTCTGGGAAGTAAAGCTGATTAATTTTCAACTCAAAGCCCAGACTTAATCACCTGGGTGATTAAAGACAACGGCATTGACTTTATTGATCTATGATTGGATGGCCTAAGTGGATTGCCACTTGCAAGGGCCCAGTCAAACGCCAATTCAATGTGGACTCATGTCTGGGTCTACAGGTTCTGGTAGCAGGGACTGAGATAAAGAACCAAGGTGGTTCATAGTATGGGATCATCAGAGAAGACTAGTAGGAAGGACTTTATGATTACAGTGAAGACTAGTTGAGGGCCTGTTGGTTCATGTTGAAGTTTGGAACCAAGATGGTTTATTGTGCAGTTGGAATCAAGGTAGTTCACAGTGAGGATAAGCTGAAGAGCTGGAAGATCTGGTTGAAGGACCAGAAAATGATAATACAGGACTAGCTATGGAGCTAGAAGATTTCTTGGAAGGACTAGTCAGACTGGATATAGAGGCTGGAATGCTGGTGTTGGTGTCTTAAGAGAGGAAATATTAATATAAGGAGCAGTTAACAAAAAATATTAGGCTGCCAAAGATATGATATAAACTAATTAGATATCATATAAAGAGAAAAAAGGAAAAGAAATTATTTACAGTGATTAAACTGTGAATTTATTAAGTTAAAATTAATAAGAAAGGAGCAAGAAAGAGGCCGGAAAGAGGACAGGGAAACTGTGAGAGCAAATAAGCAAATTTTGCCAAGAACAACTAGGAGAGGCAAAAAAGTGAGCAATGGGCAAGTTCAAAGCCGCAAAAAGTTGAAGAAAATGCGGGGAAATATGGAGAAGCATCAAAGAATTGAGGGTTCAAAAATCCACTATGTGAAACATAGGCAAAAGTGCTCAAGACTTGCCAGAGAAATGTGACGGGAATCACGGCAAACCCATTCAAAACGCAGAACAGTTGTTTACCTGGAGCAAGACAGCTTTGGGTTCAAACCATACTCAAGATTAGGTCATTTGGGCAAACTTTTTGGCAAAACAGTTGAATTGAGGCGTATGATTGGCTTCAAGCCAGAGTTTATTTAATTAGTGTTGTGAGGGCTTTAACTTGAGAGTTAAAGCCTAAAAAATGAGGCAAAGAAGCAGAAAATTCAGGGCTTTTAACAGATGAATTAAGTTATAAAGTTTAATATATTGTAAAGGGAGAAAAACTGGATAGTTTAAGCTTTGGAAGACAAGAGTTCTGAGAAGGAATTTGGACTTGGAAAAGGAGCTATACAAGGGAGAGCTATCTGAGGCTTCTCAGGGACTGGATCAAGTGGATTACAAAGGCCACAAGGACTACAGAAGGAGCTAAAGACAAAGGTAAAGGTGCAGAAGCCCATGATAAAGAAGCCAGAGCTGGGGATAAGGAGTCAGAGCTGGAACAGAATGCAGGAGCCCAAGATGAAGGTGTAGGAGCCCAAGACCAAAGTGTTGCAACCAAGTTTCCAGACTTGCCTGACAGTGTATCTTGCAATACACAGGGGGCGCTCAATTAGCTGTCCCTTGACGTATCTAACAACATGAACCAATCTGATGGCAATATCAAACTGCGGGCACTTTTTTCTAATTAGGAGCACTACTAATTCAACCTGCTGATCCTCACAGGAGTTATTACTTGGCTTCAAGCCCTACATGGAATATGCCACCATGCCACCCCCTTGTGGCCTGGTGGCTTTCCCCATATAGTATATTAATTGCAGTATTCTATAATAAGCAATAATTTATTCTTATTATTCCTGTTCTTTCTATTGGACTGTTTTCTTCCCCAATCCAAATACTGAATCCTCATTGGTTCAGTTGCAAAAGAAGTGCAGGAGCCCAAGACAAAGGTGATAGAGCCCAAGACCAAGTACAAGGAGTTTAAGAGATTGTTGAAGGACTCCAAGTATTGGCAAACTTATATTGTTTCCCCCACTCAGGCATTATATCAGAAGATTTCTAAGGGAATCTTCCTTCTGACTATGAATAAAAGCTTATTACAGCCCCTGCCTAAATTTTCCTGTGATAAGGATACAAGCCCTATGAGTGAGCTACCCCATATCTTTTATCCTAGCCAAGGGGAGGAGGATACCTATCATCAAGGTTGTAGAAGATTTGCCTCTAATAAGTCTGCCCAGGAGGAGTGGATAAAAGTGACTAGGCATCTTGAGATGACAGACAGGGGGAGGGAGTTTATAGGGAATGAATTCACTAGGTTGTTTGAGGACTGGTACAGGCCCACAGAGGGGTTAGAGCCTTCTGAAGTACAAGTGCATAGTGGGGATGCCTGCCTAGTAATTGGAAAAGTGCTGGAAGAGTTTGTAGTCATGCAGGCTAAATGCAAGCTTCTAGCAAACCACTCACCACTGCTGGGGAATAATGGCTCCTCCAAGCCGGTCCCTGGCTATGATCCAGGACACACTTTGGGGACTGGCAAACAGGAACCCCACAGTTATGCTATTTTATTGTTGTGTGTATACTTCTGGGAAGTATAATAAACAAGATAAAGGGAAAAATTAATAAGATAATGATACTTTATTGGATATTAATATAGGATAATTTATAGTATCATAGGAGCCCATATACTGTCCATGCACTTAATGGAAGTCATGGGACTTATCTGATTAATACTCCTTTTAAGTCACAAGGATTATTCAAGTTATGTCCCATTTAGGATCTGGATTATTTGATCCCTGTAACAGATGGGTAACTGATAGTAGTGCCACCAAATTACTGGTTGGTCAAGGAGCCATTCAGTGACCCATTCAGTGATCTACTTGGGGTGTTAATTCCCCAAAAGGGAGTAATAAAAGATGTTGCAACATTATGTATAAATGCAAGTTATTTGTATTATTTTCAATAATTGTCAATAAAATGTACTATTATCTATAATTTCATGATTATGTGTTGATGGTAGATCTATAAAAACCATTATTTGGGATTTAATTCAAACAACATGTCAAATATCTACAACTTGATAAATTAATTAGAAGAACACCTTCAAAAGTTTATTGAAATCAAACAAAATATTAGGGAAATAGTAGTGAAGCAATTGGGAAATGAAGGAAGGGCTTTGGTCCAATAAAATGAAGTTGCAAAGAATGGTTTGGGGACAATTATCCAAGATAAATATAAGGAAATAGTTATTTAATTTTCAAAGAAAAAATTCTTCAGAGTTTAAATTTCAGCAAAGCAAGTTACAACTTGTGATATTTATGGAGAAGTAACAGAAGAAATAATCAAAAGTTCAAATTGATAGAAGGAAATGAAATATTGACAGAAATAAACACAAATGAAAGGAATGAAGAAGGAACAGTTAGAGTTAAAGTAAATGAAAATATTGAAATGGAAACATAATCAAACAAAGGAAATGAAGAACAATCAAGAAGTTGAAGCGCTTCAAGAATGGAAGAAACTTTATCAAATGAAGAAACTCAAATGGAAGATGGAATCACTTTAAATATAAGGACAATAAAGCCAAGAAAAATCAATTAAGAGCATCCAACACTCATGAAGTTTTCTGAATGGGCGCCTGTGGCTGAGGGGGCCGCAGGGGAAAGAATTAGTAATTTCATTTATTTTTTACTTAAATTTACTTTAGTTACTTCAAGAAATGGGGAAGAGGGTGTTGAGATGACAGCCTATACACCCAGTGGTATATACAGGGGCTATCAAAAACTAATAGCCCCTGTGATTCAAAGGAACCAGCAGAAATCAGTCAAATAATTCAAATGAACATGAGAAAAAATGCAAAAAAGGAATCTTTAGAAATGGAATATGAAGCACCAGAGGGGCGCTCAACTTGGGTCAGGAAAGCCTACAAAATAGGCAGAAATGTCATTTTTAAAAAAAATAGATGAAATACAAATGAATTTTAAAATCAATTTCAATACAATTATTTACAAATGCATTGAACGCTTCCCTTTTTCAACTATGAACTCTTATGAATCAAACTTAAAAAAGGTCAATTTCAAATACCAAATGAATATATCAAAGCAGCAGTTTTAATGGATTAATCAACTCAATATATAATCAAATAGGAGATGTAACACTGCTCAACAAGATGAAACCTTTATTTTTATCATTTTCAGAAGCATGGGGGCTGATCCCACCAAATTGCCATAAACTTCCTTATTCAAATTTTCAAATACTTCCTATATAAATAGATTAATGACAATATATAAGATCTTTTGCCTATTTTCTGAAATTTACACATCCCAGAAACTGCATCTTGCCATCTACCTTGGAATAATTGTTCACTGCATATTAAAATCAAATGTGAAGAAGTTAGAAGACGTCCCCCTTCAAATGGACGTCTGCTAGCTGGATTCAGACAAGATGAAGACACCACAGGGCTATAGAATCTTAGATATCTTCTATGACTGTTTTACGTTAGCCTTGCTATATGTTTATTTATTACCTCCTGAAAAGAATCTACTCATCAATTCTCTCTCCTCATTGCCTTTTATTAAGTGCTCTTCCACCACCGGGGTGCTGAGTACCACCACAATAACAATTGGCACCAGAGTTATCCACCACGTACAGAAGAGTATACAGTCTCAATTGGACGCAATAGCTGAAAATCTAATTTTGGGGTATAATTCCCTGAAATAATCACATACCCCTTGTAATTTGCTTTCCTAATAAAAATTCCTTCTGTGAAAATGTTGACCAGGGACTTTGGAAAGCCTAATTCATTAGGCAATTAATGACAAATTGATAAGGGCCAATCATTTACCCTTTCAGAAATTAGTGTCATTAAAGTTATATTAATAAATGTACAATTAGTGGCCCATGATGTTGCCACCAATGATGAATTACGCCATGTTGCTGCCACCCTAATAATAGAGTGTGGGACCCAGCAACACCAAAAATATGCACCACAGCACCAGAAAAATTATCCCTATCATCAGAGTGCTGCTACAGTTTACACTGAGCGTCAGGACACCAGCACAATTAATTGAAAGCACCAGAGCGCCACAATAATTAACATCAAGCACCAAGACACCAGCTTTGAGATGGAATAAGGCCAAGGCACCAGGTTTGATTTGAGGGATTGATTTGGCTTTCATACTGTTACAACCTCTTTTATTACTCCCTCTCAGGAAATTAATTCCCTGAGTGACTAGCTGAATGATTCCCTGACTAATAATTAAGTTGGTGGCACTGTTTTTATTCAGGCATCTATCACATGAATAAAACATTCTGGATCCTAAGAGGAACTAACTTGAATAATCCTTGTGACTTAAAGGGACATTACTCAGACAAGCCCCATGACTTCCATGAAGTACATGAACAGTATTTGGGTTCCCATTATACTATATATTATCATATATTCATATCCATTAAAGTATCATTCTCTTCTTAATCTTCCCCTTTATCTTGTTTAGTATACTTCCCAGAAGTATATACTTGACAATATCAAATATGGTCTAAAAATGAAAGCTTCTGTATACCAAATAAGTGTGCTATCTGGTAAGCTAGCAAAGGGCATCCTTGTGCTAAATGCCACAGAATTGCAGGATTATGCCCTAAATGGGAGGTTGTCCCTTTTTCTGCCAACCTAACCAAGGCTCTACAGTGTTCTGGAATGTCCTAGAAGACATTGCCTGCAACTGATGATTAACAATATGTGAATATCCCTATATAGGGTGTTGGTATTAAACTCCAGGGGTAGATTTTCCCTACTTGTATAGGATCAAATAAATTTATTTGTTATAAGAAATCAGTTGATCAATGCTTTTAGAATCCTCACATTCAAAGGCATACAGCAAGTATGTGCCTCTGCCTCTTAATTCTTCTGTTGAATCTGCTAGTATACGCTAATTTTCAACATCTTCACATGCAATTTATTTTTAATTTTAACTTTATGTTTAATTCTTAATTTTTAAAAAGGTATAACTATATCAATATAGAATATAATAATAAAGAAGTAGTTACACTAAATCAAACACATTCAATATTAAACTATACTTTGAAAATTGTTTATTTAGTTGATAAGCAAGTATGGGTTCATATAATATGTATGTAAACAAATATGAGCTTGATTTACCTGCCTTGAATTATCCACCTCAATTATGTTTTAAACAATTGATTGTTTATAACTTGAATTAATTTTTCCTTTTAGTATGGTTTGATAAATAGATTTGCTATTCTTAACCTGTATCACAATTAATCATTAGTACAGTAGTTTTCAAACCTGTTGAGATAAATATATATTATTCAGTTTAGAAAGCATGAAATCAGTCTAAAAACAAAAATAAAAAATCAAGAAATTTATATTAAATTACAATAGATTTGGATCCACTTTGATTTTGTTTTTAGACTGAGTTTGTGCGTTTTAAACTGAATAATACACATTTATCTCAACAGGTTTGAAAACTACTGTACTAGATACATGAAAATCATTGCTTTTCATGCTGGGTGGCTCTGGTGGCACTGAATTGATAAGGATTGTGTATTGCCTCACAAGTTCCAATCTGTGGATTTAAAAAATAACAGCCCTTGTGCTAAAAAGGGATTATATTTATTTAAATAAAATTAATCTATTTTTATCTTATTTAATTATGTATTTGTTAGCTGAACAGTCAATAAATTTTTTGGGTATTATATTAATACCTATATCTGAATCTAATATGTTTAGTTATATTTAACTAAAATCTGAATTTGATACTTTAAATTCAGAACCTAAACGTAAAAATGCAGGATTGTCAAATTCTTGTTCCAGATTTTGAATCACTTTTGCAGACAACTC